>CM052650.1:172922828-172961496 GCA_028533165.1 Leontopithecus rosalia | reverse complement strand
CACCATGGAATATTATGCAGCAATCAAAAATGATGAGTTCGTGTCCTTTTTAGGGACGTGGATGAATCTGGAGAACATAATTCTCAGCAAACTGACACAAGAACAGAAAATGAAATACCGCATATTCTCACTCATAGGCGGGTGATGAACAATGAGAACACATGGACACAGGGAAGGGAGCACCACACACTGGGTCTGTTGGGGGGAATAGGGGAGGGACAGCGGGGGGGGGGGAGCTGGGGAGGGATAGCCTGGGGAGAAATGCCAAATGTGGGTGAAGCGGACGAAGGCAGCAAAACACACTGCCACGTGTGTACCTATGCAACTATTTTGCATGTTCTGCACATGTACCCCAAAACCTAAAATGCAATAAATAAATAAATAAATTCTATGCCCCAGATTATTCCAGTCATTCTGATCTCAGCTGAAGTGTCATACAGTGGCTGTGCCTGAGTTTACTCAGTCAATCGCTGTCACATCCCCTAGGCTTATATTCTTTGTGAGCCTTTTCACTATAGACCGTATTAGTAGCCAGTGTTGGGGATGAGTAGAGCTAGAAGAGAGGGCAGCCCAGGATCAAAGTTGAATCACCCAATTTACAAGTGCGTTTTGTGAAGGAAGAGCTAAGTGAGGAGAGAGCAGTAAATCCGAATGCAAGAGAGGGGCAGTCAGGTATGGAAGATTGTACGTACCGCAAACTAACAGGGAAGGATTTTGGTTTCAGTGGATTTTCTGCAGGGTCCTGATAAAACTTCTTCACTACTGCTGAGACTTCTTTCTCCAATGAATGCAGCCAAGGACTGGGTTTCCAGTGGGGTTCTGGGTGTATATTTATTCTTTCCTTAAAAAAAGAGTCAAGAGAAAAAGTCAAGAACCCACTGCCACGGTAGGATACTAAAAGTGTGTCTTCCTGGCCCAATGCAGGAGCGCTTTAGTACTTGGAAGGGGGCTCCCCTGTGCCTTCCTGGGTACAACCTCTAGGACAGGGATTCTCCTTCCCCCAGCCCCTAGGCTTTTACCCAGAAAGGTCAACATTTCAAGAAGGGAAAGGTTTTTTTTTTTTTTTTTTTAGATGTAGTGCAGTGGCGTGATCTCAGCTTACTGCAATCACCACCTCCTGGGTTCAAGCAATTCTCCTGCCTCAGCCTCCCCAGTAGCTGGAACAAGAAGGTGTGCACCGCTCCACCCAGCTAATGTTTTTGTATTTTTAGTAGAGACGGGATTTCACCAAGTTGGCCAGGATGATCTCGATCTCCTGACCTCATGATCCACCTGCCTTGGCCTCCCAAAGTGCTGGGATTACAGGCGTGAGCCACTGCCCCGGCCATTTGTTTTTGAAATTGTCATAGAAAAGAATCCTCAGATTCCAAGAGGAAATAATTTCAGCTCTGGTTCCATCTTGGACCACAGTCCTGATCCTTTTTCTGAACTCCTCCCCTGTGTGAAGCCTCACTTTACCATCATGTTCGTACTGAGTCCTGTGGGTTAAATCTTTTCAATGTGCCTAAATATTCTTTTCCCTCCCTCCTCTGTGTCTTGTGTTGCTTTTACCTGCAAGCCTTTTCACAGGTCTATTTCAGGATATTTGATTGTTTTTGTTAATATGTTTTACTACTTACATGTGTTCAGAGAGAAAGTAGAATTGTATATTTAATATCTTTTCAATGTTACCACTTTAATTATTTCTAATAACATTGACTGGCTTATACTTTCTCAAGCAAAGGGTTCCCTAGGCATTTATATGTCCCCCTGGAGAAGTGCCAGGGTCTCTAAACTGACCCTTCTGATATGGATGCTTCTTCCGATAGATTGTTCCTTTTTTTTTTGAGATGGAGTCTTGCTCTGTCACCCAGGCTGGAGTGCAGTGGTGCGATCTCGGCTCACTGCAACCTCCGCCTCCTGGATTCAGGCAGTTCTCCTGCCTCAGCTTCCCGAGTAGCTGGGATTACAGACCCACACCACAATGCCCAGTTAAAGTTTTTGTATTTTTAGTAGAGAGGGGGTTTTGCAATATTGGCCAGGCTGGTCTTGAACTCCTGACCTCAGGTGATCTGCCCACCTAGGCCTCCCAAAGTGCTGGGATTACAGATGTGAGCCACCATCTGGCCAACAGATTGTTCTCAATGTCCACGTCTCGGCTGCTACAGGGTCTGCTTCGTTATTATCTGTAACTAACCCATTCAGATTCTCAGAAGCCTCCACCTGTGTGTCATTTCCAGGTTTCCTGTGTCACTTCCAGCACATCCCATCCCACAGCTGGCCATACAGGGACCTGAAATCCGATGCCCCAATTTCTTTCAGTGTCTTAACTTCTCAAGTCTTTATTTCCTGTCCGACCTGCCTCAGGGTACATGGCTCATCATTTTATTAATTCCCTTACATGTGCGTATTGTAAACCTTCATCCCAAACTGTAGGGGCACAAATGTTTCTAAATTCAGATTAAAAATGTTGTAGAAAGATACTGTTACATAGTATCATCTTCAGTGAAACTGATGATGATTCTCAAATAAGTGGGATTAGTAAAGGCTCTGAATAACTGCCTCTGTTGGGGCTGCGTCTCACTGCCAAGCGAGTTTTGGATAACTACCAACAACCAACTTGTATTTTCAAAGTTCTTTCGGATTTTGGGATTTCGCATAGAGATTGTGGACCTGGACCTTAAACTTCCTTGCTCCATTTTCAGTCCATTTACTCCCCAGTAAAGCTGCCAGCCTGATTAAATGCAACCCAGCCACCAAGCAGCTGAACAAAATGTACAGCTAACAATCTCCCGTGAAATCATGACCACCAGCCACTGGGGACCCCCAGTGATGGTGATGGAAGATTCTCACCAAGCCTCCGAGGTTCTCACGGCCCTCTAGAGGCTTTCACGGCGCTGGTGGAGATGCTTTGGGGTTCCCGACACAACAGTATACTCACGCCTGAACGATTCTTCTTTTATTTCTTTATATTATGGTGAATACATTATGTTGATTCAAAACTGTGTGTGTCGGTAGGTTAAATAAACTATTATTTTCACGGGAGTAGCAAGGGTGTTAAACAACTGTGTTGTAAAAGGGTCTTGGGTCTCATGGGGGAGGACTACTGCCTTGGTATTTACGTCCCTGTGGTGATGTCATAGTGTTCCGTCTGTCCTCAGACTGCTGACTTCTTCCCAGTCCTAGCAGCTAAGTGCCTTACCGCACTGAGAATAAAGACAATTCGGAGAGAACCCCTGAGCTCTCCTCCATCCAGATCACCTGCCCCTATGCGCAGGGGCTTCAGGCCCCTCCTGGTAATACCTGTGAGCTGTGTGGGCTTCCCTGCAGAGCCAGCGTTCACTGACCACCACGTGGCACCTTCTCCATGCCACTCAAGGACGACGTTCACGTATCCCCTCCCCATTTCGACTTTCCTTCCCCGCTCTCAACTCTGAACTATCCCCACTGGCATCCAGTGCTGCGATGGCATGAATCTTACAAATAATTCCCTCCACCCCACGTCCTCTGGTTACTTCGCCCACCCAGTCCTTTTCATTGCTCCTTTTAATAGAAAACTTCCGAAATATTGTCTTCCTTTGCTACTCAAATTATGATCCACCAACATCATCAGTGTCACCTGCCAGTGTCGTAGAAATTCAGACTCAGTTTCCACCCAGGACCTAGAAATCAGAAACTGCGTTCACGCAGGACCTCCACGATTCACAGTAACATTGGATCGTGAGAAGCCCTGGGCTGTGGTGCCAATGTTCTGTTCTCCTTGCGTTCTTCTCTTGAATCTATTTCAACGAATCTCTTCTTTCCGCTGTTTCCACAGTCATCACATTGCCTGCATGTTAAATCCAAGGGTCAATGTTTGCTGCTCATCTTACTGGATCTATGCACCCTTTGACTTGGTGGAAATCTCCATTTCTTGTGCACCATCAACTTCAGGGCCTTTAACCGGGTTGTGCAGGGGCAGAGTCCTTGGGCCTCTTTTCTTTTTTTTTTTTTTTGAGACAGAGTCAGTCGCACTCTGTTGCCAGGCTGGGATGCGGTGGCGGGATCTCTGCTTACCGTTAACATCCAACTCCCGGCTTCAAGTGATTCTCCTGCCTCAGCTTCCCGAGTACCTGGGATTACAAGCGCGCCACCACACCCAGCTGTTTTGTGTTTTTGGTGGAGACGGGGTTTCACCATGTTGGCCAGGATGGTCTCGATCTCCTGACCTCATGGTCCGCCCACCTCGACCCCCCAGAGTGCTGGAATTACAGGCGTGAGCCACCGCCCTCGGCCCTCGGGCCTCTTTCTTTCCTCCACTTCCTCCCTAAGGGGTCTTACCTGGTTCCATGGCCTTTCTTACTGTCTATGGATATGGCCTCTCATGTTTCCTGTTTCAAACCTGAGTTCAAATACAAACTGCTCATGGGAACGTTTACAGAGTCCCTTGGCAGGGATCCAGCAGCCTTCCTTCAAAGTGATTGTTTTCGTTACCTCGGACTTCTCGTTTCTCGCTTTTTCCACTTTGCTTTATTTTATTGGTTAGCTCCTTGACAACAAAACCCACGTCATCGTCATCTCTACATGCCCACGTGTCATCTGTGTATATACACAGAGACATTTATTCTCATGGAACAAGTGCTCGGTAAGTGCTTGTCAAAGAAAATGTTCCCTCCTTTCCAGGAATGAATGGTGAGTTTTCATGCTCTACGGATCATTTTCTCCCAGATCATGGAACTCTATGCTGATCCTCTGCCCTGTATCCCAGGTAAGCCAGTGCTCCTGTGGACAGTCTCCATCAATCTTTTTTGGAAAGAGCTAAAACAGTGACAAAACAAGAGGTAACTGCACCGCTGTGTTTGCAAAGTGGGCTTTTCAGACATGCTCAGTGAGACCCAGAACTTGGAACTCACAGCTACACCTGTCAAAAAAACAGTCTACAGAGCAAATCATGAAAACTGCGTCATCCAAACCTCTTCTTTCAGAGCTTTCTGTGGCTGCTACCTGCTTGTCACTTAGGTCGCAGCTCTAATGAGATCACTCCAGAGAGGCTTTCCCCCGTTCCCCCATCCAAGCAGCGCCCCTCAGTCCCATTTCATTTAATCATGCTGTTTTATTTTTGTCATTTACTTATGACTGTCTGAAAGTATTTGTTTTTTATGTTTTTACTGTTAATTTCCCACCCTCATGGGATCTGAGCTTTGTAGCTGCAGGAACTTCTCTTGCCCTGTGTTCCCTGCTTATCAGTAAACAGTATGCAGAACAGGGCCAGGTATGCAGTGTGTACTTAGAGAATATTTATTGAACGAGGGAATGAATGAATGAATGAATGAATATAGCTTGAAAACACTGGAAAGGTTCTTTAGCCCTGAACCACATCTTCAGACAATTGAATTATAAATCTTATATTAAAACTTGGTAGGCCGGGTGCAGTGGCTCACAGCTGTAATCCCAGCACTTTGGGAGGCTGAGGTGGGCAGAACCCTTGATGCCAGGAGTTCAGGACCAGCCTAGCCAACATGGTGAAACCCTGTCTCTACTAAAAGTACAAAACTTAGCTGAGTGTGGTGGTGTGTGCCTGTAGTGTCAGCTACTTGGGAGGCTGAAGTTAGAGGATTGCTTGTACCTGAGAGATGGAGGCTGCAGTGAGCCAAGATTGTGCTACTGCATCCAGCTTGGGTGACAGATTGGGACTCTGCCTCAAAAAACAAAACCAAAACCAAACAAACAAGAAAAACAACTTGGTGATGAGGAGATAAGGAGAAAGGGGATAAAGACTGGAAGGAAAGTATTTTAGAACTTGAACTGTTGGCCACGTGTGGTGGCTACCACCTGTAATCCCAGCACTTTGGGAGGCTGAGGGGGCAGATCACCTGAGGTCAGGAGTTTGAGACCAGCCATGGCCAACATAGTAAAACCCCATCTCTACTAAAAATACAAAATTAGCGTGGCATGGTGGCATACGCCTATAATTCCAGCTACTCGGGAGGCTGAGGCTGAAGAGAATCTCTTGAACCTGGAGGCAGAGATTGCAGTGAGCTGAGATCACACCACTGCACTCCAGCCTGGGCAATAGAGTGAGACTCTGTCCCCCCAAAAAACAAAATAAAACCAAAACCAAAACCAAACTAACAAACAAAACCTGAAATGGCAAATGCTTTAGAAAATGCCTACCAAACTAAAGAAAATATTTCACAGGGGACTTTGGAGTAGGTATTCAACAAATATTCATGGATGGATTGTTTTGGCTATTTGGCAGAAATGATATATAAGTAACTAGTACAATTTAACTCCCGGAGCCTGTGTTTGGAGCCTGTAACCAGAGGGTTACAGCAGCGTATTTTAAACTGTGGTAGAATTTCAGGCAGCAGCACTGGCATCATGTGGGAGCTTGACAGGAATGCAGAATTTCAGGCGTCGCTCCAGAATGACTGAAGTATGTGTACATTTTAATAAAATGCCCATGTATTGCAGATGCACATTTAAGTTTCAGGAGCCGTGCAGCAGAAACTGCATCTGTGGATAGAGAAGCTGGATCCAATCACGACGATATGAGTGGCTGTTAGTAAGAGCAGACAACGAGGGTGGTAGCGGGCGAAGACGGAAGCTGAGAGCAGGAGGGTCTGCAGAGTGGGTTAAAGGGAACCAGTTCCCCGAACAAGGCTTACATGATCCTCATTTTTACTGCATGGTGAAGCAAGCAACTTGGATGAAGAGACATCACTGAACCTGTTACCAAAACGCCAGGACCTCAGCCTCGGGCCTGCTGCTCACTGCACAGAAAGCCAATGACTGACACAGTGAGTATTTGCCAAGGACGTTTTTTTTTTTCAGACGGAGTTGCGCTCTTGTTGCCCGGGCTGGATTGCAATGGCGCCATCTCAGCTCACCGCAACCTCTGCCTCTGCCTCCCAGGTTCAAGCAATTCTCCTGCCTCAGCCTCCCGAGTAGCTGAGATTACAGGCGTGCGCCACCACCCCCGGGTAATTTTTGTATTTTTAGTAGAGACGAGGTTTCGCCATGTTGGCCAGGATGGTCTCGAACTCCTGACCTCAGGTGATCTGCCTCGTTGGCTTTCCAAAGAGCTGGGATTACAGACGTGAGCCACCATGCCTGGCCACATGTTTTTTTATATTGACAGTTTTAATTCAGTGTCCAATGATGCTTTATGAATTGTCTTAAGGCTTTTTAGTACATTTAAGGGAGAATGTGAGTCAGAAGGTGATAGGTCTGGTTCTAGGCAATAGGTTAATTTTAGCCACAAAGGAGACAGAGGAAGGCAAAGGCTTGGAGAAAGGGAGAGGAAAATTCACCGGAGTGGAGGCTGGGAGTGGAGGAATAAGGCTTGTTGAAACAGTATTGGAAGGGTTGGCTTTCCTCTTGGTGAGGAACAGATGTTATTTGGGAAAGAAGAAAATAACAAACTCCGCTTAAGTAGGCCTTTGGATTGCAGGAACTCATATCCTGAAAAATAATTCAAGAAGAAACAGGTCTATGCTTCTTTGCCTAGGTCTGGGCAGTCGCGGTGGTTTACTAATGCACTGTATTGCCATGGCATCTTTATGAAGTTGCTTGAAGCTTTCCTGTATTTTCAATCAGAAGTCATTTAGTCGGTCCTTCATTTACTTGGCAGCAATGCACTTAAATGGCAATAGAATGAAACATGCATGACGAGTGGTACCCTCTTCTTCAAATATCCCAGGCAGACCAAGGAGAAACAATCACGCTCCGCACATCCAAGATTTTCTGAAGCAGTGGTTGGAGAAACGGGAAAGCCTTCTCCCAGCGTGGTTTAAACAGTCTGCCGGACACAGGCCCCTATATAATGCTCGGTGTGAAGCAAAGACCCGTAATGACTGCAGTCACTGAATGCTCATGGCTTTGAGTCAAACATGGAGAGTCACAGGTTAGGAGGTCAAGCTTCAAGGCTCCGTTGCTGCCGTCAGTCTGCGTGGACTTGCGTGGGGTGGGGAAGTGGGGGATGGAGAGGACCTTTTGTGGGTATAATCATGGTGCATCCTTTCCCTGTAATCTCACAAGCCTTTACCTCTGACTTTTTCTCTGAATTATCAGGGTCTAGTGGGCAAGGTGTTTCAGTCAGTCCCCTCGAGGTGCCATAACAAATTACCCCAGCCTGGGAGGCTTAAATCAAAGAATGTTGGACGGGCGCGGTGGCTCACGCCTGTAATCCCAGCACTTTGGGAGGCCGATGCGGGCGGATCACAAGGTCGGGAGTTCGAGACCAGCCTGGCCAACAGAGTGAAAGCCAGTTTCTATTAAAAATACAAAAATTAGCCAGCCATGATGCCGGGCACCTGTAATCCCAGCTACTCCGGAGGCTGAGGCAGGAGAATCACTTGAACCTGGGAAGCGGAGGTTGTAGTGAGCTAAGATCACGCCACTGCACTCCAGCCAGGGCAACAGTGCAAGACTCCATCTCAAAAAACAAACAAACAGAATGTTGTTTCCTCACAATGCTGGAGTCTAGAAGACTGAGATGAAGGTGTCAGTAAGGCTGGTCCCTTCTCCGGCCTCTCTCCTTGGCCTGTAGATGTCCGAGTTCTCCACACAGTTCATCTGCGTCCGTATTTCCTTTTTGTATGAGGATGCAGTGAGATTGGATGAGGGACCATCCTAATGACCTAACTTTAACTTAATTACTTCTTTACAGATCTTCCTGCCAAATGCAGACGCATTCTGAGTTATTGGGGATTCGAACTCCTTTTTTTGAGACAGGATTTCTGTTGCCCAGGCTGGAGCTCATGGCGCAATCTTGGCTCACTGCAACCTCGAACTCATGAACTCAAGCGATCCTCCCACTGGCATGTGCCACCTCACTCAGCTAATATTTTAAAGTCTTTCTTTCCTTCCTTCCTTATTTTTCTTTCTTTCTTTCCTTCCTTCCTTCCTTTCCTTCCTTCCTCCCTCTTTCTCTTTCTTTCTTTTTTTGTGTGTGTAGAGACAAGGTCTCACTATGCCCAGGCTGGTCTCCTGGCCTTGAGCAATTCTCCCACCTTGGCCTCCTCAAGCACTGGGATTACAGGCATGGGCCAGCATGCCCAGCAGATTAAGATTCTACCTGTAAATCTGGGTAAGGGGACATAACTCAGCCATGACACAAGCAAACACCGTATCAGGTATAAGGATCGGACACCAAGGAGCAGACAGTCCGAGGCAGAGTGAAGGAAAACGGAGCCCACTGTCAGCCCCTCTGCCTCCCTGAACGCCTGCACACAGGCTCTCTTGCCACCAGAGGGATTAGAAAAGCAAATAAGAAGACTTCTTCCTCTGAACACTTGCCTCTAATTTACTGTCCATTTTCTACAAGATTTCCTTATCGGTATGAGCCGACTGGGAGAGTTTTTAGATGGGCTGTCCCAGTGGTGGTCAAATTGTGTCCTTTGCAAATCCAACCCAAGCTCTGCTCTTTAAGCTGTGGGCCAGGTACGCTTGTGGGGAAGGGCATCTTTTGCTTTGCAAAAGCACTGAGGAAGAAAAGGAAAAATGAGTTAGTTAGACAGCTAAGCCTGGTCCTTGGAGAAGCAGCCTGTCTGAAAAATCACAGCTACAGGCAAAACTAGAGCAGCCTGGGGAAAACTCAGGCTGCACCTGCACGGGTGAGCACTCAGGGTCCAGCACAGAAGCCCGTGTTCTTTGTGTGATTAGCTGGTTCTCAGGGAAAAGGTTCCTATTCTTTTCAGACAGGTATATGTTGGGCTTCAGGGAACTTGCCCAGGGAGGAGGGGGCTCCCCTAAAACAAACCCACTGCTGTAGGAACAAGACAAGTGGTGCTTTGTGCCTGCCTAGAGACGTAACCGCAACTGCATGAACAAGGGTGGGGTCTGCAGACAGCTTTTCCCATAAGTCACTCAAGCAGCTACACAGATGAGAGGAGTTTCTCCTAGAAGGTTTTGGATTCAGCTGTAGAACCGGCAAGTCATTCAGGCCCCGCCACTGTGGAGAGCTGGCTTCTTCGCTCACTAGACTTTGGCTCACGGCTCACTCTGTGTCCACGCTCCTTCATGTTTTTTTGGTGGTGAGAGATGATGAGCTTGGACAGTACCTGCGGCAATGAGACCAGTGCCGTGACCTGTTCAGGGGCCTCTCATCCAGAGGGAGCACTGTTTCTAATACACTCCCACCAGGGGGTCCACCTTTTCCTTTTCTCTCTTTATTTTTTGGAGGTAATTTCTCATTCTGTCACCCAGGGTGGAGTGCAGTGGCACAATCACGGCTCACTGCAGCCTTAACCTCCTGGGCTCAAGAAATCCTCCCACCTCAGCCTCCCGAATTGCTGGGACTACAGGTGCGTACCACCATGCCAGGCTATTTTTATTTATTTATCGTTTAACTTTTATTTTAGATTTAGGGCACATGTGCAGGTTTGTTGCACAGGTAAACTTCCGTCTCAGGGGTTTGTTGTACAGATATCTTGTCACTCAGGGACTAAGCCTGTTAAGTCAGTTACGTTTTCTGATCCTTTCCCTCCTCCCGCCCTCCTTCCTCAAAGAACCCCCAGTGTGTGTGTGTGTTCTCATCATTTAGCTCCCACCGGTAAGTGAGAAGATGTGCTATTGTGTTTCTGTTCCTGCTCTAGTTTGCTAAGGATATTGGGGGTGGCATCTTAGCGTTCCTGCAAAATCATCATATAGGCTCTGCTCAAAGGTTCCTTTTGTCCTTTTTCTGCCTTGTGGAAGCAAAAAATTTAAAAGAGAAAAAAATGATTATTATGTTCAGGAAATCCCCTGAAGCCATTCTCAGCGAAGCTTCAGTGTGGTCTGTGAAGAGTGGTGTAGCTGAGGCTCAGGAGAGGACATGTCCGTGGTGAGCCTGATACAAAGCTTCCAGCTCAAAGGCAAGGCTGCTACAGAGGGCCTCTACTGCTTGTCTCACCCATGCTTCTGCTCTGCTGCCTGTCTCATACAGAATACTGGGATTTCAACAAAAATTATTTCACTTGTTTTCTAACTTTTGTTATTTTTTGAATAGGCAGTATAGTTACATGTATTCAGATTTTCAAAATCTCGTGCTTGAAACCCAAAAACGTATGAAGACTGTGCAGCGGGATGTGGTCTGAAGGGCGCAGCGCTGATAGAAGTGTGGGTCGTGGCCCACCTGTGTCAGCATCGCCTTCTCGGAAATGCAGACCCTGCCCTCGACCTGCTGAATCAGATCTGCATTTTAATAAAATCCAGGTGATTCACACAAATTGAGAAGTGTTGTTGATGCGTGAGTGTGAAGATCGCAAAGCTGAGTCTTGGCTGCAGCCCTTTCTCAATACCGCAGGAAGGCAGCCGAGTTCACCCACATTTCATTAGTGCCCACGTCTTAGGGTTCCCGAATTGACACATCTGTAACATCTACAGCCATGTGGACTAGTCCCCTGAGCCGGCAGGTGCCTGCATGTGTAAGATCAGTGTGGTAGCTTTCACTAGCTTCGGTGCACAGAGCTAAGCTGAGCAAGTGTGTGATCACAACACACCCCGCAAAAAAACTGATCACGTGAAAAAAACTGCCTACTCCAGGGGACAAAAACGGTCACAGTTTGAAAGTCATGGCTCACTTAGAGGAATGTGTGTGGGGAGTGGGTGTGTGTGCTGGGAAAGAGAGAGCCCTGTCCTACTTCTCTTCTACTATTAAAAGGCCACTGGGCCGGGCGCGGTGGCTCACCCCTATAATCCCAGCACTTTGGGAGGCCCAGGCGGGTGGATCACAAGGTCAAGAGATCGAGACCATCCTGGTCAACATGGTGAAACCCCGTCTCTACTAAAGATACAAAAAATTAGCTGGGCATGGTGGCGCGTGCCTGTAATCCCAGCTACTCGGGAGGCTGAGGCAGGAGAATTGCCTGAAACCAGGAGGTGGAGGTAGCGGTGAGCCGAGATCTCGCCATTGCACTCCAGCCTGGGTAACAAGAGCGAAACTCTGTCTCAAAAAATAAATAAGTAAGTAAATAAATAAATGGCCACTATTGCCAGTGCAGAGAAGGCTAAAAAAAAAAAAAGAAAAAGAAAAAAGACGTAAAATTTAAAAAAAGGCCACTTATACTTTGAGCTTCTGTTTGAAGGCTCCAGAACTTATTCTGATGAATGTCATATGATATCTCATCCTCCATTTCTACAAGGGAAGAAAGTGCTGCGAAGCCTTCACCTAGAAATCAGAGTATCCCGGCCTAACCACGATCTCAAACAAATGTGTGTGTGTTGTGCTTTGCATTAATAGATTGAATTCAGATTATTTAGGATTGGATGCTCCTTTTGCTAATTTGGATATTCCTTCAATGAATTTAAGTAAGTTGAAAAGCAAGTTATGCTTGGTTTCCGCTTATTAAATGCCATCCAGTGTGGCGAATATAACGTCAGCCACTGTAGGTCTCAGGCCCCGTAATTTCAAAGGATGGTTTCTGCATATGCGAGTAAATACATGTCTATTCTTCTCCCTCTGTCTCATGAGAGGGAGCTAGTTCATGCTGTGGGGCCCTAGAGCCAGGCTTTCCATTCCTACACCTGCTCTTGTTTCTGCTGCAAGGACTGATTCTGGATGCTAGATTGTGAAGACGTGTCAGGCATAGGAACTTTGTCTGCTTGGACTTGGAGCTCTCTCAGAGCTGACTGGGTGAGGCCCTCTAGGATTAAGTTATGATAAATGAGACAAAAATGTTATTTGCTGCTGCTTTTCTGAAGTCATAAAATGATTTATTAAAAATTATTGCCCAGGGGCGGTGGCTCATGCCTGTAATCCCAGAACTTTGGGAGGCCCAAGTGGGTGGATCACGAGGTCAAGAGATCAAGAGCATCCTGGCCAACACTATAGAAACCCCGCCTCTACTAAAAAATACACAAAAAATTAGCTGGGCATGGTGGTCTGTGCCTGTAGTCCCAGCTACTCCAGAGGCGGAGGCAGGAGAATTGCCTGAACCCGGGATACAGAGGTTACAGTGGGCCGAGATCGCGCCATCGCACTCCAGCCTGGTGAAAGAGCGAGACATTGCCTCCCCTCCGGCAAAAAAATGATGATTTGTTTTTCTAAAACGAATAATACATGTAAGCTGTACTAAAAGCAAAATGAAACAAGGGCAGTGGTGAAAGGAAGTCTCTTACCCTTGACCTCAGGTCATCTGGTCAGCTTCCCAGGACGGCTCATGTCACCTCACCTTCCGCGGCCTCTGCTGTCTGTCATCCACGGGTTCCTTGCTTTGCTTCCAAGAAGGCGGTTATCCCAAAAGAGCAACAGATTGCACTGAACAGTTATTACAATCTTTTTACAGTGGGAGGCTTCGTCGCTTGCTAAACCTTCCAGGTCTAAACCTGGGAGGCGATTCCTGCAGCCTGGCGTTTTAGGAATAAAGGAAACGCCACAGACCCTTTCAGCACTGGGTTGTTCCCTACACAACGAAGCCTGCTCGTACGGATGGAGCAAATACTTATTTACAAAATTCCTCTGCTGCTGCTTTTTAACAGTTGGCAGAGCCAGCTGAGGTTTTATTTTGGACAAAAAAAAAAAAACCAAAAAAAACAACCAAATTGTTTTGCAGCTGGAGGTATGGGCAAGCCAGGTCCCCAGGCAGTAAACTCCCGGGGGTGGGCTGAGGGCTGGGGCTGAGCCTCAGGGGGTCCCCGGTTCTGAGCTTCTCAGGCTCTGGGCGGGGCTGGGAGGAGAGGGCGTAGCTGTTCACCTGGGCAGGATGCCAGAGGCCTCGGACACCAGCTTCCCATCGTGGGTCTCGATCTTCTTCACAACTGCAGCCCTGGAGGCGCTGGTGCAGCTGAAGGAGCTGGAGCCCGCGCCAGGGCCGGAGCCGGAGCTCAGGCCACCTGCCTGGCCACGGGGCCCGCAGATGCTCACGTTCTGCGTCCAACTCCAGCGGCTCCCCTCGCCCTGCAGTGGCTCCCTGCAGGTGGCCACCTCCACATCCAGGGCCAGCCTGACATTCCTCAGCTCCTGGCACTCGTGCAGCTGCCCCCGTCCTGGAGGGAGGCCTCTGGCTCGGACAGCCTGGACTTGGCATCCACAAGGGCCAGCTCCCCGCCCTGCTGGCATCTGCGATCCTGGCCTCCAGGGAGGCCCTCTGACCTCTGAGGCCTCAGCCTCTGCCTGGGGCAGCTGATGTTCTGCTTCCCCTCGGAGAGGTCAGTCTCTGCAGCCGCAGGTCACCCCCTGCTTCCCACCCAGTGTCTGCAGCTCCTCATACCCCCTGGTGCAGGCTCAGGCTCAGCCTCAGCCGGGCAGCGGCCGGCCATCTCCTCCTGCTGCGCCTTGACCTCAGCGATGGTGCTGTCCATGTCCAGGGAGCGGCTGTTGTCCATGGACAGCACCACAGACGCGTCCAGATCTGGACTGCAGCTCCCGGGCCTGCTCTTCCTACAGCTGCTGAGGAAGTTCATCTGTCAGTCAGCCCTTCCCCGTGAGACTCCAGCTCTGCCTTGTTCATGGCAGCTTCATGCACATCCTTCCTGATGAGGACACATTCATTCTCCATCTCTGTAGCTCATGGATCTCATCGTCACACTTGTCCCTGAAGTCCTCCCCCAGCCCCTGCATGTTGCCACGTCCACCTGCAGCTGCAGCTTCTCCTGGCCCGGGGTCTCCAGCTGTCCCTCAGGTTGTTGCTGTAGCTCTCACCTGTGTCGTCCACGTTGCTCCTAGCCGTCTTCTGCGCTGCAGGAGGCTCCTCTTGGTCTCCAGCATCTTGTGCTGCTGCTCCAGGAACCGCACCTTGTCGATGAAGGAGGCAAACTTGTTGTTGAGGGTCTTGATCTGCTCCTTCTCCTGGGTGCACACGGCCTGGATGTTGGGGTCCGCCTCCAGGTTAAGGGGGCTCGGCAGGCTCTGGTTGACTGTGACGGCGGTGATGCCTCCCATGCCCATGCCGCTGGCCCCACCATAGGCTGCGTCCCCGCCACCCGGGAAGCTGCTGCTGCCCACTCAGGAGAAGCTCGAGGAGCTGATATGGAACTGGGTCCGCTCGTGTAGGAGCGGCGGCTGAAGGCCTGGGGGCCAGAGGTGGACACCTTGTAGGACTTCTGGGTCACCCTGGTGGACATGGCAGAGGCAGGCGGGCTGAACCAGATTCCAGAAGGAGCGGAGAAGCTGCTGCTTCTTACTGAGATGGGCATTGAGGAACAGAACGATGCGGCCTCTTAAGCCTACCAGGAGAACACAGTGAGTCCATGGAGCATTTCTCATCCTTCACAACCACCTCTACATGTCTTTTTTAGAAGGATCCTCTAAATTCCTGATTCCAAATTAGTTTGGGCACACATACAGAAACAGAAGTGATTTAGACAATCAGAGTTTTCAGTGGTAACGTATTAAAATAGACATTGATACATTCAGTAGTATTTTTTCAGTTTTAACAAAGGATTTTATTGGTTGTTCCCTAAAAAGTAAAATCCAGAAAATAGTAACCCATTGCAAGAAGGGTTCTGTCGTAAGAGCTCTTCATTCTCTTATTACAGGGTGTCCTCTTTCACGTACGGCAGCAGACGCAGACTGGTAAGTGCAAACCCTGCGTGAAAGGTACGTGGGTCTAGCATTGCCCACACCTGCTACACCTCCTTGGAAGCCAAGGGGGGCTTTTCTGCCATCTCCCATTTCGATGGAAGCATCACAGATTTTTTTATAGCACAGTTTTTGAAGGTCTCTTCCCCTGCTCTTCCCTTCAGTTATGTACTAGAAGGGTATGGAATTAAAAAGCTTTTTTCTCCTAGCTGTGATCAAAGCACAGAATGTTAAAGAGATTATTATGTTCCTGGGTTTTATTCTTGGATATTTACAGAGGAAGTTGAACCTCAAGTTCTGCTGCCCTTCCAAATGGGTGACAGAAGAGAGGATGTGATAGGACAGTTAAAAAACATTGCTAGTCATTCTCTGATGGAGTGAAGCAAGCTTTCTCAACCATGGACCAATATGACCTCATTGGTCACAAGCCCTGCAGATATCCAAGAAGATCTGAGTTTCAAATACGGAACATATTTCAAAGAGAACCAGTAGCAAGTGCTCCTGTGTGAAGAGAATTGAGTGCTGGTCAAGGCAGAGAGTAAAGAATCCTGAGAAACTTTTAGTACCCTTTTCATTGAATAAGCCAGTTGTATAGCACCCTGAAAACCTTGGCTGTGACAACACCAGGATGTTTTCGTGGACCTGCCGCAGCTGGCATCCTGTGGCTCTCAGCACCAAGTTCTCCAAGAGACTTAAGGCTGGGGTGTGTAGCGGAGGTATTTCTTGCCAGATGGGAGTTCTTTGGTGGAGACTCCTCTTGTGAGAAGTTTTTGGCTTCCTCTTCAGGGGTGGTTGGAGGGACCATCACACTATCCCCATCCTTCCGGTCAACTGGGGTGCCAGCCCTCTCTTCTGCTGTCAGCTGGAGAGAGGTGACTACCCTGAGAATCTCATCAAAGTTCCTGCCAGGAGTAGCTGGGTAGAGGATAGACAGTTTCAGCGTCTTAGCAGGACTGAAAACAAACAGCACAGCACGAGCTGTCACAGCTATGTCCTTTTCATCCTTCTGTGCTGGATCCAGCATGCCCAACAGGATGGCAAGGTCCCAGGTTCTTTTTTTTTTTTTTTTTGAGACGGAGTTTCGCTCGTTACCCAAGCTGGAGTGCAATGGTGTGATCTCGGCTCACCGCAACCTCCGCCTCCTGGGTTCAGGCAATTCTCCTGCCTCAGCCTCCCAAGTAGCTGGGACTACAGGCATGTACCACCATGCCCAGCTAATTTTTGTATTTTTAGTAGAGTTGGGGTTTCACCATGTTGACCAGGATGGTCTCGATCTCTTGACCTTGTGATCCACCCGCCTCGGCCTCTCAAAGTGCTGGGATTACAGGCTTGAGCCACCGTGCCCGGACAGTTCCCAGGTTCTTATCATCTGCGTTGGGAAGGTGACTTCTCTGCGGGCTCTTCACCATTGTAAACATTGATGTCCTTGCTCCAGGCAAGGCCGCCCTCAACACTGTCTATTGAAAGGGCAGTCAACTTAGCATTCCTCTTGGCAAATTCTGGTGCTAGCTTTGCAGCTCTGCCGAGCTCTGTGGTGCTCGCTGGGGTAAAGTCCCAAGGGTGGGAGAAGAGAATGTCCCATGAGTCTCCCAGAAAGTTGTGGAAACGGATGCAGCCCACAGTGATCCTGGCCTCAGAGTCGGGAGCCAGGTCCGGAGCAGCAGACCTCCGAGCAGGATGGCAGCGGTGACAAGGAGGCACAGCTCAGACAGCAGCCAGCCGTGCGGTTCTGGAGAGGAAGACTGTGGATTCACAGACACAATGCATACGGAGTTTCAAGATAATATGGAAGCCTTCAAAGAAAAATGAGGCCTGTGAGAGGATGTTTTACTGTAACACTAGGGAAATTTCTTGGAAAATTTGCCAAGCATTATAAATACTAAGTCACTCTGATAAATACAAAATGAAGAGCAAGGAGCAGGTGTTAAAAGTGGGATGTGGGAGGTGAAGAGCCTCAATCAAATGAATACGATTTAATGAAGTAACTGTCCATAATTTAAATTAAAAAGAAAAAGACAGAGCCCTATTGCATCTAACAATATGTCTTACGTTAATAGGATGTTCTTATACATGGTGCAATGAGAATGTTTTTCCAACACTTCGAAAAGTAAGATAATTGAAATTCTACTGTCAACCAAATGTCAACTTAAAAATTATTATTACCTTTATCAAACACGGCATTTTAATAAATTTTTTTTTTAAAAAAGGTAAATTCTAGGCCGGGCACGGTGGCTCACGCCTGTATTCCCAGCACTTTGGGAGGCTGAGGGTGGCGGATCACTTGAGGTCAAGAGTTAGAAACCAGCCTGGCCAAAATGGCGAAACTCCATCTCTACCAAAAATACAAAAATTAGCAGGGTGTGGTGGCATGCACCTGTAATCCCAGCTGCTTGGGAGGCTGAGGCAGAAGAATCGCTTGAACCCAAGAGGCAGAGATTGCAGCAAGCCAAGGTCATGCCACTGAACTCCAGTCTGGGTGAGAGCATCTCAAAAAAGAAAAAAAAAAAGAAAACCGAAAAAAAGGTAAGTTCTGTTACATGTACAGCCATTTGCTCTTTGTTATTAGAAAAACTAAAGTGGTAGTTATACTTATTAAGAAATGGTTAAAAAAAAAGTCAAAAGAAAGTGTCTTTACCCCAATGTTGGCTTGCTGAAAATCGCATTATTTCTGAATTCCTTCTAGTATCATAAATTTGTTTAACTGCTCTGAGTCTTCCCCCATCCCAATGCATGTTCAGTTCTATTACGAGATTTTCTGTGTGTAAATGGATTTAAATTATTATATATTTTAGCTTACTGATTTATATACTGCTGATTAATCTGATGGAATGTATTGATAATTAGCATAGAGTGTAGCGTATGTGTAAGTGTGAATGGACTTTTTGCCTCATAGGTGGCTGATGAGCATTTGAACTGCCTCACTTGGCAATCTACACTTGAGAGGTGGATTCAGCAACACTTCAAATACTGATGTCTAAATCTAAGCCACAGGGATTGTGAATTAGCACAAGGAATACATCATTGGTGAGATTAGCAATCTTCTAGGCCTGTGGTGGGAAAGGTTTGACCGGCTCTACTGCCCTTGAATATATGACGTATAAGAATGTTGCTGAGGACCCACAGCCAAGTAAGCCCTTGGTGTCGGGTCCCTTCGATCCTGTGATCCCGCCTTCACTGGACGACTATTGAACCTCAGGAGGTTTTTTTTTTTTTTTGAGACGGGGTTTCGCTCTTGTTACCCAGGCTGGAGTGCAATGGCATGATCTCAGCTCACCGCAACCTCCGCCTCCTGGGTTCAGGCAATTCTCCTGCCTCAGCCTCCCGAGTAGCTGGGATGACAGGCACGCGCCACCATGCCCAGCTAATTTTTTATATTTTCAGTACAGACGGGCTTTCACCATGTTGACCAGGATGGTCTCGATCTCTTCACCTCGTGATCCACCTGCCTTGGCCTCCCAAAGTGCTGGGATTACAGGCTTGAGCCACCGCGCTCGGCGAACCTCAGGAAGTTTTGTGATCCTATCAACAAAACATCATTGCACCTGCCTTGGAGCGAACCTTTTGTGTGATGTGCTTGTCGGGGCATCTGAGAGTGGTCAGTCTGCTGTTAGATCACTTGCTGTTGATACATGTTCGAGACTCGCTTTCCTTGAAAGACACTTGGAAACAAAGGAGTAAAGGTCAGGATTGGGAGAAAGAACTGGCATCCAAGGATATTCCCCATCAGATGCAACTGTCCAGTGAACAAACACTTTTCATGTCCGTACTGAACGTTTAGGGTTAGATACGAGGGGATCTACTCATCCAGCTCGGCGTGTGTTCTAGGTGCATCTGAAAAGTATGTGTGTTTGGATGTTGAGTGAAGCCTCCTACACAGACACCTCAGGTCAGGTTGGTCGAGTTACTGCTATTAAAACACCTGTATCCTTCCTGATTTTCTGTCTGCTCTGTCAATTACTGAGATGAGTGTTGAAGTCTCCAACAGGAACTGCAGTTGCTTATCTCTTTTCATTTTTATCAATTTTTACTTTATTTATTTGAAAGCTCTATAATTAGTTGACATATATTTAGGGTTGCTACCATCTCTTGATGAATTGACCCTTTTATTGTCATGTAATGTCCTTTTTTATCCCTGGTGACATTACTTATTCTGAAGTCGACTTTGTCTGATACTAATATAGGCACTCCAGTTGGTTATGATTAATATTTACATGAAATATTCAGTTTTTCCTCTTATAAAAGTCCTATAAACCTTTAGATTCTCTAAAGACAAATGAATATTTTTAATGGCAGAAAACGGGGGAGTGTTTGGGTGAAATTTCAATCCCAGATATTTTACTGTCACTAAATTGCATGCCATCTATTATAATAAGTAATTCATGACTTCACGGAACTCTTGTTAGAACTGTCCCAGAATCCATTTCTGAGATGTATTTTGTAAACCTGAGTATGAACCTCTTCTTTTCTAAATATAATGACTCTAGATATTAAAGTCTTTATAAAAAACGATACCTTTGAAATACATCCCTTTAAAATAAATTCATTTTAGGTGTTTGAAAAACGAACACTCAGGTGGGGTGGCTCACGCCTGTAATCCCAGCACTTTGGGAAGTTAAGGCGGGCAGATCACCTGAGATCAGGAGTTTGAGACCAGCCTGGCCACCATGTTGAAACCTTGTCTCTATTAAAAATACACGAGTTAGCTGGGCGTGGTGGTACGTGCCTGTAATCCCAGCTACTTGGGAGGCTGAGGTAGGAGAACTGCTTGAACCCGTGAGGGAGAGGCTGCAGTGAGCTGAGATGGCACCACTGAACTCCAACCTGGGCAACTGAGCAAGTCTCCATCTCAAAACAAAACAACACAAAAAGCAAACCTCATATAAATGATACAGCCATGACATAGAAAGTATTCTTTTACACAAACAAAACCTAATATTGATCCTCTTTGCTAAAACTATTGAATGGCCTTTGATATTCTCTTGTATGTTCAATAATACGTCTCTGTCCAGTCTAATGAAATATTGTGTCTCAATTTGTTCCGGGATAATGGTACCATAAAATGTAGGTTTAAGCATGAAAACCTTGTCAATACAATTTACTATGTGGTTTTTTTGGTAGGCTACAGTGCTGCAGAAAACCATGACATTTTAAAGCGGTACTCATAAAGCATCCAGCACATAACTGTCCTCCTTTCTGAGCTAAGAAAGTAATTAAGGGAAAAAAATTAACAATAATTACAGAAAAATATTTATTTTTAGAAGAACTGGTGTTCCCTTGTTAATTAAAACATTATTGCTTTCATTTTTTTATGAAAGCAACATTTTCATTTTGATTCAAATGCTCAAGTAAAACAAACATAATTATTGCCTTTCCCTTCTAAGTTCTCAGTGATTCCTCTCATTCTCCCTTTGGAAATGGGGACTTACAAGTAAACAGCTCCTGGCATATTTATTCTTCTCTAAGGAATTTGGATCACAGTACCAGAAATCTTTAAATCTATTATAGAAGGCAACAAAAGGAGGCTAAAAACTACAAAATACAAAAACGGGTTGATGTGTTGTGACAACGGTGTTTACAATGAAATCCTTGTTTTCTTTTTCTTTTTTTGAGAGACAAGGTCTCACTCTGCTTAGAGTGCAGTGGTGCAATCATAGCTCACTATAGCCTTGACTTCCCGGTTCAAAGAATCCCCCCAACCCCGGCCTCCAGAACAGCTGGAACTTCAGGTGTGCACCACTGTGCCCAGCTAATTTTTTAGATTTTCTGGAGACAGAGTCTTGCTATGTTACCCAAGCTGGTCTCAAAATCTTGGCCTCAGGCTGGGCGCAGTGGCTCACGCCTGTAATCCCAGCACTTTGGGAGGCCGAGGCAGGTGGATCATGAGGTCAAGAGATAGAGACCATCCGGGTCAACGTGGTGAAACCCCGTCTTTACTAAAAATACAAAAAATTAGCTGGGCATGGTGGTGTGTGCCTGTAATCCCAGCTACTCAGAAGGCTGAGGCAGGAGAATTGCCTGAACCCAGGAGGCGGAGGTTGCGGTGAGCCGAGATCACGCCATTGCACTCCAGCCTGGGTAAACAAGAGCAAAACTCCGTCTCAAAAAAAAAAAAAAAAAAATCCTGGTGTCAAGTGATTCTCCCAACCTCCAAAGTGCTGGGATTATAGGCATGAGCCACTGTGCCTGGCGTTAGAACGTAGTGGCTAGGCTTTTGGACATACCCTTTAATGTCTTCATTTCAAGCAGAGAACCACTAAGAAACAAAACCAAACAAAAAAAATCAATTGCTTTGTGGGTTTGTCAAGAGTTTGGCCCTGCTAAGGGAGCCACAATGAGAAAGTTCGCTGCTAGGTCCTAGAGTGTCGGGGATTAGAGGCGGGTGGTGGACTAGAGACGCGTAAGGCTAACGAGGCGTTGAAGGCCAAGTCTCTCCTAAGGCAACAAAAGACAGGCAGGCCCAATCAGAGGGCTGCAGCTGCGAGGGAAAAATATTATCTTAGCACAAACAACAAGCACAGTGTTCATGAATTTAGGGGAGGCATTGCCTCATAAAAAGAAGGTATTCTGAATCACAGCATTAATTGAGGCAAGAAATTAAAAATACCAAGCAATTAGACAGCCACAAACGAGATTTTACATTAAACTTGACTATCACCCACAAGACATTAAGCATGAAAGCATTCGTGTGCCAGGCTACTCTTGCTGGAAGAATGCTCACGGTGTTATACATCATGTGTCAGAGCACTGCATAAAAAGAGGTCCCTTAGCATTTCCAGTTAACAGCAGAAAGTGGCAAAGGCTTGTAGAATGGCTCATATACCATTGCAAGTTTCCAGTGATGTTACTTCTATAGGAAGGTGCAGAAAAACCAGCATTTGTTTTGATGGGACAGAAAATCACAGGCGTCTATGTCCCACGGCAGACACAATGTGAAAGAATGTGTTGGAGGCGGCCGGGTGCGGTGGCTCACCCCTGTAATCCCAGCACTTTGGGAGGCCGAAGCAGGTGGATCATGAGGCCAGGCATTCAGGACCAGCCTGGCCAACATGGTGAAACCCTGTCTCTACTAAGAATACAAAAATTAGCTGGGCGTGGTGGTAGGTGCCTGTAATTTCGGCTACTTGGGAGGCTGAGGGAGGAGAATTGCTTGAACCCAGGAGGCAGAGGTTGCAGTGAGCTGAGATCGTGCCACTGGCCTCCAGCTCTGGGTCACAGAGCAACACTCCATCTCGGGGGGAAATAACAAAGAATATACTAGAGGCAATATCCACAGAAGCCGGTGATGAAACCTCTGTGCACAAAGACCATATTTTGAGCAGCGTATAGGGTCAAGATGACAGCTGTTAAACTGACCCCATGCATTGCTTCTGTGTTTTGTTCCCATTTTTCTTTTCTCTCTCGCTCTCTCTCTTTTTTTTTTTTGAGACAGAGTCTCACTCTACTGCCAGGCTGGAGTGCAGTGGCATGATCCTGGCTCACTGCAACTTCCATTTTCCAGTTTCAAGCACTTCTCCTGCCTCAGCCTCCCGAGTAGCTGGGATTACAGGCACGCACCACCAAGCCCGGCTAATTTTTTGTACTTTTAGTAGAGACGGGGTTTCACCATGTTGGCCAGGATGGTCTCAATCTCTTGACCTCGTGATCTGCCCGCCTTGGCCTCCCAAAGTGCTGGGATTACAGGCCTGAGCCACTGAGCCCGGCCTTTCCTTTTTTTTTTCTTTTGAGACAGGGTCTCACTCTGTCATCCAGGCCAGAGTGCAGTGGCACAATCTCGGCTCATTGCAGCCTCAACCTCGAGAGCTCAAGCGATCCTCCCACCTCAGCCTCCTGAATAGCTGGGACCACAGGTGCATGCCACCACAGCCAGCTACGCTAGCCTTGAATTCCTGGGCTCAGGCGATCCTCCCACCTTGGCCTCCCAAAGTGCTGGAATTACAGGCACGCACCACTGCACCTGGCCTCATGTATTGCTTCTAATAATTTCTCTGTATGATATGCCTTTTTTTTTTTGAGACAGAGTCTTATCCTGTAACCCAGGCTGGAGTGCAATGGCACAATCTCAGCCCACTGCAACCTCCGCCTCCCGGTTTCAAGTGATTCTCCTGCCTCAGCCTCCCAAGTAGCTGGGATTACAAGTGCATGCCACCATGGCCGGCTAATTTTTTATATCCAGGCTGGTCTTGAACTCCTGACCTTGTGATCCACCCACCTCAGCCTCTCAAAGGGCTGGGATTACAGGCGTGAGCCACAGTGCCTGGCCACAACATGTACCTTTCCTCAGTCTTATCCCCAGAGCATTTTGCCCCTAGCCACAAAATAGCGTAGTGAGTAATGACTACGTCCAGCAGACCTCAATTATCAGTCTACGGGTGGGCATTCAGGCCAGCTTCGGCCAGCCAGGGCTTTTCTGGGCATCTTTCTCCAGGGTTGCTAAGCTGGGAGACTGTGTATTTGTGGTCACCAGCACCCACTTTTCCTATCGTTGGAAAAAGTCAGTCTACACAAAAGCCAAGCAGAGACGTGAGACGGAAGTTCCTGGTGATACGGGACTCTGGCTTCCAAGCTCTGTGTTTGGCAGGCTTCTTCCAGCTTTGTGAGATTCATCAGTGTTCTTTGTAGTCCTGCAAACCAGCCATTTCCATTCTGTTGCTTGAATCGGTTTTAATGTCTGTTTCTATCCTGAGCTGTCTAAGGAGTCCTGAATAATACAGGAAGGAAGCAAAGATGGAGAAAAGAGATGACAGAATTGACCAGCATGAAGACTGTTTTGTTACCAGCTTCTTAGAATGAAGGAACTATAACTTGAGATTATAAACAACTGTAAATCCAGTATGTTTATCATGGACGATGGCAGGCAAGAAACTGTATGTAACCTTTAGTACAGAGAAAGTGTTCCGAGTTCTCAACAAGTCCTTTGCCTCAATTAAAACACCCCAATCATGCCTTGTAAGAAGAGATGAATACTACTTGACTATTTTTATTAAGGTGCCAGTAATTACAGTGATCAAAACAAGATTATCATAAACAAATTTCTCACTGGGTGTAGGACACATCACCTGGGTGGGATTCATCCTAGGCTCTGTCAAAGTTAATCCAGCTCCTTTGCATACTTTGAAGATTTCAGGACAGCTTTTTGATAAATTGTTCGTTTGTATAATAACATTCTCTACATATGTATATATGTGTATATAAATATATAGTATATGTCAATCAATAAATATTTGAGTCCTTAACAAAGTAGGAGAAAGCTTATAGGCTACCTGATGTGACATGCCTCCCACTGTGAGCCTCTCTTGACAAGCTTTCTCGCAGATAGTCGGGCAGCGTCGGCCTGAAAGCTGACATTGACTGGGCTTCTCTGTCTCCCAGAATGTCGTACCTGCTGTTGGAGAATCTTAATTGCCTCTCTTATATTGAGTACAAAGTTAGCACATTAAATTTGATGTGCACTATACTAACTGGCTCATGGCAGATAGACAGTTAACGCTTCGAAAGACAGGAAACAAACAGGTTACATTCTCAGTGAGGAAGTAACGTTTTTAAAAGATTAGAAGTTGAGATGCCTCCCGGAGACCATACACATCCCATCTCCCCTTCGCGCTCAGAGAACGATACTGTAAATCTGTAATTCTGTAACGACAGTATCGTTCTCTGAGCGAGCGAGGGGGAGAAGACTAGTCATGGGGTGACTCTAGTTCCCCAAGAACGGGCAAAGTAACTGTACATGAGGGACCTATTCTGACAATTTCATTTTTTTAACTGTACATGAAGGACCTATTCTGACAATTTCATTTTTTTTAGCTAATATCATTTCTGAGTACAGGCGTGTAAGTTATAATTATTATCGTCATTAATTTCATGATTAGCCTTGTAATAAGTGAACATCTACTCCGTGTGACATCAGCCTTTTCTTCTCTGTTGGTCAAGAGGATTGTAGCTAGACAGAACGAGGGAAAGGAAAGAAAAGAGAAACAGCCGGGCCACTTGGCAGAACCCTTTGAAACTGGGCGATCAGGGCTTTTGTCTGCTAGCTGAATAATGAAGCTAAACAAATACAACTCACTGCATCCAGAAAAGGGAGGTTTAAGGGAAGACTACGGACATGTCCTCCTGGAACAGACTTTGTGGGATGCAGCTGATTCTGGCGTTCTTTTCTTCTGTTTCTGCGTCTGTAAGTTCATCCTCTCTATGTAACTGTGTTTATGCTCACAGGAAAACTAGAGCTTCAGACACGAGAAAGGCATTTGCCTGATTTTTTGGGTTCCAAACTAAAAGTTCTTGTAAAAGCAAGTTCCCATCCCACGTCCAGTTAACAAGGATGGAGGCACTGTGATTACTTAGCCCTGCTAGAGTCAGCTGCCCATACTGCTGTCTTTCAGTTCTGGCCAGGGTTGTGGGTTTTCAAAGAGCACAGTAGCTCCGGTGAGAAGCATATGCATGGGAGGGGAAGGGGGTGCAGTCCTGGGGGAGCTGGACAGCTTACTGGGTACCTTCTACAGAACACGGTATGTTTAACACTTCACTAGTTCTACGGGAGAAATTCCAATTCTACAGTGATAAAGTCTTTTTGGAAAAGTCTTTTTCTCTCTTTTGTTTTTCTCAGTTTTCAAACCATTCCTTTTGTATGGAGCGTCTCCCACTTTTCCCGCTGAGCTAACGGGTAATTCTCTTCAAGATACAGATTTGCTATCATTTCCTTCAGGAAGTTCTGACTGATTATCTTCTTCCCACACAATCATGTTTTTATAACACCCTGTGCATATTTTTATACCATTTATTACATCGTAATATGATTATGTGTTAATGTGCTGCTCTTCAGGTTACCGTTAGACTCGTGAGACCTCTAAAAAGAGAATTGTATTTGTCATCTGTTGTCCCTAACACGAGTCTAGCACTAAGAAAAATCATTCCATAAATATCTGTTGGATAAGCACTTTTCTCTTGCAGTGTTCTAGAATATAATTGCCCCATTTAGTTTGAATTCTTTTTATTCTAATTCTTCAACTAAAATACCACTTTGGCAATAATAAACTTAGTTATTGAAAAGACAAATCCAATTTCAATTCAATCTCTCTCTCTTTTTTTTTGAAAGAGAGTCTTGCTCTGTAGGCCAGGCTGGAGTGCAGTGGCGCTATCTCGGCTCACTGCAACCTCCACCTCCCGGGTCCTCGTTCAAGCAGTTCTCCTGCCTCAGCCTCCTGAGTAGCTGGGCTGAAATGTGCCACCATGCCCAGCTGATTTTTGTATTTTCAGTAGAGACGGAGTTTCACCATGTTGGCCAGGCTGGTCTTCAACTCCTGATCTCGTGATCCTCCTGCCTCGGCCTCCCAAAGTGCTGGGATTATAGGCATGAGCCACTGTTCCCCGCCAAATTCAATATTTCTTTAACTATTAATGCTTTGACCACATTTTCCCCCATTGGTCTGATTTTATAGGTGAAGAGGTGAAAGTTTTAGTTCAGATATTCAGGTTTATTTGTATTATTAAAAAGGATAGATGGATTCATACTTTTTTTTTGAGACAGAGTCTCACTCTGTTGCCTGGGGCTAGAGTGCAGTGGTGTGATCTCGGCTCACTGCAACCTCCACCTCCAGGGTTCAAGTGATTCTCCTGCCTCAGCCTCCTGAGTAGCCAGGAATACAGGTGCATGCCACCCCACCTGGCTAATTTTTTATGTTTTTAGTAGAGACGGGGTTTCCCCACGTTGGCCAGGCTGCTCTTGAACTCCTGACCTTGTGATCCGCCCGCCTTGGCCTCCCAAAGTGCTGGGATTACAGGTGAGAGCCACCATGCCTGGTCCTGGATTTGTACTTTAATGCTAGAAAACATCAATACAAATAGTAATAGAAAAGCACCAATTTCATTTAAATTCCAGAAATAAACCAGAAACATTTCTTTTTTTTAGGATTATTATTGCATAGATTAAGCTGTGTAATTCACAGTAAATTGCAAAACAAAGTATCATTTAGTAAAGTGAAGCAGCAGCAATTCCAGTGCTGGATGATTGCAGGGCTCACCTTAAGGAAGCCGGGATAATGTAAAGAGATATAGTTACCATTCTTCTGTCTTCAGTGTTACCTCATGTGAACTACGAAGCAAGGCATTATTCAGAACGTAAGATATCTTCAAAATAGATATAATGAACACATTACTCTATTATAAAGACAGACTATACAAGGGATTATTCAGAATGTAAGATATCTTCAAAATAGATATAATGAACAGATTATTCTAAAGACAGACTATTACATATTCTTTGCAGTAAAATTTAAAGAGATAAGGGGTTAAATGTCTTTTACTTCTAAAATTTCATACAAAGATAAATATTTATATTTCAGACTTTTTTTCCATTTCACATATTGCTGGATTTGGTTAGTTACATTTATTTTTGTTACTGTTTTGTTATATGTGGCTTTGCAGGGGTATTTCTAATCTCAATTTATGACTAAAATTGGCTGGTGGTTTTTGAAACTATCGTTTTTTGGCATTTATGTGGGTTGTTTGGCTTTTGTGATGATCAGTTTCACGTACCCACCAGGCCAGCCTCTGGTCCCTGGTTGTTGCATCAAACACGAAATGAGGTGGTGCCGTGAAGGTGTTGAATCAGGTGACATCACTTAAGAAGATGATTCTACAGTATTTGTTGTCCCATTGTTCTAGATTATCCTGGGTGAGCCTGACTCAATCAGCTGAAAGACCTCAGGAGCAGGACTGAGGCTTCCGTGAGAAAACATAAATTCTGGTCTAGGAAGAAAATTCTTGAATGAAAAAAAAAAGAGAAAATACAAATTCTGCCTAGGAACAGCAATTTCAGTTTTCCCCTAGAATCCCACCCTCCTCTTTCTGACGGCCTGTGCTATGGACCGAAGACACTCCCTGCCAGCTCCCACAATCATGTAAGTCAACTCCTTGCAATTAAACTCTAAATGTACATCTCCTACACACTGTTTCTCTGGTGAAACCCTGTCGGATACAACCTTTATAAAATGAGTTTCAGGATAACGGTTTTTTCTTATTCTTTGAAATATTTTGTGTAAGATTGGAATGAAAAGCAGGTAGAACTTGCCTTTAAACTCTTTAAGCCTTGTCAGTCATATGACTAAGAGATTGATGGCTACCCAGAATATATAAAGAACTCCCACATCTCAACAGCAAAAATATGGAACAGCCTAATTAAAAATAGGTAAAGAACACACATAAACACTTCCTCAGTGAAGACACACAAATGATCAATAAACACATGAAAGGATGCTCAACATTCCTAAATTAGGGAAGCACAAATCAAAAGTACAGTGAGCTACCGCTCTATATCCACTGGGATAGCTACTATTCAAAACCGAAAATAACAAGTGCTGACAAGGAAGTGCAGACGCTGGAATCCCTGTGCACTGTTGGTAGGAATGTAAAACGGTACAGCTTTGATCATTTGCGTGTCTTCACTGAGGAAGTGTTTATGTGTGTTCTTTCCCTATTTTTAATTAGGCTGTTTCATATTTTTGCTGTTGAGATGTGGGAGTTCTTTATATATTCTGTGTAGCTATCAATCTCTTAGTTATATGACTGACAAGGCTTAAAGAGTTTAAAGGCAAGCAGAGAATTACCATACGATGCGGCAACTCCACTTCTGGGTATATATCCAAGAAAAGCGAAAGCAGGGACCCGAACACATATTTGTACACCCATGTTTATAACAGCATTATTCACAATAGCCAAAACCTGAAAGCAGCCCACGTGCCCACTGCCAGAGGCATGGATAAACAAAATATAGTATAAGCACAGAATGGAATGTAACTCACCTTCTAAAGGAAAGAAGACTTTCAGGCAGCCACAACACAGTGGATGCACCCTGAGACATGATGCTGACTGAAATCGGCCAGCCACCAAAGGGCAAATGCTGCATGAGCCCATTCATAAGAAGCTCCCAGAGCAGTCAGATTCATGGAGAGAGTAGAATGGGGTTGTCCGAGGCTGGGAGACGGGAGGATGGGAAGCTGGTGTTTAATAGGCAGAGTTTCAGGTAGGGGAGCTGGAAACGTTCTGGAGCTGGATGGTGGTACCGTCGCACACGATGTGAATATGTCTAACGCCACTGAAGTGTACACTTAAACATGATTAAATGGTAGCTTTTCTTTTTATTTTTCTTTTCTTTTCTTTTTTTTTTTGAGACAGAGTTTTGCTCTTGTTGCCCAGGCTGGAGTGCAGTGGCTCGATCTCTGCTCACAGCAACCTCCGCCTCCCCGGTCCAAGTGGTTCTCCTGCCTCAGCCTCCCGAGTAGCTGGGATGACAGGCGCCTGCCAACACGCCCGGCTAATTTTGTATTTTTAGTAGAGATGGGGTTTCTCCATGTTGGTCAGGCTGGTCTTGAACTTCTGAATTCAGGTGATCCGCCCACTGCGGCTTGAGTGACTGCTGGGAATACAGGCGTGAGCCACCATGTCCAGCCAAATGGTAACTTTCCTTACATATTTTACCACAGTTAAAAAAAAAAGCTTTTGAGTCAAATTTTTTCTTTGTGATAAATTTTTTCAAAAATTCAGCATTTCTCAATGGTTATAGGACCACCCAGGCATTATATTTCCTTTTGTAGTTTCACTAAGCCTTACAAATATTAATAAAGTTTAAAAAATTATTTCATTAGTCTTCTCAAAGGAATTAATGTTGCTCCATTGTTTCTGCCAATTATAACGTGGCTTTATAGTTTATTAATTTCTGATTTTATTGTTCTTTCTTTTACTCTCCTTGTGTTATTTCTTGTTCTTCACTTAACTTCTAAATTTGGACATTTAAAGTAATTACTTTCACTCTTTGTCTCTTTTCTCATCTCTGTGTTTGTTTCTTTGCTTTTTCTTGAGACAAGATCTGGCTCTACAGCCCAGGCCAGAGTGCCTTTGTGCCGTCTTGGCTCACTGCAGCTTTGCCTCCAGACTCCAGCCATCCTCTCACCTCTGCCTCCTGAGTAGCTGTAGCTACAGGCACACACCACCATGCCCGGCTAATTTTTGTATTTTTTTGTAGAGATGAGGTTTCACGGTATTGTCCAGGCTGGTCTCAAACACGTGATCTCAAGTGAGCCACCCTTCTTTGCCTCCCAAGGTGCTGAGATTACAGGCCTGAACCACCACCTCCAGCCTGTTTGCTTTTTTCGAGACAGGGTCTTGCTTTGTCACTTAGGCTGCAGTGCAGTGGTGCAAACTTGGCTCGCTTCAGCCTCAACCTTGTGGGCAAGCAATCCCCCCACCTCCACCTTCCGAGTAGCTGGGACTACAGGCACATGCCACAACCCTGGGCTAGTCTTTTGTTTATTTTTTTAATTACTTTGTAGAGACAGGGACTCACTCTGTTGCCTAGGCTGGTCTCAAACTCCTGGGCTCAAGCAATCCTTCTGCCTCGGCCTTCCAAAGTGCTGGGATTACAGTTGTGAGCCACTGCACCTGGACTCATCTCTGTGTTTGAGTGCATGTGTTTGCCTTTAAACGCTTCTTTGGCTGCATCCCACTAGGTTAGGTATGTATTATTATTATTTTGTTTGTTTTAGAGATGGGTTCTCAGCCAGGCATGGTGGCTCATGCCTGTAATCCTAGCACTTTGGGAGGCTGAGGCGGGTGGATTACCTGAGGTCAGGAGTTCAAGACCAGTCTGATCAACATGGTGAAACCCCATCTCAAAAAAAAAAATAAAGAGATGAGTTCTCACTATATTGCCCACACTGATCTTGAACTCGTGGCCTCTCAAACTGTTAGGATTACAGGTGTGAGCCACTATACCTGGACTCATCTCTGTGTTTGAGTGCATGAGTTTGCCTTTAAACGCTTCTTTGGCTGCATCCCACTAGGTTAGATATGTATTATTATTATTTTGTTTGTTTTAGAGATGGGTTCTCAGCCAGGCATGGTGGTTCATGCCTGTAATCCTAGCACTTTGGGAGGCCGAGGCAGGTGGATTACCTGAGGTCAGAAGTTCAAGACCAGTCTGATCAACATGATGAAACCCCATCTCAAAAAAAAAAAAAAAAGAGATGAGTTCTCACTATGTTGCCCACACTGGTCTTGAACTCGTGGCCTCTCAATCTGTTGGGATTACAGGTGTTAGCCACGACACCTGGGCCTAAGTATGTATTATTTTAAATGTGATGTAGGAGAAAAGAATGTTCTGATTTTATGTATTAATAAAACCTTACCATTTTCTCTAGGAAATTCATTCTCAGAAAGATAAGTCTGTAAACCAATAAATAACTTCACTACTTGCTTTAGGAAATTATTTCAAATCAATATATGTGGGTAAATAATGTGTTTTTTTAGAAAAGAATCCTTTCCTTATTAGGAAAGACAACTTGATTCTCACCAAAACAGTGTGTTCCTCAGTCCTCAAAGACCATTACCTTGCTTTCTCCACCAATCAATCCCGAAATACATGTCACAAGGTTTGTTCAGTTCCACCGAGTTCCTGGATTTAAAGATCTACCTTACACCACTTGCGCCTAGACTCCAAAATTATATACCCTTCCTGAGCTTCTATTTTGGAGACACTGTTTTGTTTCAGCTCACTATTTTTTTTTTGTAGGCGCCTGGAACTTTGCCTTACAATTTCCAAAGATCAGCCATTAATTAAAAGATAGTTTTTCATCAGTGTCTGTATTATTGAATGGAAATTTTATTCTTCCTGTTTTATAGTCTGTAGCCTGCTGAACTACAGGAGGCTGAAATATCTCTGTAAGTTTCTTTGATATTAATTTGGGAGGATAGTAATAGTAACCTTCTGTGTTAGTTTCCTGTGAATGCCACAACACACTACCACAAACTGGGTGGTTTAAAAGAGCAGAAATTTACATTCTCACTGTTTTGGAGGCCAGGTGTCTGCAATCAAGGAGTGGCTGGGCCACAGTCCCCTGGGGACTTTATGGGAGGACTTATTTTCTGTGCCGTCCAGTCTCTGTGGTTCCAGGAGTTTCCTGTATCTGCATCATTCCAATCTCTGCCTCTGTCTTCACATGGCTTTTTCCTCTGCATCAAATCTCCACCTGACTTTCTCGGTAAGGACACCTGTCATTGGATTTAGGTCCATCTGTATAATCCAGGATGACATGATCTTGAGATCCTTAATTGCATCCTCAGACTCTTTTTCCAACCAAAGTCACGTCCACAGATTCTAGGAGTTAGGATGTAGACATATATTCTGAGTGACCATCAGTTTTCTCATTATACCTTTTCAGAGGGCCGTTATGAGGAGTAAGTAAAAGAGTTCATGTAAAAATGCTTAACATGGTCCCTGAGGTGTAGAGACTTTCCAGTAAATAATAGTTATTATTTTTACGGGCGCTCAAGAATGGTTCAGATTTCAGAATTTTATCAATGTGTAACACTCTATTATCAGACAGAAGATGAAAACCATGTATTTATTTCACTAAGAAACAATTTTTCAAACTTTAATACTCATTCATGATAAAAGCTCTTAGCAAGCTAGAATAACAAACATACTTTCTTTCGAAAAAGAATATGTATCAAATCATAAAGACAAATATGAGACTTAATTCTGAGCAATGAGCTATATTTTTACCTAAGGTAATAAGGCTGCCTGCCATATTACTCATCCACACTATCCATAGAGAAATAAAGGGAAAACTTCATCATCTATACATGATCTGATTGCCTGCACAGAAAATTAGACAAGCCAGGTACAGTGGCCGAGGTGGGAGGACTGCTTGAATGCAGGAGTTTGGGGCCAGCTTGGGCAACATAGCCTAACCTCATCTTTTAAATAGGAAAATTAGAACCAACTAATAAAAGAGCTTGTGAATTGGCCAAGTACAAGAACAATGTAGGAATGTCAATGTTGTATATGAGTAATGATGAATTTGGAAATGTCATAAGAAAAATCTTATTCTCAATGGCTAAAATTCTCACCACAGTGAACCTGGCACCTGGGGGGAAGTGACGAAGGTAGGGCATGTGACATAAGAATGTACAGGAAGATGTGACTACATTGCAGTATTTATCGTGATCAAGAATGGAAGATTCATGGAATTCATTTATAAATCCAATGAAGTACTTACTAATTTAAACCTAACAGAGTCGTTATAAACTTGACCTACCGATTCGAAAATTGAAAGAGGATATGGGAAGTAAAAGTTAAAAAATTAAGTAGCAAAGGGAAAGGTCCTACCAGAGATTAGAATATGCTATAAGACAGAAGTAATTAAAATACTGCGGCACTGTTACATGAGTTAGTAAGCAGATAAAAAGAAGACAACAGAAACTCTAGAAGAAAACTAGTAGACACCTATACATCTTGGCAGCTGTTATGCATTATATTTCAAGTCAATAAGGAAAGGTTATGATTGAGAATACTGGATATCAGTTCACACAAACAAAAAATTAAGGCTAGATTCCCACCTCACACCAGAAAAACTACAGATGAATTATAGAGATAAAAATAGATTATAAAATTATAACAATGTCAAATAAAATTATATTTCATTTTCTTAATTAATAAAATAAAATTTAATCTCAACATTGGAAAAATCTTTCCATGCTAAACATAAGGCTCAGAATTCATGAAGAAAAAAAATGACAGATAGGTCTACAAAAAAATCTAAAGCATCTATGTCATAATTCCCATATGAGAAAGTAAGATGGAAAATTATTTACAATATAGCATTAATGCTATGATAATATCGATCACCTAAAAATCAATAAAAGATCACAAATCTGATAGAAAATAAGTAATGGCAGAAAAATTATACATAGCATCATATAAAAATAGTAATAAGGCAAATTAAATTAAGACAGAAATGTAATTTTTATTCATGAGATGAGGAAAAATGAGAAAGTGATAATATTCAGCATGGAGGAAGAGGTAAGAGACTAGGAACTTTCAAAAATTGATAGTGGGAATTTAAATCTTAGAGTTTTTTGGTGGGCCATTTGTAAGTATATGTCAGATTTGAATATAATATACTCTTTCACCTAGTAATTTTACATATAAGTAGAGAGAGTCACATATGCGTACAAAGGATACTTGTTATAGTCACATGTATATGCAAAGATTAGTGTAAAATAGTATTCTTCTTTAACAGTGAAGAATTGGATTTAACAAAAATATTTATTGTCTGAAGACTGGGCGCAGTGGCTCACTCCTGTAATCCCAGCACTTTGGGAGGCCAAGGCAGGTGGATCACTTGAGGTCAGGAGTTAGAAACCAGCCTGGCCAACATGGTGAAACCCCGTCTCTACTAAAAGCACAAAAATTAGCTGGGCATGGTGGTAGGTGCCTCTAACTCCAGCTGCTCGGGAGACTGAGGCAGGAGAATCACTTGAACTCGGGAGGCAGAGGCTGCAGTGTGCTGAGATTGTGCCACTGCACTCCAGCCTAGGCAACAGGGTGAGACTTTATCTCAAAAAAAAAAATTATTATCTGAGGAATGTTTAAATAAATTATGGTACACATACACCAGGCTCGGTGGCTCACAGCTGTAATTCCAGGACTTTGGCACTTTGGGAGGTGAGGTGGGTGGGTCACCTGAGGTGAGGAGTTCAAGACCAGCCTGGCCAACATGGAGAAACTCCGTCTCTACTAAAGAATACAAAAAGTTAGGCAGGCATGGTGGTGGACGCCTGTAATCCCAGCTACTTGAGAGGCTGAGGCAGGAGAATCGCTTGAACCTGGGAGGCAGAGGTTGCAGTGAGCCAACATCACGGCATTGCACTCCAGCCTAGGGAACAGGAGCAAAACTCCTTCACACACACACACACACACACACACACACACACAATTATGGTACACATGATATGTAATACACCGCAACAATTAAAAAGACTGCAGCAGAAATACATATCTGTATAATGCATATATATATGTACTGACATAAAACGTTCTCACAGATAAGTGGGAAAAAGGCAGGTTATATAATAGGTTATGATCACAGTTTTGGAAACAGCAACATTCTATATTTGAACTGTGTGTGTGTGCTGATGTCTAGGCAAATGTTTGGGAAACAAACGGTGGTCACATATGTCAGAGAAGTGGAGGAGAAGGAAGCTGTAGGGAAAGAAAGGGCGGCTGGCTGCTCAAGGGGATTTTCTTAACTTAAAATAATCTAGATTTTACATGTTTGATATAAATATATATTATTATCCCATAGGACATATTTATATAAAAGTATTATGTAAGATACATTTTTAAAAGTGAAAGATATGTTACTATAAATCGTTCTACTATAAGGACACATGCACACGAATGTTCGTCACAGCACTGTTTACAATAGCAAAGACCTGGAACCAACCCAAATGCCCATCGATGATAGACTGGACTGGGAAAATGTGGCACATATACACCATGGAATATTATGCAGCCATCAAAAATGACGAGTTCCTGTCCTTTGTAGGGACGTGGATGAATCTGAAGAACATCATTCTCAGTAAATTGACAGAAGAACAGAAAATGAAATACCGCATATTCTCACTCATAGATGGGTGAGGAAAAATGAGAACACATGGACACAGGGAAGGGAGTGCTACACACTGGGGTCTACTGGGGGGAATAGGGGAGGGACAGCGGGGGCGGGGGGAGCTGGGGAGGGATAGCCTGGGGAGAAATGCCAAATGTGGGTGAAGGGGAGGAAGGCAGCAAAACACACTGCCATGTGTGTATCTATGCAACTATCTTGCATGCTCTGCACATGTACCCCAAAACCTAAAATGCAATAAATAAAAAAAATAAAATAAATAAAAAAATTTTAAAAAAAGATATGTTACGTTCGTTCTTATTTTTTTGTGATCATGTTTCACATAACTAGCATCTCCTCAGCATCATTATTTTAGGGCCAGCCCTTCTTGTGGGGATGATGTAATCTTAGTTGTGTGAGAGATCGGGGAGGCCCAAACCTGACAAAAGTGACATCCTTGCTTACAACAGTATGGTATGTTTTTTTTTTGAGACGGAGTTTCATTCTCATTGCCCAGGCTGGAGTGCAATGGAGCGATCTCGGCTCACCGCAACCTCCGCCTCCCTGGTTCAAGCGATTTTCCTGCCTTACTCTCCTGAGTAGCTGGCATGCGCCACCACGCCCAGCTAATTTTGTATTTTTAGTGGAGATGGAGTTTCACCATGTTGGTCAGGGTGGTCTCACACTCCTGACCTCGTGATCCGCCTGTCTCATCATCCCAAAGTGCTGGGATTATAGGCGTGAGCCACCACACCCAGCAACAGTATAGTATTTGTTTGTTTATTTATTTATTCAATTATTTTTTAGGTATTGTAAGTACCAGTTTATAGGTGAGAAAAACCAAAGCTCAGGGACACATTAACTAAACTTCCTCATACACACAGTAAGTAAATAACAAGTTGGGATTCAGATGCAGGTCCGCATAACTCCAAAGCTTCTATTTATTTATTTATTTTAGTGTGCCACGCTATCTTCCTGGATTAATGGGAAAAGTATCTGGGCAGGAGTAAAGAAGTAAAATCAAGCCACGTCAGTACTCAGGCTTAGCCTCATTTATGGCTGGCTAAGGATTGTTGAACTTACCACTGAAGTGGCTATAAGAAATCATTTTCGACAGAGAACAGTGGGAGAAGTGATCATGTTTGCACAGCCATGTTCATACACACTTTGTTTCCACTGTGGTAAAATATACATAACGCAAAATTTACCACTTTAACTATTTTAACGTGTACAATTCTATGACATTAGTATATTTACAACGCAATGTTGTATAACCATCGCTACTGCCTAGTCCTAAATTTTTCTAAAATCTTCAACACCTGAAAAAGAGACCCATAGTATCCATTTATCAGTTACCTCCCAGCATCCCCACCCCTCCCCCAGGCAACCACTAATCTTCTTCTTCTTTTTTTTTTTTCTATGTGCTGGGCTTTGGGGATCAAGCAAGGAAATAAATAAATGACAAAGTCCTTGCAGTTATAGAGCTTCTATTTGTAAGGAAGAGGAATTTTTTATATAGACCTAATATAGTGTAATGAACTTTATAATGTAATGACAGATGTGATGATCAAATCAAAACAGGGGCTAGAAATCTGGATAACGTGAGTTGGCAGGGGAGAGTGGGGTGTCAGGGCTGCCTAAGAAGACAGTGGGCAAGGAATCTGGAAGTGGTGAAGGGACGAACCAGGCTGCTGTCCTAAGGGATGAACACTGGAGGCAGAGAGAGGAGTCAGAGCAGATGCTTTGAATGCACAATGCCATGTTTGAGGACGGGCGAGGAGCCCAGAGGCCAAAACTGAGTGAAGATGCTAAGACATGAGGTTGTAGAGAGGATAGGAGCTTGGTATTTTTATTTTTATTTTTTTAAGAAAGGAGGGGAGGAAATAAAATAAAAGGAGTGAAGAAGAGAAAGAAAGAGGAAGTAAAAGAGGGAGAGAGAACGGGAATGTTGCTTTATACTAAAAATGGGTATTGAAAACCTCTTTTACGCCAATAATTGTGCTTAATAATGGCCAATCAATATTTCATTTAAACCTACGAGTAGGTGTGATGTGGTACTGACAAGAATGTATATCTTGTGTGTTTAAAGTGGAGAGTTCTATAAATGTTTATTGAGTTTACTTGTTCCGGATCTGAGTTCAAGTCCTGGATATCCTTGTTAATTTTCTGTCCCGTTGATCTAGCTAATATTGATGTTTAAGTCACCCACTATTATTGTGTGGGGGTCTAGGGAGTCTAAGTTTCTTTATAGGTCTTATGTATGTGGGTGTTCCTGTATTGGGTGTGTGTATATTTAGGATCGTTAGCTCTTCTTGTTGCATTGATCCTTTTACCACTATACCTTTGTTGCTTTAAAATCTTTTATCAGAGGCAAGAAGTGCAACTCCTGCTTTTTATTTATTTATTTATTTTTGCTCTCCATTTGGTTGGTAAATCTTTCTCCATCCCTTTGTTTTGAGTCTTTGTGTATCCTTGCATGTGAAATGGGTCTGGACGCAGCATACCATTGGGTTTTGGCTGTATCTTTTGATTGGGGGATTTAGTCGACTTAAATTTGGGGTTACTGCCATTTGATGTTAACTGGCTGTTTTATCCATTCGTTGATGTAAATTCTTCATATGTTGATGCTCTTACCTTTTTGGTATATTTTTAGAAAGGCTAATACTGGTTGTTCCTTTCTATGTATAATGCTTCTTTCAGAAGCTCTTGTAAAGCAGGCCTGGTGGTAATATAATCTCTGAGTTCTTGCTTGTTCATGAAAGATTTT
>CM052650.1:172907771-172922728 GCA_028533165.1 Leontopithecus rosalia | reverse complement strand
AAGATCATGTGCCTTGGGGTTGCTCTTCTTGAGGAATATCTTTGTGGTGTTCTCTGTATTACCTGGAGTTGAATATTGTCCTTTGCTAGGTTGGGAAAGTTTTCCTGAATAATATCCTGAAGAGTATTTTCCAGCTTGGATTCATTCTCTCTGTCGCATTCAGGTACACCTATCAAACGTAAATTAGGTCTTTTCACATAGTCCCACATTTCTTGGAGACTTTTCTCATTTCTTTTTATCCTTTTTTCTCTATTCTTGTCTTCTCGTTATATTTCATTAAGTAGGTCTTCGACCTCTGATATCCTTTCTTCTGCTTGATGAATTCGGCTATTCAAACTTGTGCATATTTTGCTAAGTTCTCGTGTTGTGTTTTTCAACTCCGTTAATTCATTTATATTCCTATACAGCTCTGTATTGTCTATTCTTGTTAGCATTTTGTCAAACCTTTTTTCAAAGTTCTTAGTTTCTTTACATTGGGTTAGAACAAGTTCTTTTAACTCCCAGAAGTTTTTTATCATCCACCTTCTGAAGCCTACTTCTGTTAATGGAACACAGTCCTTCTCCATCAGGCCTTGTTCTGTTGCTGATGAGAAACTGTAATCCCCTGTAGAGGGAGAGGCATTCTGATTGTGGGTGTTCTCAGCCTTTTTAGACTGGTTTCTTCCCTTTGTTATAAATTTATCCATCTGTCCTCCTTACAATTACTGCCTTTCTAATTAGGTTTCTGAGTGGACATCCAATTTTCTGAGTCCCAGTGCCAGAATCTGAGCTACCCACTGCACAGGCCAAAACAGCAGTGTTAAGATTGATGGTGCTCTTCTGCCCGGGAATCTCTGGTCTGGCTTCCTTCTTGAGTCTGTAATAGGTGACTCTGCCTTCCTGGAGCTCCAAACGTCGGTCAGAAGGGAAACCAGTCCCGTTTACTCTGCACCAAGAGCCACCACATCGAGGCGCTGGCTAAACCGCCGCGCCGGCCACAAGAGTCGTGCTGGCAACCCGTGGGTCTCCTCCGTTGGGAATCTTCTGGCCTGTGAGCAACAAAATTTTGTCTGAAAGTGTGGCGTCCTCTCATTCTCTACGTTCAGTGGGAGCTACAATCCTGAGCTGTTAGCAATCAGCCATTTTTAAATACAGTATAGTATTTAAAGAATCACACAGAGTTGGACATTTTTGCTAGTTTCACCTTTATTATTGTAAAGGACACTTAGCTTCAATGGTGTGGACAAGTCAAAACTAAGAACAGAGAAAAAGAAAATGCTCTGAAAGACGGAGCCAGTGTGCACGTTGCCTTGCTGGAGGCTTCAGGCATCAGCAAAAGCTGTGGGGCGTCCTTATTAGAGAGGGTCAGACCAGCCTCATCCCACTTCATCCCACCTCTCATGCCATGGGCCATCCCACCGTTGTTTAACTTAGAGACCACCAGTCCTAAACACCACTGAGTCAATTACAGGGAGAGTGAAACTAGTATCTATCTATTCAGGATGATTAAAGGACATTTTTATTATTGTCAATATTTTTACTTGAAAAGGCAGGAAAATGTTTATTTTAGAAAAAGCATGCATCAAAAAAGAGGTAAAATTTTAAGTTTCTGACTCTTATATTTTAAAAAGACTTAGACACCTATTACACATTAATTTCTCTAGCCTGATTTCTATGCTAAGTCATCAGATGTCAAGGATTTAGCAAATAGGATACTTCTGACAAAATCTGATTTTATGAAGAGAAACCAGTGCCAGGAGCTTGTAATCTCAGCACTTCGGGAGGCCAAAGCAGGCAGATTGCTTGAGTCCAGTAATTTGAGCCCAGCCTGGGCAACATGGTGAAGCTTTGTCGCTACAAAAAATAAGCCGGGTGTGGTTGATGTGCTCTGTGGTCCCAGCTGCTTGGGAAAGGCTGAGGCAGGGGGATTGCTTGAGCCTGGGAGGTGGAGGTTGCAGAGAGCTGAGATCATGGCACTGCACTCCATCAGGGCGACAGAGGGAGACCCTATCTCAAAAACAAACAAAGCAAAACAAAATGAAACAAAACACAGAAAGAGAAATACATTAAGAATAAAAATTAATATAGTAAAACATCATTCATCTTTAATCTTAGATATGGAGCTTTAGAAGTTAAATGCTCAAGGCCTTGGGAGCCTACCCTAGTACTGGTGTGCCTGGATGTGAGGGATGGAGTTAAAGGAGTTATTTTGGAGCTGTGAGAGCTAATGACTGTTGGTTTCAGGCATGCGTGGGGTTTTTGGCTTCTTTCTTTTGGCCGATTTCTTTCTATTGGAATGGGAGTATTGACCCAATGCCTGTCCCCCATTGTATCTTAGACATGACTAACTTGTTTTTGATTTTACAAACTTGAAGGTGGAAGGGACTAATCTTGTCTCAGAGGAGACTTTGGACTTTTGGTTTAATGCTGGAATGACTTACGACTCTGGGGATTATTACAAAGGCAAAATTGTACTTTGAAATGTGAAAAGGACATGAGATTTGGGAGGGCTGGGGCAGAATGAGAAGGTGTGGATCTGTGTCCCCACCCAAATTTCATGTTGAATGGTAATCTCCAGCAGGTGGGGCTGGTGGGCAGTGACTGGATCACAGGGGCGGATTCTTCATGACTGGTTTAGCACCGGCTTCTTGGTACTGTCCTCGTGGTAGTGAGTGAGTTTGCAGGAGATCTGGATGGCCCACCTCTCTCTTGCTTCTGCTCCCATCATGTGAGACTTCTTGCTCTCCCTTTGCCTTCCACCATGATTGGAAGCTTCCTAAGGTCTCCTGAGAAGCAGAAGCTGCCATGCTTCCTTTACAGCCTGAAGGACTGTGAAAGTACTTTGCTTGAAAATATTTCACTTATTTAATTTCTATTGGAATGGGAGTATTGACCGAGGTAGTGTGATGCTTCCAGCTTTGTTCTTTTTGCTTAGGATTGTCTTGATTCTGCAGGCTCTTTTTTGGTTCCATATGAAGTTTAAGGTGGTTTTTTTCCAGTTCTGTGAAGAAGGTCTATGGTAGTTTGATGAGGATAGCATTGAATCTATAAATTACTTGGGGCAGTATGGCCATTTTTATGATACTGATTCTTCTAACCATGAGCATGGAATGTTTCTCCATCTGTTTGTGTCCTCTCTTATTGCATTGAGCAGTGGTTTGTAGTTTTCCTTGAAGAGGTCCTTCATGTCCTCTGTTAGTTGTATTCCTAGGTATTTTATTCTCTTTGTAGCAATTGTGAATGGGAGTTCGCTCATGATTTGGCTCTCTGTATGTCTGTTATTGGTGTATAGGAATGCTTATGATTTTTACACATTGATTTTGTATCCTGAGACTTTGCTGAAGTTGCTTATCACCTTAAGGTGTTTTTGGGCTGAGACGATGGGGTCTTCTAAGTATACAATCATGTTGTCTGAAAATAGAGACAATTTGACTTCCTCTTTTCCTAATTAAATTCTTTTTATTTCTTTTGCTTGCCTGATTGCTCTGGCTAGAACTTCCAATACCATGTTGAATGGGAGTGGTGAGAGAGGGCATCCTTGTCTACTGCCAGTTTTCAAAGGGAATGCTTCCAGTTTTTGCCCATTCAGTATGATATTGGCTGTGGGTTTGCAGTAAATAGCTTTTATTATTTTGAGATACGTTCCATCAATATCTAGTTTATTGAGGGTTTTCAGCATAAAGCACTGTTGAATTTTGTTGAAGGCCTTCTCTGCATCTATTGAGATAATCATGTGGTTTTTGTTTTTGGTTCTGTTTATGTGGTGGATTATGTTTATAGATTTGCATATGTTGAACCAACCTTGCATTCCTGGAATGAAGCCTATTTGATCATGATTGATAAGCTTTTTGATGTGCTGTTGCATTTGGTTTGTCAGTATTTTATTGAAGATTTTTGCATCTTTGTTCATCATGAATATTGGCCTGAAATTTTCTTTTTCAGTTGTATCTCTGCCATGTTTTGGTATCAGGATGATGTTGGTGTTATAAAATGAGTTAGGGAGAATTCCCTCTTTTTGTGTTGTTTGGAATAGTTTCAGAAGGAATGGTACCAGTTCCTCTTTGTATGTCTGGTGGAATTCAGCTGTGAACTCATCTGGAACTGGACTTTTTTTTGGTTGGTAGGCCATTAATTACTGCCTCGACTTCAGACCTTGTTATTGGTCCATTCAACTTTTTCCTGGGTTAGTCTTGGGAGGGTATAAGTGTCCAGGAATTTATCTATTTCTTCTAGGTTTACTGGTTGATGTGCTTAGAAGTGTTTGTAGTAATCTCTGATGATGGTTTGTATTTCTGTGGGATCCGTGGTGAGATCCCCTTTATCATTTTTTATTGCATCCATTGGATTCTTCTCCCTTTTTTTATTAGTCTGGCTATTGGTCTATCTATTTTGTTGATCTTTTCAAAAAAACAGCTCCTGAATTTATTGATTTTTTTGAAGGGTTTTTTATGTCTCTGTCTCCTTCAGGTCTGCTCTGATCTTAGTTATTTCTTGTCTTCTGCTAGCTTTTGAATTTATTTGATCTTGCTCCTCTAGTTCTTTTAATTGTGACATTAGGGTATTGATTTTAGGTCTTTTCTCACTTCTCATATGGACATTTAGTGCCATAAATTTCCCTCTAGACACTGCTTTAAATGTGTCTCGGAGATTTCGGTATGTTGTGTCTTCATTCTCATTGGTTTCAAAGAACATCTTTATTTCTGTGTTCATTTCATTATTTATCCAGTAGTCATTCAGGAGCAGGTTGTTCAGTTTCCATGAAGCTGTGCTGTTCTGAGTTAGTTTCTTAATCCTGAGTTCTAACTTGATTGCACTGTGGTCTGAGAGACTGTTTGTTATGATTTCCATTCCTTTGCATTTGCTGAGGAGTAATTTACTTCTAATTATGTGGTCAGTTTTAGAGTAGGTGTGATGTGGTGCTGAGAAGAATGCATAATCTGTGGATTTGGGGTGGAGAGTTCTGTAGATTTTTATTAGGTCTTCTTGTTCCAGGTCTGAGTTCAAGTCCTGGATATCCTTGTTAATTCTCTGTCTGGTTGATCTGTCTAATATTAACAGTGGAGTGTTAAATTCTCCACTATTATTGCGTGGGAGTCTAAGTCTCTTTGTAAGTCATTAAGAACTTGCCTGATCTATCTGAGTGCTCCTGTTATTGGGTGCGTATATATTTAGGGTGGTTAGCTCTTCTTATTGCATTGATCCCTTTACCATTACATAATGCCCTTCTTTGTTTCTTTTGATCTTTGTTGGTTTAAAGTCTATTCTGTCAGAGACTAGGATTGAAACCCCTGCTTTTCTCTCTCTCTCTTCATTTGCTTGGTAAATCTTCATCCATCCCTTTATTTTGAGCCTATGTGTGTTTTTACACATGAGGCGGGTTTCCTGAATACAGCACACTGATGGGTCTTGACTCTTTATCCAATTTGCCAGTCTGTGTCTTTTGATTGGGGCATTTAGCTCATTTACATTTAGGGTTAATATTGTTATGTGTGAATTTGATACTGCCATTTTGATGCTAGATGGCTGTTTTGCCTGTTAGTTGATGAAGTTTCTTCATTGTGTTGATGCTCTTTACCATTTGGTATGTTTTTGGAGTGGCTGGTACTGGTTGTTCCTTTCTGTGTTTAGTGCTTCCTTCAGGAGCTCTTGTAAGGCAGGCCTGGTAGTGACAAAATCTCAGCAATTGCTTGTCGATAAAGCATTTTATTTCTCCTTCACTTATGAAGCTTAGTTTGGCTGGATATGAACTTCCAGGTTGAAAGTTATTTTCTTTAAGGATGTTGAATATTGGCTCCCACTCTCTTCTGGCTTGTACGGTTTCTGCTGAGAGATTTGTTGTGAGTCTGATGGGCTTCCCTTTGTGGGTAACCCAATGTTTCTCTCTGGCTGCCCTTAGCATTTTTTCCTTCATTTCAACCCTGATGAATCTGAAGATTATGTGCCTTGGGGTTGCTCTTCTTGAGGAATATCTTTGTGGTGTTCTCTGTATTTCCTGGACTTGAATATTGGCCTGCCTTGCTAGGTTAGGGAAATTCTCCTGGATAATATCCTGAAGGGTGTTTTCCAGCTTGGATTCATTCTCCCCATTACATTCAGATACACCAATCAAATGTAGATTAGGTATTTCCACATAATCCCATATTTCTTGGAGGCTTTGTTAATTTCCTTTCACTTTTTTCTCTAATCTTGCCTTCTCATTTTATTGCATTGAGTTGATCTTCAATCTCTGATATCCTTTTAATGGCTTGATTGATTCAGCTGTTGAAACTTGAGTATGCTCTGTGAAGTTCCTGTGCTGTGTTTTTCAGCTCCATCAGGTTATTTGTTTTCTTCTCTAAACTGGTTATTCTAAACAGGTTATTTCATCTAACCTGTTTTCAACATTCTTAGTTTCTTTGCATTGGGTTGGAACATCCTCCTTTAGCTCGGAGAAGTTTATCACCCACCTTCTGAAACCTGCTTTTGTCAATTTGTCAAACTCATTCTCCATCCACTGTTATTCCCTTGCTGGTGAGGAGTTGTGATCCCTTGGTGGAGAAGAAGTGTTCTGTTTTTTGGCATTTTAAACCTTTTTGTTCTGGTTTCTTCCCATCTTTGTGGATTTATCTACCTTTGGTCTTTGAAGTCTTTGAAGTTGGTGACTTTCGGATGGGGTCTTTGAGCGGATGTCCTTTCTGTTGTTGGTGAAGCTATTTCTTTCTTTTAGTTTTCTTTTTAACAGTCAGGCCCCTCTGCTGCAGGACTGCTGGAGGTCCACTCCAGACTCTGCTTGGTTGAGAATCACCCGTGGGGTTTGCAGAACAGCAAGGGTTGCTGCCTGTTTCTTCCTCTGGTAGCTTTGTCCCAGAAGGGTCAGCCAGAGCTCCCTTGTATGAGGTGTCTCTTATTATTATTAATGGAGACTGGGTTTCACTATATTGGCCAGGCTGGTCTTGAACTCCTGACCTCAAGTGATCCACCTGCCTCAGCCTCCCAAAGTTCTGGGATTACAGGTGTGAGCCACCATGCCCGGCCTTTTTTTTTTTTTTGAGGTGTCCCTTAGGATATATGGGGGTCCGGGACCCACTTGAGGAAGCAGTCTGTCCCTTATCAGAGCTCAAGTGCTGTACTGGGAGCTCTGTTGCTCCCTTCAGAGCTGCTGGGTAGGGACATTTAAGTCTGCTGGAGTGGAACTCACAAGTGCCCATTTTCCCAGGTGTTCTGTCCTGAGAAGTTGGGGCTTTATTTATAAAGCTGCTGCCTTATTTTAGAGGTACCCTGCCCAGCAAGAAGGGAGTCTAGTCACAGTCCGCCTGCAGCAGGAGGCCTTGCCATGCTGCCATGGCTCCGCCTAGCTGCTGTGTAAATGTCCCTGTGATTTTTTACAGACGCAAGGTTAGAACTGCCTCAGTAATGGCAGGCACGTCTCCCCCCATCCAGCTCCACCAACCCAGGTCAAGTTCAGACTGCTGTGCTGGCTGCTGGAATCTCAAGCCAGTGGGTCTCACCTTGCTGGTCTTTGTGGGGGTGGGACCCACTGAGGCAGATTACTTGGCTCCCTGCCGTCAGCCCCCTTTTTTCAGGCAAATGAGCGATTTTGTCTGGCTGGCATTCCAGGCACTGGCTAAAACGGCTGCCCAGTTTTGTGCCGGAAGCCGGAGGTGCTGGGTTCGTAGGCACCAGCGAGAATCTTCTGGCCTGCGGGTTGTAAAGACCGTGGGAAAAGCGCAGTATCTGAGCCAGAGTGCCAGAAGGTCCAGAAAAGTCCCTAATGGCTTTCCTTGGTGAGAAGGGGTAGTCCTTCGGCCCCCTGCACTTCCTGGGGGAGGCAATGCCCCACCCCACTTCGGTTTGCCCTCCTTGGGCTACACCCACTGTCTAACCAGTCCCACTGAAATCAGTCTGGTACCTACAGTTGGAAATGTGGAGATCCCTCGCCTTCTGCGTTGCTCTTGCTGGGAACTGTGCTCTGAGCTGTTCCTATTCGGCCATCTTGGTGGAAGTCCCCCCACAGTCACTTTTCAAGACTTAAATATGCAATTTTACTACACCTCTGCTTAAAATCCTTCCGCGTTCTTAGAATATGATCTGGAAGCTTGTGTCCTGGCTATGCAGACCTTGAATCAATCTCATTTCTGGCTGCCTCTTTAACCATGGGCCGAAGCTTTCCCCAAGGGTCCGAGACTCAATGTGTGTGCACATGTGTGTATACGTGTGTATATGATGAAGTCACAGATGAGACTTTGTAGACCTTTTTTTTAAAAAAAAAAAATTTTTTTTTTTTTGAGATGGAGTTTCGCTCTTGTTGCCCAGGCTGGAGTGCAATGGCGCGATCTCCGCTCACTGCAACCTCCGCCTCCTGGGTTCAGGCAATTTTCCTGCCTCAGCCTCCTGAGTAGCTGGGATTACAGGTGTGTGCCACCATGCCCAGCTAATTTTTTTGTATTTTTAGTAGAGACGGGGTTTCACCATGTTGACCAGGATGGTCTCGATCTCTTGACCTTGTGATCCACCCGCCTCGGCCTCCCAAAGTGCTGGGATTACAGGCTTGAGCCACCGCGCCCAGCCAGACCTTTTCTTTACTAGTCATGTGGGCTGTATTTTGCCATTAAAAAGTTACTCAACAAAAATTATTTCAGCATCTTAACAATCTTGTTAGGTAACCAGCATTTTCAACTTTTCTTCTTTTATAATTAGAAAAATGAGTCTTAGTGATTAAGTTGCTTACAGTCCGCAGCTGCTGTACAATGAACTTGGAATTCTAACCAGGTATTATTAGCTCTGTATTCTTAGTAGCAAGCAACGATAAACATTTATTAACCAATTCCCATTTTTAATGGGTTTTACCAAAATTAATAAGATATATGTTCATTATCTTCCAAGATACTTAGAATCGGAAAGAGGAGACGCAGCTGACTACAGTGCAGAGTAGGATAACGTTAGGGCTGTGACGTTAGGAGAGGAACGAAGTACAGAGGCGCAGATCAGGGGATATTCTTGATACAAACATTGGGGACGATTTAACAGAAATTAGCTTTTTTTTTTGAGATAGAGTTTCACTCTGTCACCCAGGCTGGAGTGCAGGAGCATGATCACGGCTCATGCAACCTCTGCCTCCCGGGTTCAAGCAATTCTCTACCTCCGCTTCCTGAGTAACTGGGATTATAGGTTCCTGCCACCATGCCTGGCTAATTTTTGCAATTTTTTTTTTGAGATGGAGTCTCACTGTGTTGCCCAGGCTGGAGGGCAATTGCGCGATCTCTTTCACTGAAACCTCCGCCTCCTGGGTTCAAGCAGTTATCCTGCCTCAGCTTCCTGAGTAGCTGGGATTACAGGGATGCCACTACGCCTGGCTAATTTTTATATTTTTAGTAGAGACAGGGTTTCTCCATGTTGGTCAGTCTGGACTCAAACTCCTGACCTCAGGTGATCTGCCTGCCTTGGCCTCCCAAAGTGCTGGGATTACAGGCGTGAGCCACCGCACTGGGCCTAATTTTTGTATTATTAGTAGAGGTGGGGTTTCAGCATCGTGGCCAGGCTGGTCTTGAACTCCTGACCTCATGATCCACCTGCCTGGGCCTCCCAAAGTGTTGGGATTACAGGTGTGAGGCACCGTGTCTGGCCAAAATTTGCTTTTTAATATAACTTTTGCACCATATTGTTCAATAAACAATATAAGGTAAAATAAATCAGTAGGGGAAGCACATAAAGGTAGCAGAAATTAAACTCGCCGTAAGCAAATAATTAAAAGCATTGGTTGGAAACAGAAAAGAAAGGCAGAAGTAATTCGAAATCCTGCATATAATGAGCACATATTCCATGAGTGGGTCACAGGCTGGCTTTCAGCTTTGTAGTAGCAAACTTATAAAGAGAAAATGGATTAGTCACATGCTTCCTAGTGTCCACAAGATAACAAAAAATGCTTATTGCTCGAGAGAAGTGACACTCCCTTAAGTACTGGAGGAAATGACTCCTGGAAATCTGCCATGAAGAGAAAATTGTAATATACTCCACGTGCCTGAAAATACCTTCTGAGCTAGTGAAAGAGTCCTCAAAAGGACGACTGTGACAGGGTCATTTATTGTAAGAACGATGGACGCTGATGGTGGCATGTGGAAGCCTGGGTGGTGATGGGTCAAGGAAGCTTCCGCAGAATTCTCGTACGGTTAGGGGCAGGTCTCCAGTTCTCAGCTGACCTAGCCGATCTAAGAGTGGATTTTAGGAAAAGATGGAAGAATATGGAGACTGCTTTAGGAAAGCAACATTTAAGTGAAGGCTGGAGAGACAAAATCAAAACTGTATAGAAGCAGATTGAGGGAGTAATATGAGCAAAAGGGGGAAAAGATTCTTTGACTGAAGAAACGTGAGTCGTTCAGTAAGATGAAAGCAGTGGGTCCCAGCACAGCCTACACATTAGAACCACCTGGAATGCTCCACGCCTAGAGATTCTGACTCAGTTGTTCTGGGCTGGGTCCTGGGTCCTAGGCATAATTTTTTTTTTTTGAGATGGAGTCTTGCTCTGTCTTCTGGGCTGGAGTGCAGTGGCTCGATCTCAACTCACCAAAACCTCCACCTCCCGGGTTCAAGCGATTCTCCTGCCTCAGCCTCCCGAGTAGCTGGGATTACAGGCACCTGCTACCACGCCTGGCTAATTTTTTGTACTTTTATTAGAAATGGGGTTTCACCACGTTGGCCAGGCTGGTCTTGAACTCCTGACCTCATGATCCACCTGCTTCGGCCTCCAAAAGTGTTGGGATTATAGGCGTGAGCCACTGCGTCCTGCCACCTACATGTAATTTTTAACAGCTCCCGAGGTGGTGCTAAAATGCACCCAGGAATGGGGATGCTGGGATGGCACTGTGCCCCTGAAGTGTGGGCGTTGGGTGGCATGGGCTTTCTGACCTGGCATTGTGGTTATGGCCTGTGACAGGCAAGCTGGGCTACGTGTGCAAGGTCTTGCATGTTGTTCTTAGGAAATTAACTCTTAAAGGCTTCTCAGTGACAGCAAGGGGCCATTTCATCTGTCACCACACCTAACAATTTAACAATTTACTTAATTGCTTTTATAAGTGATAACATTTGCCCTTTAGTCCTGGGATATTGCCTCAAAATTCTGACTTGATTTTTAAATAACAATTGTTTTCTATTTTTCTAGGTATAGCAAATTGTCTTTTGCCAGGCATAGTAGGCACTTCTGTAATCTTAGCACTTTGAGAGACCAAAGTGGGAGGACTGCTTGGGGCCAGGAGTTCGAGACCAGCCTGGGCAACATTGTAAGATTCCATCTGTACAAAAACTAAAATAAAAAATATTTATCCAGGCATGGTGGTGCATGCCTGTAGCCCCAGCTGTTTGAGAGGCTGAGGCAGGAGGATCACTTGAGCCCAGGACGTTTTGAAGCTTCAGTGAGTTGTGATTGTGCCAGTGCATTCCAGGCTGGGCAACAGTATAAGATCCTGTCTCAAAGAAAAACCCAAATGAAACACATCCTTTCTTCTCTGTTTCGCTGTCATAGGAACTGACTGCGCCGCACTGGGTGCTGGCTATGGGTCCTGCCATTTGTTTCTTACCCTCCAGCCATGCAAAGCCTTTTGTGCTATTCTGTCAAAGTTGCAGTCAGCAACTTTAGTGCACAGGTGATAAAATTACATCATATTTCAGGTAAAACAATCATACGATTTTCTTGAGTTCGTTAAACCGTATCTTGAGAAGAAATATGATGCCTAATAATAAATTATCCAGATGCAGCAGGAACACTGGCAGCAATTTTAGTGAAATTCGTGTCACCTGAGTTTACTAATGAAAATGAACGGGGCAACTTCCACTTCTTCTAAACCTTTGCTGCTTCTCAAGACAGCAGTTGTAATTGAACAGAACGCAGAGACTGATGGTAGGATGAAAGGTTATGAGCTGTGAAGACAGCTGAATCCCTAGTTCCATAAAGCCTATGAAAGACAGGCTACTGAAATGGAATTTTATGGGCTCTTTTATTTATTGCTTTTGTTTATTATGTATCCAAGGCTAATTATACTAATTAGATCAGGAGGCATGAATGGATATTACAGAAAAAGCCATTCAGGAAAAGAAATAATAGAGCATCAGAAATTGCTGTGTTAGTTGATGACTAGAGGGAAGCCGGAGAGCAGTTTCATCCTTCACCAGGCCCTGCGCATATATTACATGGAAATGGAATTCTTCTGAGCAGAGGTCATATTCTGTGCTCATGCTGTTACATTATCTTGGTCATTGAATTTGAGGGCTACAAATGAAGCAGAGTAAGCTCATAAAAGAATAAAATATAGTATATAAAGGATCAGGAAATCCGTAAAATAGAACCCAAATCACCTCTGAGTTGAATACTTGTTGAAAATTTCTATGAGATGTCAGCAGTCCTATAAAAGTAAATCATTTATTCACCACATCACTTCAAAAAGCAATCGTAAAAGCCTCTGGCTGCATGGCAAGTGCATGTGCTATTTGGTTATTTGGAGAATTACTCTGTTATGGCCAAAGAAATGTCATCATATCATTGTCACACGATGGCATTGTGGCCTCGTTGAATGGCACAACAGAAAGCATTGTTGAGAGGGAAACTGCAGGCTCAGATTCACTGGCTTCTTTAGAGAATTCAGTCATTCATTAAGCAAGCGTCTCTTGAGTACCTCCCTTGTCCCAGCACTGTGTTAGCTGGGAGTGCCTCCCTTGTCCCAGCACTGTGTTAGCTGGCTCATTGGAGGGAACAGCGCTAAGATAGGGGTGATGATGAGAACTCAGGAACCCCTTACCCAGTTCTTGAAGGATTAAAGAAATCTTTGGGAAGGAAGGAAACTAAAAGCTTAGAGCATGATAAGTGGTTGACTAGGTATTAGCAGAATGAAGTGACCTAGGTAAAGAGAGTAGCATATTCAAAACCTAAAGGCGAGAGAATGGTAGATTTGGGTAGAGTTTCTGTTTCTAGTGAAAGGGAATTTCGTCCAAAGAGGATTCTAGACGACAGATAGAACGTGCCTATGAAGGACTTTCTTAGCTACATTCTGGAGTATTGGCTGTACCCTGAGGCAGGAAGGAGCCAAGATAGGTGTTAAACTGGCAAAAACGTGTGACATTTTCAAGGAGTTACTCTTGAGAAACCACTGATTGCAGTGGTGAAAGCATACTGGAGACATAAAGATTTTGCTTTTTGACCCCAATGTGACTTCTCAGATTATATGGAATATACAATTACGTTTAAATGCATAATGTGTCCAAGAGCAATATTCAACCGAAATAGGAACTGATCTCTTGAATATGTTTTGAAGAAGCTAGTCGGTGAGTGAAATGGACCATAACACAGTAGCTTAAAAGTCCCAAGCAAGCAGCAGTCTGTTCTGAGAGATGGAAAATCCATAGCCTTTTGGAATATTCCTCATGTGTTAATATGTGACAATTGCTGTTAACTTGGTGTGATGTTTACTGAAAGTCACAGGTCAGCCAAAATGCTCATTGAGTGGCCACCCTGTGTCAGGCAGTGATCTAAGCACTTGGCAAACATCCACAGATGCCCCTTTCCTCCTGGAACTTACTAATACATTCAAAAGGAAGACACTCGTTTCCAATAAATCAAAAGGCCAAGAGTAACAAATAAGCAAATAAGTAAATGATGTGGTAATTAGGTGACACCTACATGCATGCTATCGAAGAAGGAAAACAATAGCACATGATCAGAGCAACTGGGAATTTAAAATGAGTTGTCATTTTATTTATTTTTTTTTTGAGATGGTGTTTCGCTTCCGCCCAGGCTGGAGTGCACTGGTGCCATCTCTGCTCATCGCAACCTCCATCTTCCAGTTTCAAGGGATTCTCCTGCCTCAGCCTCCCTAGTAGCTGGGATTACAGGTGCCAGCCACCACACCTGGCTAATTTTTGTATTTTTAGAGACAGGGTTTCACTATGTTGGCCAAGCTGGTCTCGAACTCCTGACTTGTGATCCACCTGCTTCAGCCTCCCAAAGTGCTGGGATTATAGGCATGAGCCACCGTGCCTGGCTGAGTTGTAATTTTAAACAGGATGGTCAGGTTGAGTCTCATTGGGATGGTGTATTTAAGTGAGAATATGATGCAAATAAAGGAATCTGCCAAGTCAATCTGCAGAAAGGACATCCTAGGCAGTGAGAAGAGCCCATGCCAAGCCAATGCGGAGAGTGTGCCAACCTTGTTCGAAGAGATTGAGGGGCAGGGCAGTGGAAGATTAAGTTAAACGGGTAATGGGGAGGGAGAGTGCCCAGGTCCTGTGTGGACTTTGTCTTTTATTCTGAGTGATGCTGAGAGACAGCATCTGATTGAGGTCTCACCTGGATCACTCTGACTGTTTAGTAGAACGGTCTGTAGGGCAAAAAGGAGGCAGAAGTAACATTGCTGGAAGTGACGATGTCAGATGTGGGATACCTGCAAACTCCAGGTAACTAGGATTCCGTAATGGATTCGATGTGGAGAAAGAGAAAAGTAGAGTCTGTCGTGACTTCCAGGGGCTTCAGTCTGAGCAACAGAGAGCGGACCTGTCATCAACTGACATGCGGAAGGCTGCAGGTATGGGGGGAAAGTCAGGAGCTGGGTGTTTGACACCTTACACTTAAGGTTTCTATTTAGACATGCTAGTGGAGATATCAAATATATAAAACTTCAGTAAAAAATTGTATGTGGAGATGTGCATTTGTGTTATTGTGATATAGATAACAGAAGCCATGAATCTAAATCAGTTAATTTGTACACAAATTAAAGTTAAAAGACTGTCATTGTAATTGATCAAATAATCTTAAACATTATGATAACATAAAGTGCCAAGTAGAGAGGGATTCTCTTTAATACAAAATATTATATCTTTTTTTTAATTTTTATTGCATTTTAGGTTTTGGGGTACATGTACAGAACATGCAAGATAGTTGCATAGGTACACACGTGGCAGTGTGTTTTGCTGCCTTCTGCCCCTTCACCCATATTTGGCATTTCTCCCCATGCCATCCC
>CM052650.1:172884011-172907271 GCA_028533165.1 Leontopithecus rosalia | reverse complement strand
ATCTGCCTGTTCCCCCATACGACAGCCTGTTCCCCCCATATGACCGCCTGTCCCCCATATGACTGCGTGTTCCCCCATATGTCCGCCTGTTCCCCATATGACTGCCTGTTCCCCCCATACGTCCACCTGTTCCCCATATGACTGCCTGTTCCCCCATACATCTGCCTGTTCCCCCATATGACCGCCTGTTCCTCCCCATATGACCACCTGTTCCCCTCATACGACCACCTGTTCCCCCCATATGACCGCAGCTGATGCTCTCTTGAAAGGGCCACCTCTGGGCAGGAGCCCAACCAGCACAAAAATAGTGCATTAAACAACCAAAGCTAAGAACCCTCACGGAGTCCATTTCTCCCCCTGCCACATCCACCAGAGCAGGTGCTGGTGTTCATGCCTGGGAGACTTACAGATAATTCACACCACAGGACTCTGTGCAGACAACTCCCAGGACCAGCCCAGAGCCGGGTAGACTTGCTGGGTGGCTGGATCCAGGAGAGGTGACAATCACCACAGCTCGGCTCCCAGGAAGCCACAGCCCCGGGGAAAGGGGGAAAACACCACAGCCAGGGAACACTCGTGGGATAAAAGCCTCTGACCAACAGCCTTCAGCCCTAGACCTTCCACTGACAGCCTGACAGAGCCTACCAAATGAGAAGGAACTGGAAAAGCTGGTCACATTGAGGGAATGAAGCGTTTTGGGCCAATGGGGAGCCTTTTGGAAATCCTAGCGTGGGAAAAGGTCAAACAGTACTTCAACTACACCGGGAGGCTGTGCTCAAAGTGTCAGTCAGTGGCTCAACCACATTCCGATACTGCTTGCGACTCCCATAGAAACTAGGAAGCAAACACCAGGAGAGATTCCGCTCATGGTCACAAGCTCCTCCCCACACCGGACTAGAGGCGGACACCCCGCAACTCAGAATTACCTGGGGAGAGAAGCCCAGGCAGCCCTGGCCATCGCGGCAACCCTCTCGGGCCCTCCACCCTTCCATGCTGTGGAAGCTTTGACTTTCTCGCTCAGTAAACTGCATTACTGCTCACTCTCTCTGTCCACGAATGCTTGTTTGCAGCTGGGACACTCACCGTGGGGGGAAGGCTCTCTGCTCCACTCTTCAGCAAGGGAAGCCAAGGACCTGAGCCCAGAGCCCAGGCTGCGCACCCGGTTACAATATGACCAAATGAGGTTCCTCAGTAGCCCCGAGAATCACACTAGCTCACCGGCAACGCATCCACACCAAGGAGAAATCCCCAATTCACCTGAAAAACAATTCAGAAGGTTAGCTATGAAGCTCATCTAGGAGGTGCCAGAGAAAGGTGGAGCTCAATTTGAGGAAGTCAAAGAACTCATACAAGAAATGAGGGCAGAAGTGTTAGTGAAATAGCAGAAATAAAACCAATGGAAGCTTCAGGAAGCAATGGGCACACTTACAGAAATGCAAAAGCTCTGGGAAGTCCAGCAATAGACTCAAACAAGCAGAAGAAAGAAATTCAGAGCTTGAAGACAAGGCTTTCAAATTAACCCAATCCTAGAGGACAAAGAAAAAGGAGTAAGAAAATATGAACAAAGTCTCCAGGAAGCTGGGATTATGTTACATGACCAGACCTAAGAATAACTGGCGTTCCTGAGGAAGAAGAGAAATCCAGAAGTTTTGAGAAGATATTTGAGGGAATAATTGAGGAACACTTCCCTGGCCTTGCTAGAGATCTAGACATCCAAATACAAGAAGCACAGGGGACACTCGGGAAATTCATCACAAAAGATTATTACTTAGGCACATTGTCATCAGGTTATCTAAAGTTAAGGTAGCGGAAAGAATCTTAAGAGCCGTGAGGCAGGAACACCAGGTAACCTAGAAAGGAAACCCTATTGGATTAACAGCAGATTTCTCAGCAGAAACCCTACAAGCTAGAAGGAACTGTGGCCCTGTCTTCAGCCTTCTTAAGCAAAAGCAATTATCAGCCAAGAATTTTGTATCCAGTGAAACTAAACTTAGTAAATGAAGGAAAGATACAGTCTTTTTCAGACAAATAAATGCTGAGAGAATTCACCGCTGCCAAGCCAGCACTGCAAGAACTGCTAAAATGAGCTCTAAATCTCAAAACAAACATGGAAACACATCGAAATAGAAGCTCTTTAAAGCATAAATCTCACAGGACCTATGAAACAAAAATACAATTAAAAAAAATACCACCGAGCTGTACAGGCAACAAATAGCACAAAGAATGGAAGGACCTCACATCTCAATACTAACGTTTAATGTAAATGGCCTGAATGCTCCACGGAAAAGATGCAGAATTGCAGAGTGGATAAGGCTTCATCAACCATCAGCCGCCTTCAAGAGACTCACCCAACAGATAAGGACTCGCATAAACTTAAGGTAAATGGGTGGAAAAAAACATTCCATGCAAATGGACACCAAAAGTGAGCAGGAGTAGCTATTCTTTTTTTTTTTTGAGACAGAGTCTTGCACTGTTGCCCAGGCTGGAGTTCAGTGGTGCGATCTCAGCTCACTGCAAACTCCACCTCTGGGTTCGAGCAATTCTTCTGTCTCAGCCTCCTGAGTAGCTGAGACTACACTTGCATGCCACTACACCTGGCTAAGTTTTGTATTTTTAGTAGAGGTGGGGTTTTAACCATCTTGGCCAGGACGGTTTCAATCTCCTGACCTCATGTTCCACCCATCTCAGCCTCCCAAAGTGCCAGAATTACAGATGTGAGCCACCCCCTCAGCCTAGGAGTAGCTATTCTTATATCAGACAAGACAAACTTTAAAGCAACAGCAATTTAAAAAAACAAAGAGGGATATTACACAATGCTGAAAGACCTTGTCCAACAGAAAAATATCACAATCCTAAATATATATGCACCTAACACTGGAGCTCTTAAGTTTATAAAACAATTACTAATGGACCTAAAGAATAAGAAAGACAGTAACACAATAATAGTGTGGGACTTCAATACTCCGCTGACAGCACGAGACAGGTCAACAAGATAGAAAGTCAGATAAGGCACAGTGGCTCATGCCTATACTCCCAGCATTTTGGGAGGCCAAGACAAGAGGAGTACCTGAGGTCAGGAGTTCAAGACCAGTCTGGCCAACGTTGGGAAACCCTGTCTCTACTAAAAATGCAAAAACTAGCCAGATGTGGTGATGCATGCCTGTGATCTCAGCTACTTGAGAGGTGGAGGCAGGAGAATCACTTGAACCTAGGAGGTGGAGGTTGCTGTGAGCCCAGATCATACCACTGCATTCCAGCCTGGGTGACAGAGCAAGGCTCCATCTCAAAAAACAAAAAACAAAAAAAAGGTAGAAAGTCAACAATGACACAATGGATTTAAACTATATCCTGGAACAGATAATCTTAACAGATATTTACAGAGCATTCTATGCAACAACTGCAGAAGATGCATTTTCTTCATAAGCACATGGAACTTTCTCCAAGACAGAACATATGACAGGCCACAAAATGAGCCTTAATAATTTAAGAAAATTGAAATGATGGTCAGGCACAGTGGTTCGTGCCTGTAATTCCAGCACTTTGGGAGTCTGAGGGCGGCGGATCATGACCGTCCTGGACAACATGGTGAAACCCCGTCTCTACTAAAAATTAAAAAATTAGCCAGGCGTGATGCTGCACACCTGTAATCCCAGCTACTCGGGAGGCTGAGGCAGGAGGATTGCTTGAACCCGGCAGGTGGAGGTTGCAGTAAGCTGAAATCATGCCATTGCACTCCAGCCTGGTGAAAGAGAGAGATTCCATCTCAAAAAAGAAAAAAAAAAAGAAAAGGAAAATTGAAATTGTATCAAGCATTCTCTCAGATTACAATGGAATAAAACTGGAAATCAACTCCAAAAGGAACCTTTGAAACCATGCAAATACATGGAAATTAACCTGCTTCTGGATGAGCATTGGGTCAAAAATGAAATCAACATGGAAATTAAAAAATTATTCAAACTGAATGACAGTGGTGACACAACCTATCCAAACCTCTGGGATGTAGCAAAGGCAGTGCTAGGAGGAAAGTTTATAGCCCTAAACGCCTGCAACAAAAACTCTGAAAGAGCACAAACACACATTCTAAGGTGACACTTCAAGCAGCTAGGGAAACAAGAGCAAACGAAACTCAAACCCAGCAGAAGAAAGGAAATAACCAGGATCAGAGCAGAAGTAAATGAAAATGAAGCAAAAACAACACACACACACACATACACACACACACATACACACACACACATACACACACACACACACACAAAAGATAAATAAAACAAAAAGCTGGTTATTGAAAAAGATGAATCAAACTGATAGACAATTAGCAGGATTAACCAAGAAAAGAGAAGAGAAAATCCAAATAAACTCAATAAGAAATGAAACAGGAGATACTACAACTGACACCACTGAAATACAAAAGATCGTTTGAGGCGACTTTAACCACCTTTACACACATAAACCAGAAAACCTAGAGATGGATAAATTCCTGGAGAGATACAACCTGCCTAGCTTAAATAAGGAAGAATTAGATTCCCTGAACAGACCAATAAGAAGTAGCAGGATTGAAATGGCAATAATAAAATTACCAACAAAAAGAAGTCCGGGACCAGACAGGTTCCCAGCAGAATTCTACCAGACATTCAAAGAAGAACTGGTTCCAATCCCATTGACACTATTCCATAAGATAAAGAGGGAATCCTCCTTAAATCATTCTGTAAAGTCGGTATCACCCTAATACCAAAACTAGGAAAGCACATAACCAAAAAAGAAAACTACAGACCAATATCTTTGATGAACGCATCTGTAAAAATGCTTAACAAAATACTAGCTAACCAAATCCAACAACATATCAAAAAGATAATGCACCATGATCAAGTGCGTTTCATATCAGTATGCAGGGATGGCTTAACAGATGCAAGTCCGTAAATGTGATATACCACATAAACAGAATTAAAAACAAAAATCACATGAACATATCAATAGATGCAGAAAAAAGCATTTGACAAAATCCATGTCTAAGCTCAGTTAGGGGATTTAATCATAAAGCATCCCTTTATGATTAAAACTGTCAGCAAAATTGGCATGCAAAGGACATACTTCAATGTAATTAAAGCCATTTATGACAAACCCACAGTCAACATAATACGGAATGGGAAAAAGTTGAAAGCTTTCCCCCTGAGACCTAGAACAAGACAAGGACACCCACCTCATCACTCCTCTTCAACATAGTACTGGAAGTCCCAGCCAGAGCAATCAGACAAGAGAAAGAAATCAAGGGCACCCAATTCAGTGAAGAGGAAGTCACACTGTCACTGTTTGCTGATGGGTATGATTGTTTACCTAGAAAACCCTAAAGACTTCTCCAGAAAGCTCCTAAAACTGATAAAATAATTTAGGAAAGTTTCCAGATACAAGATTAATGTACACAAATCAGTAACTCTTGTATACACCAACAACCACCAAGCAGAGAATCAAATTGAGAACTCAACCCTTTTCACAATAGCAGCAAAAAACAATAAAATTCTTAGAAATACACCTAACCAAGGAGGTAAAAAACCCCTACAAGGAAAACTACAAAACATTGCTGAAAGAAATCACAGATGACACAAACAAAAGGAAACACACCCCATGCTCATGGATGGTTAAAATCTACTGTGAAAATGACCATACTGCCAAAAGCAATCTACAAATTCAATGCAATTTCCATCAAAATACCACCATCATTCTTCACAGAACTAAAAGAAACAATTCTAAAAGTTATATGGAACCAAAAAAGAGCCCACATAGTCAAAGTAAGACTAAGCAAAAAGAACAAATCTGGAGGCATCACACTGCCTGATTTTAAACTATAGTATAAGGCCATAGTCACCAAAACAGCATGGTCCTGGCATAAAAATAGGCACATAGACCAATGGAACAGAACAGAAAACCCAGAAATAAACCCAAATACTTACAGTCAACTGATCTTTGACAAAGCAAACAAAAACATAAAGTGGGGAAAGGACACCCTATTCAACAAATGGTGGTGGAATAATTGGCTAGCCACATGTAGGAGAATGAAACTGGATCTTCACCTCTCACCTTAAGTGAAAATAAACTCAAGATGGATCAAGGACTTAAATCTATGGCCTGAGACTATAAAAATTCTAGCAGATAACATAGGAGAAACTCTTCTAGATGTTGGCTTAGGCAAGGATTTCATGACCAAGAACCCCAAAGCAAATGCAATAAAAACAAGTATAAATGGCTGGGACTTGATTGAACAAAGGAGTTTTGCCTGGCAAAAGGAATAGTCAGCAGAGTAAACAGACAACCCACAGACTGGGAGAAAATCTTCACAATCTATACATTTGACAAAGGACTAATACCCAGAATCTACAATGAACTCAAACAAATTAGCAAGAAAGAAACAAATAATACCATCAAAAAGTGGGTTAAGGACATGAACAGACAATTCTCAAAAGCAGATATATAAACGGCCAAGAAACACATGAACAAATGCACTAATGATCAGGGCAATGCAAATCAAAACCACAATGTGATACCACCTTACTCCTGCAAGAATGGCCATTATCAAAAATAAAAAAATAATAGATGTTGGCATGGATGAGGTGAACAGGGAACACTTCTACACTGCTGGTGGGAATGTAAACTAGTACAACCACTGTGAAAAACAGTGTGGAGATTCCTTAAATAACTATAAGTAGAACTATCATTTGATCCAACAATTTCACTAGTTGGTATCTATACGAGGAAACAGTCATATGAATAGGATACTTGGACATGCATGTTGATTGCAGCACAATTTGCCAGTGCAGAAAAGTGGAACCAACACAAATACCCATCAATCAATGAGTGGATAAGGAAACTGTGGTATATATACATGATGGAATACTATTCAGCCACAAAAGGAATGAATTAATGGCATTCACAGCGACCTCAATAAGATTGGAGACTACTATTCTAAGTGAAGTAATTCAGGAGTGGAAAACAAAACATTCTATGCTCTCATTCGTAAGTGGGAGCTAAGCTGTGGCCTTTGGGGAGTTAGAAGGCAAGTGTGGGAAGGGAATGAGGGATTAAAGACAACAAATTATGTGCAGTGCATACTACTTGGGTGATGGGTGAACCAAAATCTCACAAATCACCACTAAAGAGCTTACTCGTGGCCAAACACCACCTGTTTCCCAGTAACCTATGGTAATAAAAATTGTTTTGAAAAAGACGTTGATGAAAGATGGTAAGAGCAAACAGTGTGGAAACAAGGCCAGGAACACGTCAAGAAGACAGAAAAGTGATCCGTCACCAACAGTGACCCAGGCCCTGCCGGACTTCTAACTTTGAAGGTTCCAGCCTGGTTATGCCTCTACTGAGAAGCTATACAATTTTTTTGAATGAATGAGTAAAGGAAGGAAGGAATGGAAATGCTTATATTCTTTAGAAGGAATGAGTTGAGTTTTTTTTTCTTGAAATCACCCTGCCCTCATTCCCATTCATTTTAGAGCCCTGTCTAGTTCCTCTGTTCAAGTGTGTCTATCTTCTGTCTGAAGTCCTGCTTCTAAACTTGAGAATCCGGCAGCATCCTTTTCTACACTGAACAAGCTTCTGCTCTGCTGTAAGAAGTAATCCTAAAAATAATATTTCTGGTTAAGAGTTAAGATAACATTTATTTCAAGTCATTGTTTTAGCCTAATTCAGAAACTCTTTGCTTAGGAGAATATTCTGTCAATCAAACAAAGGCAAAGGGAGGACCGAAGGCTGAGGCTGAGGGGTTTGGGCACATGCTGTGTTTATACTTTGACAAACGTTCCATGCACACACAGAAGGAATCTGCTTGATTTCCTTCTCTTTTCCTTACTCACTGAAACCTAAATATTTAATGCATGAGATTCTGCTCGGAAGAAAGTGGCTGGGTGCCAGTTCTGGGTTAGTACCCTGCCTGAGGACACGAACCAACTATTACAAATGATGTGAGCTATGTATACACAATGTTGTCAGTACAAGCCGTAATAATCAATAGGCTTTTTGTTTTATTCTAGTACTTAAACCAGCATCTGCTATGTCCTCATAATAAAAATGTTTTTCAAACTGTATTTTATTATCTATTCAGCTTTGTGTTTGAAGATCAATATTGCTGCACACTTGACTGCATTTCATCATTACCAGTCAGTTTTCCCCGTAGGCTCTTTTTAATTTGCTGAAATTAGCTGCAATCAGAGCTTCTTATTCTTGCCTATAAAGCCCACATTTAGATTAAAAATGAGTTCTCCAAAAATAGTTTGTTGCTCCTGGCATGTTCTGCTCACTATCAACACACATGTATATATACACACATACAGAGGAAAAAAAGAAAACGCCCAGGCAGATAAATGCACCGTTGAACTGAGAAAAGTAAATCAGGGTCTGTTTCGTAAACAGTCACTTTACAAACTTCTGAATATTATCCCTCAGCATGTGTGACAGTTAAGTGGAGACCGATGTGAGCCTGGCGTGTGATATTCTGATGCTGTGCACGAGGAATCTCTCCTGTATATTTTTCTCTTGGCATCCATTAGAGCATCTTACTTTCATCCAACTTTAATAAAAGATAAAAGGAAGAAATACATAGTATTTAATACTACTGTAATCTTGGTCCACATCTCATTTAGATAGGTCAGATGAACAGGAGGAAGTTTGACCAAGAAACTCCAGAAGGCTTTGGTTTCTAAGTTTAAAATATTTCTTATACTTTTGTAGATCGACTCCTCCCCTTACTGCTAATTAGATTCTTCATTCTGATCAGCGTCTAACCAATTACGTTCTATTTAAAAATTCATATTGGAAACATTTAGCCTTTTCCACATTTATCTGAAGGTATTTATTTGACAATATGTGTTGCCTGTAGCTACCTATAATTTGTTTCTAAACATTTATATAAAATTCGAACTTCTTAAACTTTAGGAGAAAATGTGAATGTTTTCTCTACATTTTAATATACATATTGATCTTTGTTTATAGATCAGGGACAAGAAACGTCAGCTTCAAAGAATACTCCTTTACCAGGAAGTGAAAACAGTTAGAAGAGAAAACCATGTCTAAGCTCGATTAGGGGATTTATTGCCATAAACCGTAGAATGAGAACAAGTTATATTTGCCTTTTATAGTTTCAATCTTAATTACAAGAGTAATTAAATTGCAATTATGCCAGTTTTAATAATACTTTAACAAGCCTTTGTCAAAATGATGACATCAACAATATTTTTCAGGAAAGGTCCTTGAAAAAAAGAAATCAGGATACCAATGGGATGGATAGTCACAGAATCAGGTGACAGGCAACTTATCTGGACCTAATTTGAGAAATGCCTTTTGTTGTTGCTATTCATTTAGCCAACATCGTAGAGCGCCTGTTAGGGTAACTAACCACTTTTTGGCTAGTCACAAACGCTTTTCATTATGAGATGCTACTCCTGGTACAGTTGCCATCCGTATTAATGACTCTAAATTCATACATCGAGTTAACATAATCATACCACATGTGATGATCCTATAGCAGTTTTATAACGATATTTGTTGCTGACATTTACTGAGCACTTACTATGAGATGGGCACTATATAACTTCACTTCTTTATTTGAATTACTCTATGTGACAGGGACTCCCATGCTGCATTTGATTACCCCAGAGTCATTGCATTAACTTTGTTCTGGGCTAATCTATACAGATGCTGAAATTTGAAATCACAGTATTAATATAAAGACAGCAGGCTTAAGCCCTAGACTATTCCTGCTTGAAGTGGCGACTAAATGAAATGTGCTTACACTGTTTTCTTAGTCTATCATAGTGCTTTGCGCATGGTAGATATTACACAAATATTTGCTGAACGTATGATGAGGATGGAAAGAAGACACAATTTTGTAAAGGGAAAAGGCACAGGGTTGGCTTTGCACTCAAATTTGAATTACCATTTACCTGTTGAAGCTTTGCTTGATTCATATATAAGTTGGCATATCTGTATTTATTCATGCTCAGATTTAATTATTTCTACGTGTGCTCCTTACATTTTCAAACTCTTACAATTATTTATTTTTACATTTCTCCTGGAAGGTGGCAAGGTTTTGCAGAATAGAGACTGCCTTATTTTTCTATACAGACTCATTTATGCATTTAGTCATTTAGAACCTAGGCAGTGTCTGACACATGGCAGGCATTCTGTAAATACTAATGAAGTTAAGGGTTTAATTACTTTTGTTTACCTAAATTCAACTATTTAAATTTGCATCTGTCCTCTTATCTTAATGATTGCTCGAAATGTGTTTTTTTCCCCCTGATTTATGAAGCAAAGTAATACTAGAAATTGGGTAAACTATTGTATTGGCATACCTGATATGACATTATGTTATTAAAATTCTTTTGTTTCTAGTCCGTAGATCAAAAGGGCATAGCCCATTACCCAAGATAAATCATCCATATAAAAGATGTGAAAAGATAACAGGAGCTTCTATGAAAGCTTTTGGTAATCATCTTTTTCTTGCCACCTCACTCCATCCCGTTATAACCAGCAAGTGCCCATTAGGTTTTGCCGCATCAGACATTTTCAGTATTTAATGACTGTTATAAAAGAGGCAACAATACATCAGAGAACAAACATTGGAGAGCTGGAATTCCATAAAAAGCTGAGTTGTTGCTAAATAAACACCCAGTAGGCAAATCATTTCTTCGACTGTGATCCACGCATTATGTCCTACCTCATGTTGGAGTTTTGAGAAGTCTTCCAGCCACGGGCAGATACATCAGTGAGCCGGAAAACATCACATTAGAAAAATCACTACCGCTATTGGTGGCCATTCTCTTTTACCTGGAAAATCTGAGTTTACCTAGAAGGACATCATCATTATAAATAATGCTGTTTGATGTGGATTCTCTGGTTAAAAAAAAAGAAGAAAAGAAGGAAAGAAAGTAACAAAAGAAGAAAGTAAAAGGAAAGGAAGGAAAGAAAAAAAAGAAAGAGAAAGAAATACAGCTTTATCCAGTCTTGCCATGCTTGGAATAAACAGCTCTGCTGTGTGCCTGTGCGATGGTGGGTTTGCGCATGTAGGAACACATGAATGCCTCCCACCTCCTCATCCTCTCCACCCCATTCCACAGACTAGTTCTGTCTCTGGTCTTCTCTGAAGGATTCGGACCTCTGGTTGCACCTTTGCTCCGGTATTTCTTCCCTCCATTCCACAGTCCTCATCGGAGCTGGGTCCCGATTTAGGGCATGTCTCTGAGCCCCTCTGACTACGGCTTGTTGCCCTGACTTCCTCTCGCAGTGTTGCTGTTCACTCATTTTTTTTCTAGCCATAGAAGCTGTTTCTCGAACAAACTCAGCAAGTTTCCACCGTAGGCCTTCCTGCTTACTCTCCCCTCTTCAGAGAAAATGCCTTCCCTGGATAAATACACAACTTGCTAAGGACTCTGTGCCAAGTTACCTCCTTGGGCAGGCCTTCTCTCACCAACCTACACCTCAGAGGTGGCAAACTCTGGTCCACAGGTCAAGTCACCCAATGCCTGTTTTTTTTATGGGCCGTGAGCTAAGGATTGTTTTTATGATTTCAAATGACTGGGAAAATATCAAAAGCAAAATAGTAGTTTGCAGCACATGAGAATGATAGGAAATTCAATTTTCAGTGTCCACAAATAAAATTTCATGGGAACATAGTCACATTCATTCATTTACTTATTGTCCATTTCTGCTTTTCAGTACGACTGCAGAGTTGAGTAATTGTGGAACAGATGGTATGGCTCATAAAGCCTAAAATATTGAATATCTGGCCCTTTACAGAAAAAGCTTGTGGGCCTCGGCTGTTAATATCTGTCACACCAACCCACCACTCTAAGTCCCTTACCCAGATTGACTTTTCTTCATAGCACTTGTCACTGCACTTCTAAGTAAATGTTTTTATCAAAATATGGTATTCAGAGAAATGCAAAGAGTATATGGATTACCAGATCTGCTGCTCACATCAAGAACTGGAAAAGTACAGCACGCAGACGGCTTCCAGAAACACCCCACTCATTATCTCCGCCAATACCACCGTTTTGATTCATAATACTATGCATTAATTTTGTCTCTATATAATCTTTACATAGATGGGATCATACCATATGTCATTTTCATATCTGACATCTTTCATTCAACGTTACGTTTGTGAGATACACATACATATTTTTGTGCAGCACTACTGCATTCAGCTTAATTCCATATATGATTCCATTGTATATCTAAAAATACAGCCAGGTTTTAAAAATCCTTTTGATTAATGGATTTTTTTTTTGAGACAGAGTCTTGCACTGTCGTTCAGGCTGGAGTGCAATGGCACGATCTCGGCCCACTGCAATCTCAGCCTCCCGGGTTCATGCGATTCTCCCACCTCAGCCTCGAGAGTACCTGGGATTACAGGCGCACACCACCACGCCCGTCTAATTTTTTGTATTTTTAGTAAAGATGGGGTTTTGCTATGTTGGCCACGATGGTCTCGATCTCCTGACCTCATGATCTGCCCAGCTTGGCCTCCCAAAGTGCAGGGATTACAGGCGTGAGCCACCACGCCCAGCCTAATGGACGTTTTTATCGTACCTAGTTCTGGACTGTCATGCATACTACTGTGAGCATTCTTGCACAGTTTCTGGCGCACATACACGTGCGCTTCTGTTAAACGAATGTCTAGAGATAAAAGCGTGAAATCACAGGGCATGTAGATCAGCTTTGGTAGAGATTTTTTTTTTTTGAGACGGAGTTTCACTCTTGTTACCCAGGCTGGAGTGCAATGGCACAATCTTGGCTCACCGCAACCTCCGCCTCCTGGGTTCAGGCAATTCTCCTGCCTCAGCCTCCTGAGTAGCTGGAATTACAGGCATGTGCCACCATGCCCAGCTAATTTTTTGTATTTTTAGTAGAGACGGGGTTTCACCATGTTGAGCAGGATGGTCTCGATCTCTTGACCTCGTGATCCACCCGCCTTGGCCTCCCAAAGTGCTGGGATTACAGGCGTGAGCCACCGCGCCCAGCCTGCAATAACATTTAAGTCTCTACACCATGTATTATATAGTTTAAAGTGTGTTCTTATTCCTCCTTTTGGGATAAGGGTTTCGCCGATATTGACCTTTCGAGCCAGGTAATTCCTGGTTGTGGAGGGCTGCCCCGTGCATTGCTGGATTTTCGGCAGGATCCCTGGTCCCCACCATCAGATGCACTTAGCACTGCCTCCCTACCCCCCGCCCTCCACCCCACAATAGTGACAACCTGAAATGTCTCCAGACATGGCCACATAGCCCCCAGGAGGCAAATTTACTCTCAGCTGAGAACCACTGGTGCTACATCAGGATCAACTTTCCCCCAAGTTTAAGCACAGAGTTTCACTTGTCATTAATGCTTCAGCTATTACAGACTTTTGTCAGGCTTCCCCTTGCTGTTCATCAGTCATCCAGAGTGTTTTAAAGAATGACAGGTCCCAGACCAACCCAAACCCTATTGAATCGAAACCCCTGGGAGTGGGTCAAGGAATCTGTAAGGTAAAAGTCTTCCAGGTCATAGCAGTGAGCAGCTGAGTCTGTGAATGACTCATTCACATGCACGCTATTTATTAACTGAAAAATAATTCAATCCGCATGTCGGACCATGCTGTGCATTTACATATTGATACAAAACGTTTCTCTTTTAAGAAACGGACATATGTGCTTCATTCTGTCAATTTATTATCTGAAAAACATATTCAATTCATGGATATTGCCTTGATCTGGGCAATCTCTAGTGCTTGCATGTAAGTGTTTATTTATTTTAATAAGATCTTCACTTTGCTTGGAAGCATATCTGCTGGTGGAATTGTTTCTGTGCTTCCAGTCTTCTGTGGGAAATGCCATGAGAGAAGACTTCTGTTACTTATGCCATCTTGAAGCTGCCATCATCACCTTTTGGGATAAAAATTGTAATAGTAGTCAGAGCAGATGGTAATGAGAAAGAAAGAGTGACTTCTTGAGGAAGAAAAGAAGGAACCAGTTTATACGTGCCTTGATCTCTTGACTTTAAATTTTAAAATAAACAGTATAAAGCACAAAAGAGATTGCATTTTACAACTACATTTTTTCAAGTGATACATACATTGGGCTCGTGAAATTGCATTTTTATGCAATGGAAAGGCAATGTTTACATTTAACTTTTAGTTTTTATTGATTATTGGGTCGTTTATTATTAGGCTTTTGTATATTTCCTAGATTCACGAAGTAAAAAGTATATATATATTCTTTTTTAAATTTTATTTTAAATTTCATTTTATTTTAAAACCAGGGATACATGTGCAGGACGTGCAGGTTTGTTACACAAGTAAATGTGTGCCATGGTGCTTTGCTGCACCCATCAATCCATCGGCTAGGTGTTAAACCCTGCATGCATCCGCTGTTATACCTGATGTTCACCCTCCTGCACTCCCAAAAGACCTCAGTGTGTGTTGCTAAACTCCCTGTCCATGTGTCCTCATTGTTCAGCTCTCACTTGTAATTGTGAAAATGCAGTCTTGGCCGGGTGCAGTGGCTCAAGCCTATAATCCCAGCACTTTGGGAGGCCAAGGCGGGCAGATCACGAGGTTAAGAGATCAAGAGCATCCTGGCCAACGTGGTGAAACCCTGTCTCTACTAAAAATACAAAAATTAGTTGAGCATGGTGGCACATGCCTGTGGTCCCAGCGACTCGGGAGGCTGAGACTGGAGAATTGCTTGAACCTGGGGCGTGGAGGTTGCAGTGAGCCAAGATTGTGCCACTGCACTCCAGCCTGGTGCCTGGCGACACAGTGAGACTCTGTCTCAACAAAAAAGAAAAGAAAAGAAAATGCAGTCTTTGGTTTCCATTCCTGTATTAGTTTTCTGAGGGTAATGGCTTCCAGTTTCACCCATGTCCCTGCAAAGGACATAGTCTCGTTCCTTTTTATGTCTGCATAGAATTCCATGATGCATATATGCCACATTTTCTTTATCCAGGCTATCGCTGATGGGCATTTGGGTGATTCCATGTATATGCTATTGTGAATAGTGCTGCAATGAACATATGTCTATGTGTGTCTTTATAGCAGAACGATTTCTATTCCTTTGGGTATATACCCAGTAATAGGGTTGCTGGGTCAAACGGTATTTCTGGTTCTGGGTCTTTGAGGAATCGCCACACTGTCTTCCACAATGGTTGAACTAATTTACACTCCCACCAGCAGTGTAAACGTGTTCCTATCTCTCCACATCCTCTCCAGCATGTGTTACTTCATGAGTTTTTAATAATCATCATTTTGACTCACATGAGATGATGTGTATTTCATCTTGGCTTTGATTTGCATTTCTCTAATGAGCAGTAATGTTGAGGTTTTTTCCATACGTCTGTTGGTTGCATAAATGTCTTCTTTTGCAAAGTGTCCGCTCATGTCCTTTGCCCCATAAAAAGTATATTTTGACTTACGGTCACAAACTACAATAGTGATAGGATAATGCAAATGTTCTTTTGTACTATTAAAAATTCTGGAGCACTCGAAAGCAGCTACCTGAGAGAAGAAGGGAGACAGCTCCTCATTTTCCATTTTTCTCTCTCCCCCAAATTCCCTTTTTTTGTTCCCCCCTTTTTTTAAAATTTGAGATAAAGTTTCACTCACTTTGTTGCCCAGGCTGGAGCACAGTAGAGCAATGGTGGCTCACTGCAACCTCCACCTCCTGGGTTCAAGTATTCTCCTGGCTCAGCAGGATTAGCTGGGACTACAGGTGTGAACCGCCAACCCCAGCTAATTTTTTGTATTTTTAGTAGAGATGGGGTTTCACTATGTTAGCCAAGTTGGTTTTGAACTCCTGACCTCAAATGATCTGCCTGCCTCAGCCTCCAAAAGTTCTGGGATTACAAGAATGAGCCAACGTGCCTGGCCTGTTCCCCGCTTTAAAGGTCATTGTGATACACCCACCAGAATGACTGTTGAATTACAGGTCTTCTTCACTGTGCACATTAATTTGTTGATGACTGGAATTGAATTTCAAGACTGTTACTAGAACATTTTAATTTTCAAAAATAATTTGTGATGTGTGCAGCTAGTTCACTATGTAACATACATTTGCTCTTTCTTTCTTACAAATACAATGTGATTTTTTCAGAGTGGTAATGAGTCCAGCTTGAAGCAAAAAAACCCGCCAAATCCCACATAACTCCTTGCTGCTATTATGTCATCAGAAGTTACTGGGTAGGGCTTCTAGGAGAGCTCTTAAACCAGATAGTGACAATGGCACCTGCTTCTAGCGGTTTTCTCTTTGCTCTTCTTGCTACCTAGAATTGAAGGTAGAGCAGACATTGTTCAACATGAGGTAAGAAGTCATGAGAGGGCCGGGCGCGGTGGCTCACGCCTGTAATCCCAGCACTTTGGGAGGCCGAGGCGGGTGGATCACGAGGTCAAGAGATCGAGACCATCCTGGTCAACATGGTGAAACTCCATCTCTACTAAAAATACAAAAAATTAGGTGGGCATGGTGGTGTGTGCCTGTCATCCCAGCTACTCAGGAGGCTGAGGCAGGAGAATTGCCTGAACCCAGGAGGCGGAGGTTGGGGTGAGCCGAGATCGCACCATTGCACTCCAGCCTGGGTAACAAGAGCGAAACTCCGTCTCAAAAAAAAAAAGTGATGAGAGGAAAAGGCACAGGAGAAGCCTGATGCAATAGAGAGAGAAGAGCATGAGATTAACAGAGAGAAGAGCGTGGGGTCAACGGAGAGAAGAGTGTGGAATGAACGGACAGGAGAGCGTGGGGTCAACGGAGAGAAGAGCGTGGAATGAACGGACAGGAGAGCGTGGGGTCAACAGAGAGAAGAGCGTGGGATGAACGGACAGGAGAGCGTGGGGTCAACGGAGAGAAGAACGTGGATTCGGTAGAGAGAAGAAGTGGGTTGAATAGAGAGGAGAGTGGATTCCTCAAGACATCGTGACGTGTTTGAACTAACATGCTTTGTTAAGGAAGAAAATACAAATATTATTTATGCTCCTTCAAACTGTATTTTCAATTACATTCTGCTGAATTCAATCTTGTCTGAGAAGCCCTCCATGTGCTGTAACCTTATGAGCCCCTTCTTCTTCCCTGTGCTGGTCTTTTTGGCAACCTCCTTCCTCAGTATTGTTGAACCTCAGCATTTTTTACATTTTTCCGTCCTTAGCAGCATCGCTGCCAGAGTTGCCAGTTCCATTGCCTTCCCCGTGTCATCTCTACACGTCTCCATTTTGGTCTTTCATCACGTTCTCCCTCTTCTGTTTTAGAGGCCGGCTGTATTTCAGTGTTAGCTCTGTCTTAATCCTATCAAAGTAAGATGATCCGTAGCTGTCTGCTTATAGTTAAGAGTGAGGCCCTTGAATATAAATATAAGAAGATTGGTTGGAAATTCTCAGCACAAGCGTCACATCAGCTTGGGCTTCACTCTCATTTAAATAGGTGAAGCTCTTTGGAGATCCTCTCAATTCCCTGGAAATAACCCTCGTAATTCCTGCATGGAAGATGTAACTCTGCCACCTGCATTTTAAGAGCCACAGAAGGAAAGGCCTAGTAGTCTCAATATTCCTCAATAAACTTTGTTTCTCTTATTTCCAGTATATGACCCACCCCTCCTTGTTGTCTCCATTTCAGGGACCCTCCGTTCCTCCCATTCCAGAGAATAAACTCCAGTCTTCTCTAGGGTTCCACAGCATGCGGGGCGGTGTGGAAATGAGGACCACCGCAGGGGAGCTGCTGACCTGCTTCCTTAACAGCCTGCTGTTCTGCTGCGTGTTTCTGAGGCTCTGCGGGTTTCCCGCTGTCGGCCCTGTGGCTTCCTTGTTTCCCGTTGCCAGCCTTGCTTTGCACTTGAACTGGTCTCCGTCCCGTATCGTCCCTTCGTTTGCTTTCCGCCTCCATTACTTTGTTGTCATTGTCCCCTCTTATTTCTGCTCTTATGGGTTTACCACTTAAAACAAAACAGAATGCTTTTTGTTATTTTTATTGAGACTTGAGAGGAAGGTTGACACCTCTTTCCAATTTTTTATCTTTAGTAAGGAAATTATTTTTTATTTTACATGTTTTATTATTAATGTAGAAGAAATATTCATCGTGGCAAGTAGTGGGCCGTGATTAAAACTGACTGCTTGCAGCCGTTAACAAGAATGAGATCATGCCCATTTTTGCAGGAACGTGGATGGAGCTGGAGGCCGTTTCCTTAGCAAACTGATCGGAAAGAGAAAACCAAATGCTGTGTGTTTTTACTTATAAGTGGGATCTAAATGATGAGAACTCATGAACAAGAAGAAGGGAACAGTGCACACTGAGGCCTACGCTAGCGTGGAGTAGGGAGGAGGGAGAGGAGCAGAAATAATAATGATTTGGGTACTAGGCTTTGTACCTGAGTGACTAAATAATCTGTACAGCAGACCCCTGTGACACCAGTTTATCTCTATCACAAAACTGCACATGTACTCCCGAACTCAGAATAAAAGGTGATCTGAAAAAACTGCTAACATTACTGTATTTCTTTGTCGTTATTTTCCTGACATATATCATAAATTCAATGCCAATTTTAATAGATTTGCTATTTAAATATAGAATATAAAATTTCATATTATATAAATATAAACTTTTTGAAAAACATAAAATCACCAACTTAATCAATGCATATTTAAGTAAATGAGCACCAATTTTGTAGTCTACTTTAAAACATTTTCCGACCTTGTAAATGAACACAAATTGATTAAGCATTTATTTCTTGTTGAACAGTAACATTGTTTTCTGGAATTTGGTTTGTTTTCGACAGGCATCCAGCTCCTACCTCTGCTCCTGGCCACAAGTGGGACACATGACTTTGACCCACATGACTCCATGGCCAAGGGGCGTTCCCTGACCTCTGTTTATTGACAAAGAAATGCTGCTCAAAGAACTCTGGAAGGGCCTTTGAAAGGCTCCAGAGTATCTTCCCTGAGGGGCAGAGAAAGGGTTGCTGCTACTCTGTGTGTGTGTGTGTGTGTGTGCGTGTGTGTGTGTGTGTGTGTGTGCATGCATGCATGCAAAGTATTGTTGGGGAGAGGGCAATAAAAACTCCTTTTTTCAACCCATGTTTTCACAGCATTTTCTGCAGGCATAGACAGGATTACCTGATTCTGCCAGAGTCCAGACCATGAGCTTCATGCGGGCAGGGATTTTGTCTGAATCTCCAGCATCCAACAGAGTGCCTGATGTACTATAGACCTCAGCTGGTGATTGTGAATTGAATTTTAAGCGGAGAATGCTCTGAAAAGCTCTTTATAAATGGGAAATACTTTGTAATAATGCTCTTTGTGTAGGGCAGTGTACAAAGTTCTTTTACATATTCATTTTCTCTTCCTTATCTTCCCAACAATCCCGTTAAAGCAGATATTGATGTCTTCATTTTACAGACAGGACTTGGTGGGAGATAGGTTTTGGGGTAAGAAATGAAAATAGAACTATGAAGTACCCTTGCAGTTTACGTGAACTTATGAAAAGGAGTCCCCTGGTGACTGAGTGTGGGACAGGGCCTCCTCTGATCGTCAGTTTGGTAGACTGAGGCATATTCAGGCCTTGTTTCTTCAGCACCATTGAAAGTATAATCGTCATTCTTGAAACATCTGGGTGAACTAATCAGAAATATGAATATAAGAACTTAGTGCTGTCCTTTTAGACAAATGAATGTCCTATTTTCTTGTTATAATAAAATGTTTAATGTTTGGTTCCTGTAAGGCCGGTTGCCTCGCCGGGAGGTTGGACACACCCACCTCTGCACCCGGCACCAGGCTCTGCACTTGGCACCTAGCTCTGCCGCATGGCTCCCCTGGAAGGCTCCAGCTGATGCCAGGCTCCTGGCCAGCTCTCCCACCGAAAAACCCACTAACCAATAGCGGCCCGCCCCGTCTTAGTCCCGCTCCCCTGGAGTTAATCAGAGCACCCAGCTGCTGCTCGTTCCTTCCAGCCATAAAAACCTCATGCCCCAGGAAGTTGGCTCGACTTCCCTGGCCCTTTTCCCCAGGACCATGGAACCTCGCCTGGGAGCTGAATAAACTGGATTTTAATTTTCTTATACTGGCCTCAGTTTCCTCATTTAAACTCGGCAATAAACCTTACAGTTCCTGTTTAGAAGTTGTTCCTTCTACCCTGGTGGCTTCCACTTAGTTTTGTATTCCTTTTACCTGTAATCTCTTTACCTTTAAATGATCTTTTATCTTTCTTGGAAATAGCTGACACTATGCTTTTTCAGTTCAGGACGTTTTCATAATTACATCTTTAGCCCTGAGGGAAAGTTGTAAACCTCATCAAATCCTCTGGCTCTGTGACTGAGTCACATTAAGTTGCTGCTATTATAACTTAATTGTGAATTAGGAAACATAAAACTGCCTTATGACTTCTGACAATGTTAAATTCTGTTAGAAATCGAAGCATCTGATACAGTGTTCTGACTTTACAGTAAGTCAATAGTCTGGAATCTCAAATGTTCAAATCCAGAGAGGCCTTGACCCACCAAACCAAAATCAATCAACACCTGTTTAAGCACGTTACATCTTCGGGTGCAAAACTGTTTGCCAAAGTGACAACACAGTGCTGCGTTTTGTTTGCTGTGTTCTTTTTCTTTTATAACAGCAATCACTTGTTTGTAAATCCAAGACTTTTCAGTAATGTGTTTTAGCTGCGCTGTTTTCTCGCACTGGGCATGCCAGCTGGATTTTGTGAGGAGGTGTGATTGGGGCTAGCTTAGATACACCTGCCAAGTAGCTTCGACGATCCTTCCTTCTCGCAAATAAGCTACCCAAAGGATACATATGGAAAAGCCTCTGTTAATTTTGGTATTCATTAAACTTCTTTCTCTTTTTCAATAGTTGTGATTCATATTGAGCTGACTGTTGCATTAGTTAGTTATTTTCCTTTAGAGAAGCAAAATGAGAATACTGTGAGTATGTTCACAGATGGAATTCTGACTCACACATTTCCCTCTGTGTACATGTAGGGCACACCAGGCCCTTCACAATCTGTTGCACACTCAGCTTGATGTTCTCGGCCCCACTCACATTCCTCCAGAAACCTTACCCTTCATCCAAACTGGAATGCTAGCTCTTCTATCAACAGCATGTCAGGTACAGCACACCCTGCCTTTCCTCATGCTCCTGCCTTTCCAGAAATTCCTCATCTGGCCTCATTTTTCAATGCGCAGCCCAAATATCACCCCTGTCCCTAGCTTGTACTGTGCTGTGCCTCACACCTAGTCTTCATTCCCTGCCCCTTCCAAGTAAAGAAAGTTTAAATGGTCCCTCATTAGCAAAAATAATGTTTTAGACTAGGCACAGTGGTTCACGCCTATAATCCTTGCACTTCGGAAGGCCGAGGCAGGTGTATCATCTGAGGCCAGGAGTTTAAGACTGGACTGGCCAACATGGCAGAACCCCATCTCTACTAAAAATACAAAAATTAGCCACGTGTGGTGGCGGGTGCTTGTAATCCCAGTTACCAGGGAGGCTGAGGCAGGAGAATCACTTGAACTTAGGAGACGGAGGTTGCAGTGAGCCGAGAGTGCGCCACTGCATTCCAGCCTGGTGACAGACTCTGTCTCCAAAAATAAAAAATAAAAAAACCAAAAACCAAAAAGCAAAAACAAACAAAAACAATAAATACTGTCTTAGTGTATTATAGTTATTTGTTTTCATGATGCCTAATATAACCACATGGAGCTCAAACTTCCCTCTCAGCATTGCGTTGCTTAACCGACTTCCATATATTTCAGTATGTTAAGTTTTCATTACTACACCGGTTAAAATATTTTCTAACTTCTCTGGTAATTTCCTCTTTGATGCTTGGTTATTTGTAACTACCTTGCTTAATTTCAAATAGTTTGGGGTTTCCCAGATTATTTTCATTATTGATTTCGAGCCTAATTCATTTATGGTGAGAGAACCTTCTCTGAAGTTATTTCAATTCTTTTAAATCTCTCAAGACTTGTTTCATGGACTAGCAAATGATCTGTCTTTGTGAATATTCCATGGCACATGTGAATAGTGTGCAATATGCTGTTGCTAGGTGCTGTTTTGCATAAATATCAGTCAATGTGTTGATTGATAAGGGACACATTTTCTGTATTCTCAGTGATTTCCTCAGTCCTCCTACCACCTGCAGAGAGAGGAGTGGTAAAGTGGCCCATGTCAATACGGATTTCTGTCTGTTTTTCCTTTCAATTCTGTTTCCGCTTTATGATTTTGGAGTTCTGTTATTAGATGCATGCACATTTAGGATTGTTATGTTTTCTTAATGAATTGGCTTCTTTATTATCAAATCTTCCTCTAGTAGTATTTCTTGTCTTTAAGTTTACTGTGATGCCACCATTGCCACACTGCCTTTTTTGGTTAGTGTTTATGATATTTCTTTTCTCATTCTTTTATTTTTAACCTGTATGTATCACTCTATCTAAACTTCGGTTATGGCACATGGCATGCAGTTCAGATCCGTTTTTTTATCCAGTCTGACAATCTCTAATTTTCCAACGTTCCTGCCATATCTGAGCCTGGTTCTGGTGCCTGTTTTGTCTCTTCAGGTTGTGCCCTCCACCTCTGAGTATGCATTGTGCCTTTTGTTGAAAGCTGAACGTGCAGGTAGAACTGTAGTAGACGGGTCATTAACAGGTCATTAGTGATGTGGCGGGAAGGTGGAGTGAAAGGGGAAGTGTCCTGTAGTCCCACGATTAGCTTTCAGTGTTTTAATGAGCTTGTGTTCCTGTGCTGTGACCTTCACAAGTGCTTCGGAGTCTCTCTCTTCTTTCCACTTAGGCGGGACAGGATGGCTAGAGCAGTCTAAAGTTGTGGATTTTTTTCATTCCACATCAAAGGCCAGATGGGGCCTAGCTCTGGTAAAATATTTCCTTTTGAGGGCAGGCCTTGCTAAAAAGAGCAGAATGCTCTGGGCATATTTCAAAGTAATTATTTTTTTACTCTCTGTGTCAGAAGCATGAGGAGTTTGCTATTGTTTGAATATCTCTGAACCCCCAAAATTCATGTGTTGAAATCGAATCCCCAGTGTGATGGTACTGAGTTGGGGCCTTTAGGGTTTGTCTTTGTAAATAGGATTAATGCTCTTATAAAGCTTGAGGAAGTCCTTTTGCCCTTCCACTATGTGAAGATGCAGAAAGAAGGCTCCATCTTTGAAGCAGAGATCAAGCCCTCATCAGATGCTGCGTCTACTGACACTGTGTTCTTGGACTTCCAAGCCTACAAGTGAACAATAATTTTTAT
>CM052650.1:172845959-172883511 GCA_028533165.1 Leontopithecus rosalia | reverse complement strand
TGTAGGGACATGGATGAATCTGGAGAACATCATTCTCAGCAAATTGACACAAGAACAGAAAAGGAAACACCACATATACTCACTCATAGGCGGGTGATGAACAATGAGAACACACGGACACAGGGAGGGGAGCACCACACACTGAGGTCTATTGGGGGAAATAGGGGAGGGACAGCGGGGGGGGGAAGTGGGGGAGGGATGGCATGGGGAGAAATGCCAAATATGGGTGAGGGGGCAGAAGGCAGCAAAACACACTGCCACGTGTGTACCTATGCAACTCTCTTGTATATTCTGCACATGTACCCCAAAACCTAAAATGCAATAAAAATTAAAAAAAAAAAAAAAGACTTTTTGTTCAGTCTTCACTATGAGAATCTGGTACGGCCACTGGAGGTAAAAATCAAAGTGTGGAGGTGTCCCTAATACTGCCCCACCCCACAATTTTAACTCTCTGAATTGTTCAAATCAAGCCTGCAGCAATTTGTAGATTACAGTTCCGGTTTTCCTACACTTGTGCTTGTTCCCATGAGGTCTCTGCTCTGATGAGTGGGACTCTCTGCATCTAGTTGTGTCTCTCTCCAATTTTGAGGGCTACAGTTTGTCCTGTGACCTCAATTCTTTGACAGATCTAGAAGAGTTGTTGATTATCAAGTTTTTCAGCTTTTTACTTGTTGTTAGCAGATGGTGAGGATTTGCAGTTTCCTTTTATGCTGGACCAGAAATTGGAAGTCAATTTCTGACTTTTAGTTGAAATATTAGCTGATCTGCACTCATTGTAATTCTTGGTACGGCTGTAGATCCACCATCCTGTGTGTGCCATCTTCCCTTTGTTTACCCCTTTGGCATTTTCTGCTTTAGGTTTGATTGGTTATTGTCTGGGATCGGTCTTACGCATTCTTTTAGCTCATTAGCTATGTCGCTTTATATTTAAAGTGGTTACTCTAGGATTGATAATATATATAAGTTAGTCTACCTTCAAATAAAATTATATTGTTAAGCCATTTTATATATAACGCGAAAAACTTACAACAGTAGTTCTTCATTTTTGTTGCTGTTGCTGTCTCAGATTAAATTATTTAAACATTTTTAATGGTGGAGAGTGAATCTGTTTATAAAAGGAAAAAGAAACTAAAATGTGGTAAAATAGTATATCAAAATCTATTACTCAAATCTAGAATATCAGTTATATAACAGAATATAATACATTGAGAGTACAATATAGTAGAAACAGGGGAACGCATTTGTACACAGTAAAATTTTAACCATATGATGAGTATTTTTATGTTTTTTTTCACTAAAATTTAATGGAATTTATATTTCAAGTACTTTTCAACTTTAGTTTCTGTTTCACAGAAATAATATTTTGTTACTCCAAAATAGTATTTACATTCAAAATATTTTTGAGGTCTCATACTTATTTTATCTCGAATATATATATATATATATATATATATATGTATATACACGTATATCTCCTCACCGTGTAGTGTCAGTGTAAAATTTCCTAAGTAATTTACATTCCAAGTATATGGAGAAGACAAGTTAATATCTTCTCCACACTTCTATCTCAGTCTCCAGCAGCCTGACTAAATCTTACTGAATAAGAATGGCATTCTTTACATAAACTAAAGAACACGTCCCCACAAATTCCAATCTGCAGTCTATTTTGTAGACGTTCTTTATGGTATTACATCAAAACATTGTAAATTGCATTCCCACTACCACTTCTCATGCTTAATGTGGCCTTGTTTTTGGTCTGCAATCTAGATTTTCTTTCTCCAAGTGTTTGACATTTTATCTAAATGTTTGCTGAGAAATGGTTTATTATGTTCAAAAAGGGTGAAATACAGCTGTAGAAATGTAAAGAATCTGGGAGGAAAAAAACAGAAGTACTTGGTAGTTGGGATTTCTGCCTGAAAAGAACCAGAAGTACAAATGTGTGCCACAAAATGTAAAATAAAATAATGCTCCAAGGTGAGCGCGTTTTAACTTTTTTCCAAATGAAGTTAAAAAATAAGTATTTGCCTGAATACGTATGACTGAAGCAGTACGGCAAAGGAGTTACACAACACACCAAACAGGATAACAAATTCGTTCCTTGATTCTTAAACTAAAGAGAGATGATGAACTCTTCAAATGTCACACTGTAGTCTGAGGCTACAACTCAGTTTTCATTTTTTAATTTTTACAAATTCTTCCACCTTTCTCGTTGCTTACAGATTAGACGAGCTTCACAGAGCAGTGTGGGTTAATCCCTACGATGTGAGACAGCGCTGTAGCTTTCAGAGAGGGCCAGTGCGTCAGCTTTTAAGAGGGAGGGATTTATCAGTGTGTTTTGAAGAGTCTACTATTCAACAGATCCAGGACCACATATGTAGGGACAAATTTGTAAACTCCAACCTTGGGTGGGCCCTCGGCCCTCTTCTAGAATTCTTCCATGTCTCCGTCCATGAACCTTGGATGTGCCCTCAGTGGCTTGATCCAAAATCTCATGAGCTCCCCTTGAGACCTCAGATGTACTGTCCCCCCCTTCGTTCACTTCCTTTCATCTTCAGGTGACCCGTTCCTACTTTGCAGAGAATATTAAGCGTAAACAAACATACCTATAACAGCTTCCAGCCTTATCTTTGAATTGGAGGGTGACGTCATTTACTGGGTGATCCAAGAGCCAGCCTCGCCTGCTGCTGGAGAAAAGAGGCTGCCTCTGAGCCACTAACGCTCCAGCTCCCACACCAGCTGCTAAGCTTTTCATCCCACAAAGAAGAGGCCGTTTCTAGCCTCCTGCTTCACAAGGGGCCACCCTGTTCATATGGGCCACTCTGTCATGTGTTTAAGAAGAAGAAATACGCACACCATTTAGTGCTGCAGCTTCCACAGCTAATTGTTATGGAGACTTTCTCTCTCCCCTTGATTGCTGTTAATACTGGCATCTGCAGGAAGGCATGGACAGCCAGTGGACCCGTCACCTCTGTCGTGAGCTAGCCGCCCGCTTGTCTTCAGGAAATAATCAGCTCTGAGCTCATTGTGCTCACATCCCTCATTCCCTCATTCAGCGGACACCAGGTCCCAGGCCATCCATCACCACGCAGGCTCTTGACCTTGTGCTATCTGTAATCCATAACATGACTGCGTTTTCCTGGGGTGTCTGTAGAACAGCTGCTCAAACCCAAGCTCTGCCATTTGTTAGGATATTCTCCGAGCTTCCCTTTCACCGTATTGCTCGGACTTCAGTCTGGTCATCCTGAAAACACTACTTCCCAAGAATCCACTCAAGGGAGGTGCTTTCCAGGTCTTCAGGGCCGTAAGCGGGTGGGCGCTCCTCACGTCTTCTTTCCACCTTCCAGTAACTGCGTTCTCAGGCTTTGCTTTTCTGCTTCTTGTCGTAGATGAGTGTTCCCTGCTCCCAGGAGAGCCGTCTTTCCATCTGTATGCAGACTCATCCTCTTCTCCTTATGGAAGGAACCGTGCCGGGAACGTCCCCCTTTCTCCTCGATTCTACTTTTCCCTCTTGGTACTGGCACATTTACACCAGCTTGCCAACTGTGGTTTTGGTCCGGTAAGGAGAAAAAACCCTAGTCTTATTTTGATGTCACCTTTTCCACCATTTCCCCATCTCCTTACTTTTCTATGAAGTGCAGGTGTTCACTTTACGAGTTGGTAGACTTGCTCTCTCCGGTCACTCTCCCCTTTCTCTGCCTCTCATTTCCGTTTGGTAATTTCTACTTTTCATTATACATGAAAGTTAAAATAACAGCACAGGAAACCCCTCTACAGCTGATATGCAGGCTCTCCGTTTGTTTATGTGTTGCGCTAGTTACTTTATTATTCTGTCGTCTACACGCACACACACACTCCACACACACGCACACTTTGTTCCTCCTGAGTAACTTGAGAGTGACCCGGAGATGCTATGCCCTTATTCCTAAACACATTATTGTGTATTTCCGAAGAGGAAGAGTATTGTCTTTCGTAACCACAGTAAAGTCATCAAAATCAGAAAATTACACATTGATCCCACATTATTATCCAACACGTAGTTTACACACATTCTGCCCGTTGTCTCAATGCACTCCAGGGTCATCATGTCCCGTCAGTAGCCTTTAATCTGGAACATTCCTTAGGCTCTCTTGACCTTTGTTGACTGTGACATGTTTTAAGTGACTCCCGCTAGGCATTTCCCTCGCGTGGCCAGGAAGCTCCGCAGTATGACTGCCCATGGAACACACCCCATCTCCTCGTAGGGCAGCTGTTCACATGGCTGACCACTCGATCCTCTTTGACACAAGATCACAAAGCCTATCAGGGCCCCAGAAGCTGTTGGCGTCCTTCTCATCTGCCTGGCCTCTCATCTCAGTGTTCTCTGCTGGTTCCTCCTCTGCCTCTTTCTGAAGGTTGGCTAGCCCCATGGGCTTAGGTCTAGGTTATCTTCTCGTCACCCACTCTCACTCCCCAGATCACCTCACACTGACTTAACGGCTCCAAAGACTGTGTCCACGCTAATCAGTTCTAAGTGCCTATTTTCAGCGTTCCAGCATTGGCCTCCAGTGTCCGACTGCTGCCTTAGCATCTCCCTTGCTGCTGAAACCTTTCTTCTAGTGAGATCTGGATACACAAGTCCAGTAGTCACGTCTCAGTCCTGCCTAGATTGAATGTTTCTGCTGCGTTTGTTTCTGTTAGCCAGCCCCTCTGTTTTAAAACTTGAGTTCTTGGCCAGGTGTGGTGGCTCAAGCCTGTAATCCCAGTACTTTGGGAGGCTGAGGCAGGTGGATCACGAGATCAAGAGATCGAGACCATCCTGGTCAACATGGTGAAACCCCGTCTCTACTAAAAATACAAAAATTAGCTGGGTATGGTAGTGCGTGCCTGTAATCCCAGCTACTCAGGAGGCTGAGGCAGGAGAATTGCCTGAACCCAGGAGGCGGAGGTTGCGGTGAGCCGAGATCGTGCCATTGCACTCCAGCCTGGGTAACAAGAGCGAAACTTCGTCTCAAAAACAAAACAAAACGAAAAAAAAACTTGAGTTCTCATCACTCTGTCGGGTTTTCTCCCATCTCTCCATTTCGTTCAGTGGCTTTCAGGTCTCCATTTGTCCTTCCCTTTCTTCTTTCTCTTTCTATCAGTTTTGTCCTTAGCTGCCTTGTTTTTTCTTTTTTCTTTTTTTAATTGCATTTTAGGTTTTGGGGTACATGTGAAGAACATGCAAGATTGTTGCATAGGTACACACGTGGCAGTGTGATTTGCTGCCTTCCTCCCCATCACCTATATCTAGCATTTCTCCCCATGCTATCTCTCCCCAACTCTGCAACCTCTGCTGTCCCTCCCCTATTCCCCGCAATAGACCCCAGGGTGTGATGCTCCCCTCCCTGTGTCCATGTGTTCTCATTGTTCAACACCCACCTATGAGTGAGAATATGCAGTATTTCATTTTCTGTTCTTGTGTCAGTTTGCTGAGAATGATGGTCTCCAGGTTCATCCATGTCCCTACAAAGGACACAAACTCATCGTTTTTGATGGCTGCATAATATTCCATGGTGTATATGTGCCACATTTTCCCAGTCCAGTCTATCATCGATGGGCATTTGGGTTGGTTCCCCGTCTTTGCTATTGTAAACAGTGCTGCAATAAACTTTCTTTAAACACTTTGGGGTGATTTCAACCAGAATTTCTACTATCCACAAGTTTCATACTGACCATTTCCAAATATTTTTCTCTAGCCTCTATTGCTCTGAACAATAAACTTGTATATCCAGATACCTGGTTGGGAGTTAAACAGCCACAGGGCAAAATCCTCCAAACTTAGGGCGTTTTCTTCCCAGCCTCTTAATTTCTCCCATCTTCTACAGCGGTAAATTCTGTCTTCCACAGCCAGTCCCTCAAGCAGAAAATTATGGAGACGGCTTGAAGTTTTCCTCACCTCCTGTGTAAGATTTGTCAAGAAGTCTGGTTGGTTCTATCGCATGAAAATCAGTTTCTCTCTCTTTCTCTCTATCCCATCTCCCTTAAACCAGGGTCTTAATATTGTCCCAAGACTAGGAGACAAGAGTCTCTTAACGTTCCTGTTTCCTGTTTCAAAACTCTACGCATTGTCACTAGGATTAATCCAGGGATTTTTTTTGTTTTTGTTCTTGTTTTGATATGGAGTCTTGCACTGTCACCCAGGCTGGAGTGCAATGGTGCAATCTCTGCTCACTGCAAACTCCACCTCCTGGATTCAAGCAATTCTCCTGCTTCAGCCTCCCAAGTAGCTGGGATTACAGGTGCGTGACACCACACCAGCTAATTTTTTTGTATTTTTAGTAGAGATAGGGTTTCAGCATGTTGGCCAGGCTGGTCTCAAACTCCTGACCTCAGGTGACCCGCCCGCCTTGGCCTCCCAAAGTGCTGGGATTACAGGCATGAGCCTCTGCACCCAGCTAGTAATCCTGTGATTGTTCAAAACGTAGTTTTATTTACAAAGCTAATCAGCAAAATCCTTTTACTATTGAGAATGCTTTTATTTTAATACCATATTATCTTATTATAGGGAGAGTAAATTTCTTTTAATTAAAATATAGATAGTTTAGGAAACTCTGAATTTCCATTCTTCATATTATTAAGAACAAATGTGCATTTGATTCTCTTTCACAAAATTGAGCAATTATGCTAAAATATCTAATAGTTGCATGTTTTCCAGAGAATTGTTTCATTTAAATTCTTAAGCAAAGAAATGTTTATATGTAAGCTATGTTTAGTGTTGTTTTAACTATAAAACATAATTAGTCTGATGTGCTTCCTATGAGAATACAATTTCTTCAAGAAGGTTTCTTTGAGGCTCGGCGCGGTGGCTCATGTCTGTAATCCCAGCACTTTGGGAGGCTGAGGCAGGTGGATTGCTTAAGGTCAGGAGTTAGAGACCAGCCTTGGCAACATGGTCAAACCTCGTTTCTATTAAAAATACAAAAATTAGCTGAGCTTGGTGGTGCGTGCCTGTAGTCAGCTACTCAGGAGGCTGAGGCAGAAGAATTGCTTGAACCCGGGAGTTGCAGTGAGCTGGGATCGCGCCACTGCACTCCAGCCTGGGAGCCAGAGCAAGACTCCATCTTAAAAAAAAAAAAAAAAAGAAGGATATTTTGGCAGCATGAATAAAATAATTCAAAAAATGAATTCCAATAGACTGAGCCAGGAATCTGTTTTATGTTTTCTTAGGAAAATAATTTTTCTATCAATTATTTCTACTGATTATATTTGACAAAAGTCTGCAAAGTTTTGTTTTCTTTATTCTGTAGATGTTTTGTTTCTGTTTTTTAAGAAATAAAATAGAGTAGCACAAAATATCCCAGTGAACTCATGAAAAAAATTCTGTTTCAGAATTGGTGTTAGTGTATAGAATAGGCAAATCCACAGAGAGAAAGCTGGTTAGCAACTGTCAGCGCTCGCTCGGGGAGAGGTGCGCAGAGTGACTGCTAATGGGGATGAGGTTTCTTTTCTTTTTGTTTCTGTGTTTCTTTTCTGTTTCTTTTTGTTTTCTTGAGGCAGGGTCTTGTTCTGTCACCCAGGCTGGAGTGCAGTGGCACGAACTCGGCTCACTGCAACCTCTGCCTCCCAGGTTCAAGTGATTCTTCCGCCTCAGCCTTCCGAGTAGCTGGGACTACAGGCACCTGCCATCACACCCAGCTAACTTTTGTATTTTTAGTAGAGATGGGGTTTTGTCATGTTGGCCAGGCTGGTCTCTAGCTCCTGAGCTCAAGTGATTCGCCTACTTGGCCTCCCAGAGTGCTGGGATTACAGGCGTGAACCACTGCGACCGGCCTGGCGTGTTTCTTTCTGGGTTGATGGAACTGTCCTGGAATTGGATAGTGGTGGTGTTCGTAATGCCTTGTGGATATACTAAAAACCACTATATTGTACACTTTCAGCAGCCAAATTTTATAGTATCTAAATTATATTTCAATTTTAAACATTGGCTTTCCTATTGAAATACTGAATTCTAAAAATATCATAAGCTTTTGCCACATGGACAGTCCATTCAGCGATGAAGGTGGGGCCCTCCCAAGACCCACATCTAGAGTGCACAGTCATTAAGTGGGTTCCACAATCTTGCAAGGGACTAGGTGCACACCAGAATTTTTGACCTCAGGGCAGATACATTCAACTTCTCTGTTTATCAAGTTGGGATAGTCACAAGCACTGAAAAAATTATAATTATGAGTTGTTAATAAAAATATGTATCAGATTGATTGAAAATGTAAGATATTTATATCCTTGACGAAGTGGGTAACATTCAATCATTTTTCAGGAAATCCTCTAATAGCTTAACTTCTGGGGATGTTACAAAATGGCATAACTGATCATTTTGAAAAACAATCACTAGGACAATTTTTAATGATGTCTATTTAGTTTTCTCTAGACATTTTGATTTCATAAAACATGTTTTACTTTCAAGTGCCATCCCATGAGATTTTGCTTTATGTAAAAATTTTAGCTTATAAAAGAACATATTGGGGAGGTAGGTATTCATATATATATGTATGACAAAGTCAGCTTCTCTGGGACATTCTAGGTTGTATGTCCTGTCCTTCTTCACAAGCTTGATTCTTCAGAAACAAATACAGTGTGTGTCAGAGGTGGGGTAGCCCCAACACTGGGACTCCCATTCACGTCAAGGGCATTTGCCCTGAAATGCTATGGCCATTTTATCACACAAGGTAAATGTAAAAACACTTCAAATGAACTATGTGAAGCTTGATATTTTCCCTGCAATCTGAGCCATTGTGTTTTACAAACTAAAGGATCTCACAGTATATTGCAACCTATTGCCCAGCTCTGCTCTCCTGCACCTCTGACTTGCTGGCAGCTTCCAGAACACAATGCTGTCCTTCTAGACATGGGTAAAACCAAACACTATGCTTTCTTTATTTTCTGTGAACCTGTGGATTATACTGAACACCATTTCTTTCTAATTTATGTTTCATGCATGAAAATATTAGTTACTGACAGGAATATTTGCTACTAACACTCAGCAAGGCAAAAAAGAACATCACATTTTTTGACTCAAAGTTCAATTTGCTGCATTTTGATTCAAAGTTGAATTTGTTTTGTTCCCGTATCGAATCCTCTCTGTCTTTATTTGAACACATCTATAGTTCAAATAAAGACAAACAGAGTATTTGATACTGGAACAAAACATCTTTGTCATCCCACAGTATTTCTTTCATTTTTTTTTTTTTAGATGGAGTTTCGCTCTCGTTACCCAGGCTGGAGTGCAATGGCGTGATCTCGGCTCACCGTAACCTCTGCCTCCTGGGTTCAGGCAATTCCCCTGCGTACAGGCAATTCTCCTGCCTCAGCCTCCCGAGTAGCTGGGATTACAGGCACACGCCACCATGCCCAGCTATGTTTTGTATTTTTAGTAGAGACGGGGTTTCACCATGTTGACCAGGATGGTCTCGATCTCTTGACCTAGTGATCCACCCACCTCGGCCTCCTAAAGTGCTGGGATTATAGGCATGAGCCACCGCACCTGTCCTCTTTTTTTCCAATAAAAATACTTTTTTCAATAAAAAGACATTTACAAGGAAAATTTGTTAAATTTTAGTATGAAATATTAAAAGTGCACATGATAGCTAGCACCTGTTACTTGGCATTCAAACTTTTGGCAGTTTAACCTATTCTGAGCAGACATACCTAAAAATAAATAGAAGATTTCAAATAATACAGGAAAAATATGTCACAAATATTATGCTTTATTTATTTATCACTGTGTTATCAATTAAATTAGTTGCCAGCGATGTGGAAGGAATTAGACACACAGTAATGGACAGATACAAACTATAGAGGACGCACGGGACCTCCCACAGCCTCCCAGAAAAGAGCCTATTGACTTTGAATTTTTCTTAAACATTCATGTAATTAATTTAATAACATGATTTTCCTTTGCACTGTTTAGCTCTTAGTAGGCTACGTGAATGGCAAATTAAACGTAAAATACGATGAGTGGACGAAATGCTAGAAATGGACATATAAGAGCCCAGCAGTCTGAGGCCACCTAACTTAGGACAATAAGCTATGACATAACTATGACAATATTCATACTTTGCACCATTCACTTATTATAACTATTTTAGAAAAACATATTTGTCATTATGTTACTTAAGATCAAAGATCTAATGTAAATGAAGCGTTATAAAGTATTTTGAAAATCTTATCACTGAATAGTCCCTTTTCATTATCCAAATTTCAACTCTGATGCAATTTATAATTTTAGATTTAGGGAAAACATTTTCAGGGAATTTTCTGCTCTATGCTTGAAAATGCCTCATGAACCTTTGGAGTTTCATTTTCCTTTTGACTTTTTTCAGTACTGACTGCATTCCCGTTCTTAGATGAAAGACCACAGAGTGACATTTTTATGATGTTCTAGTTTGCTTAATATAAAATACATGTTGTTTTATAGATCACCATTTCTGTTTTCTTCTCTATGCAATATGTTTGTTTTCTAAGACGTATTTATAAACTGCAATGTCAAGGTTGGTGTATTTGTTGCTATTTCAGGGTTTTAAGTTGACTTTTTCGTATACAGTTTTTTTTACCTTCTCTTTTTCAAATCCCTTAATACTGTGCTCAGAACGCAAATGACTCTCAGCACACGTTTGTTTACCGAGTACAAGTTAGTCAGGGGTAGGCCTTTCGAAAATGAAATACACATTCCACACAAAGAAACCATCACGTAACTGCTGAGTGCAGAAGAAACCTCTGAATTGTGAAAATGTGACACAGCAGGTGGGTTTTACTTTTTGACCTTCAGTGATTCTAGTCACTGGAATGAACAGGTTGACTTTTTGCTGAGCACAAAGCAATTTCTGTGGCAGCTTTTTACATAGGGCCAAAGAGCAAACTAAAAAGCAGAAAGTGACTGTGTGTGATTTTCTGAGCAGCACAAAGACATCATTCAATTGCTTCCCCTCATATGACACAGGAAATGGTCAGCTCCATTGTGCCTCTTAGAATAGGCTTTTAAATTGTCCATTTAGCAATGTTCTTGCCACACTTTTCCAGGGCTTCTTGTTTTATTTCCATAGATAATACTTGAGTATCTAGGAAGACTTTCAGCTTCAAGTTTCAGAAGAGCTTATTTACATTTTTGAATATTCAGTGCCGATCAGCTTCCCTGTATCCTTCGGGTATTGAAATTTCTAGTGGTCTAGTAAAAGAGATGCATTTATTCTGACTTGTTACCTCTAGCTACAAGTTTGTATTTTATACCAGTTAATATTTAATTCAGTGCCAGCTTTTGTAAGATAGAAAGAGTAAAAGCTAGTGAGGGCGGAGGGACTGATAAGGGAGAGAATCACTGCCGCATACACGAGGATCCAATTAAACCCCTGATTATGTGGAAGAGAAGTGAGTGTATCAGGAGGCCCAGAAAGACCCTGTACATACCAGGAAGTAGTCATGCAGTTCTCCAAGGTGCTGACATTTGACATAGATCTTAGCAGACAGCCATGACTGGATAGGCAAAGGAGAGAGAGAAGGAAATAATCTGTGCAGACATGAGGAGTGGAACTCAGTTTGTTCGAGGTCTTAGAGGTCAGCTGGTCCACTCTGAGCTGTACATGAACTGCCTTTATTTCTGGGATCATTTTTGTAGTTGTTTTGGTTTAAAAGACCTTTAGAACCTCATCAAGTCCAGTCAGTCAAAAAGTGCCATTGATTTCTCTCTTATTTTTTTTTTTTGAGATGGAGTCTCACTCTGTCTCCCAGGCTGGAGTACAGTGGCGTGAACTGGTCTCACTGCAACCTCTACCTCCTGGGTTCAAGGGATTCTCCTGCCTCAGCCTCCCGAGTAGCTGGGATTACAGGCATGCACCACAACACCCGGCTAATTTTTGTATTTAAGTAGAGATGGGATTTCAACATGTTGACCAGGCTGGTCTTGAACTCCCGACCCCAAGCGATCCACCTGCCTCAGCCTCCCAAAGTGCTGGGATTCCAGGTGTGAGCCACCATGCACAGCCTGATATCTCTTTGAACTGTCACTCTTCCATTCTTTCTTTTCCAGTCCTGTTGCTGTCACTGGAGCTGTGGCTGTTAATGTCCTGTGCTTGGTTCCTAGCTTACCAGCTGGCTTCCTGTGTCTAGTACACCCCACCTTAAATGTATCTTGCACACTGGTATACGCATTAGATAAACGGTCTTAAAATGAGTCCTTTTATCATATCATCAATCACACCTCATGGAATTGTCTTAAAAGCCTGGGCTGTCATTTAAGGCTCGCTACATGCTGAAAAAAACTATAATTTCCCTATCAACCTCCTCACCCCCATAGAAATAGCTGCCCTTAGCAAAGCGAGTCTGCATTTTTCTCTAAACATGTCTTGGCTGTTGGGAATTCTCTTCATGCTATGAATGAATTCCTGAAATGCACTTGAATTTCTTCTTCTTCATTCTAAATCACACCTTTCTTCGAAGGCAGAGTTGTTTTTTCTCCATGATCATCCAAGAACATTCCATTGGTAGTAATTCTTACTTTCTTAATTCCTGCGGTGCTATTTAATTGACTTGTATGGTATTTATCATATATTGTTACACTGTCCAGTTGATTAACTCTTTAATATTGTCTTGTCCTGTCCTGTCTCTGAATTATCTCCCCCAAGATAAGTCCCCCAAATCAATAACATCTATTGGATTACTGAACAATAGCTAACTGAACTCTGTGCATACTAAGTGCTTAATGAAATACAGGGTTATTCAAGTGTAAAATGAGATTAGCTCTTTTAAGGTGGTAGCAAATTTGGAAAACTTTGGAAAGTTCTTTTTCTTACCAATACATGAATAAGGAGAGGTCAGTGCTTCTAAATTTTGACATCAGGATTCACAGCCTAAAACTTAAACTCCAATCGTAAATATACACAAAATGTCTGATTATTCATCATCTAAAGATGTACAGTGCAAATGCAGTCAGCCTCAAACAGGAGTAGGGTCTTTGCTCCTTAGCAATCAAGATGAAGAGGAATCCCTTTCATTGCTTCTCCCGACCTTCTCGTATAACCCCCTGTAATGAAGGAACATCTTAATAGAAGCAGTATTTATTTTCCGTCCACACAGTCATTTTGGGTAAAAAGCACACAATAGTTTGAATTTCCTTATTATCTGAAGCTGTATCTACAATTCACTTATTTATTCACTCAGCATTTAGGGAGTGCCTGGGATGACTGGTTACAGACCAGGGTCTGTGGAAGCGGAGGGAAGTGGAGGGGGAAATTAGCCCCTTGTTAATGGCTTTTGTGCTTGTGAGCCCTGTCAAATAACCACGAGTGGTATTTAATCAACTAGGCAGCTGGCCATGATGACATCTAATTCATTCTTTATATTTTTAAATATAAAATCCACTGCCATTTTGGTCTTTATGATGTTAGTGTATCTTATATCGGATCGTATTAAGATGTTCCTTCATTATAGGGGGTTATACGAGAAGGTTGGGAGAAGCAATGAAAGGGATTTCTCTTCATCTTGAATGATGACATCTAAGTCATTCTTTATATTTTCAAATATAAAATCCACTGCCAGTTTGGTCTTTATGATGTTAGTGTATCTTGTACAGGATGGACAGAAGTTCATAACCACAATTTGGAAAACAGTTACTCCCAAAGAGTAACGTGTAAGTGCTGTTCTCAGCAGCAATCAATTCGCGCTGCTGTTTTCCCTTTGTTTTAAGCACCGTCAGTGGGTAATACGATATTAAAATACTTCAGAGTCTACTATTTTAAAGACCAAAGCTTCGGAATACTGCTATCTACTTTTGGCAAAGCCTGGTCTCTAACTTGTTGAATCAATTTAAGTATCATGTGTATTATAAACAGATTGTGCTTTCCTGTATTACAAATCATGTTCTTTCAGACCTGAGACTCGGTGCCAGGCCAGGTCCTCCTTCCTCTGTCTATTTACCCATCTTCTATGAAACTTCCTGACTCAACTCAAGTTCCAGTCTTTCTGTGGAGCCTCTCTCGTGCGTTCAGGAGAAACGACCCTGCAATGGGGCACATTTCTGTTCCTTAATTGTTTCATGCTATGGCTTTCTTACCCAGCCTAATCATAGGACTCTGTGGGAAGAGATCATTTCCCCATTGGGTAAAAGAAGAAGAATATTTACCTAACATAGTGCTATTCAATAATTAGAGGTCAGTACTTATTTTCATTCACAACTAGTCTACAATTACATTAAGCCAAATGGAGTACTGTGACATCATGAGCCACATGATTCTGCTTCCTCAGGTGTAGTGTATTCAGAGAAGAAGCAAGCAAAGCAAACAAGCAAAATGGGGGTGAATTTATAATAATAATAATATAGTGATGTTCCTACAGCAAGACTAGTCTTCACAGAAGAGATTATTTTTCTCCCTGGTGCAGGGATAACCAAAAGTTTCAGTGGAAAGGGATAAAAATTTATTGTTTTGCTCTGCTGCAGTGAAGTAATCAGCCAAAGGCAGAATTTCTGTGAAAGCAATTTGGTTTAGAAATTAAATATTCTTTTCTTGCCCTTCTGTACAATCTCAAGAGGTATTTCTTTAATGATCTAGCTTTAATACGGGAAGACACTAGGCTTGTCCAGATCTGTGTTAAACAGAGGATCAGTATGACCATGTACTGATGGTGAAGGTGGCCAAACAGCCAGCCGAGGTTGAGACTGGACGGCACGTGCCCCACCTCAGCTGCCAGGAATGTATATTTTAAATGGTGCTGCTGTGCCAGGCATATAACAAACCTGAAATTAATTTGACAAGCTTAATAGAAGCTTAACGTAGAGCTGGTTAAAAAGGATCCCCAACACCAAGACCACTGCCAGCCCAGAGCATGGAGTTTTTCTATAGCTTATTTGTGAATCTTGGAAGACAGTTTAAAGAGAGTTATTTCTCCTCTTCTCTTCCTTTTCCACCGTATTTTCCTCAATATGGCAGTAAATAAATAACCTCAGCATGCAAAAATGCGCTAAAATATCTTATTGGGTTTGGGAAGTATAAACCACCCATTCCCATCACGGTAACTAAAAGATACATAAATATACACACACAGTATATCATATATTTTATATATATAATATAGCATATATATATTTTACCTTCAAGGATATATATATATATATATATATATATATATAATATTAATAAAATGTAAAATACTAATTCAGGTGTCAATGAATGACTCCTAGGAGACAAATACACACACATACACACATCCTTGAACATAAAAAATATATATGATATATTTTATATATAAAATAGTGATTATGGCTCACTGAAGCATTGAACTTCTGGGCTCAGGTGATCCTCCTGCATCAGCTTCCTGAATAGGTCATTACAGGCACATGCCACCATGCTTGGATAATTTTTTTATTTTTATTCTTGTAGAGACAGGGTCTTGCTATGTTGCCCAGGCTGATCTCCAACTCCTGTTCTCAAGGGACCTTCCCACCTTGGCCTGTCAAAGTCCTGGGATTATAGGCATGAGCCATCATGCTTGGCCACTTAAGATATTTTTTAGCAACTTCAGGCACTAAAAAGATAGGATCTGTATTAGTTCTAAATCCACGATGTATATGCCAGGTAGAATATACATTGTTTCCAGGGCCAACATATGCCCTACCTGTGAAGGCCTCAGCAGTCTTCGGTTTGCGATTATTCTGCAGCATCCTAATCAGTACGGTTTGTAGGAAGACTGTCTTGGTGGATGTTTACACCGACGTCTATGCTTAGCCACTGTCCAGCCGTAACAAAGTAAATCGACCCTTGGTAAGACATAGGCAACGTGGTCATTTATGCTGTGGGCACCCAAACCATTCTGCAGCATCGCTGCATGCATTATTTATAACTCTCGCTTCTGTGTTGCTGATTTGAAATGAGCTCAGAGTCAACTGTTTACAGGCCAAATCTCTTAATATAGGCTCTTGTGATAGAAAGGATGAATTAAGGCTGACAAAGGCTCGCTGCCAATCATCACTGATATGCTTCTGTGGTGACTTGTTTAGAGACAGCTTTCCCTTAGTGCTGGCCATCCACTCTTTTTTTTTTTTTTTTTGAGACGGAGTTTCGCTCTTGTTACCCAGACTGGAGTGCAATGGCGCGATCTCAGCTCACCGCAACCTCCGCCTCCTGGGTTCAGGCAATTCTCCTGCCTCAGCCTCCCGAGTAGCTGGGATTACAGGCGTGTGCCACCATGCCCAGCTAATTTTTGTATTTTTAGTAGAGATGGGTTTTCACCATGTTGACCAGGATGGTCTCGATCTCTTGACCTTGTAATCCACCCGCCTTGGCCTCCCAAAGTGCTGGGATTACAGGCGTGAGCCACCGCGCCCAGCCGGCATCCACTCTTAATATGTGCATCGATTATGTCATCAGCGCAGTTCTGAGGTTTCCTTCCAGGACAAACTTGCATTTGACATTGGTGGATTATGTGTCTCTGGGGACCAGTGGGAGCGTGTCTGTACCCACAGGATGTCTCTGCTTAGTAGTTGACACCTGAGGCTCTGTCACAGCTGAAGCGCTTCAGCGACGGACCTGTAGCCACCAGCTGCTCTGGTCCTGGGTCTAGGGTTATTTTCTTTTTGGTCATCAGAGCTGAATCTTGGTTCCACACTTAATAATTGTAATGTAAGAGAATAATTGTAAAATACATGATATCTTTTTGGGTTTTTATTGCATTCTGATGCTCTGCTGAAATAAATAATGTCATATGTGTTTGTGTGTACGTGTGTCTATGTGCAAGTGGTTTCATTCATTTTGAAATCTGAAACTGTTGGTGTTTACTTCAGTATGCAGAGATTCCTGTGTGTGTGTGTGTGTGTGTGTGTGTGTGTGTGTGTGTGTGTGTTTTTTTTTTTTTTTTAAGAAATGATCTCCTCTGGGTCAGGTGAGTACATCCCTTTGTCTTCTAGAAGTGTGGCATTTCTCTCTCAGTGTGCTCTTTCATCCCATCACAGAAATTTGGGAAACGAGCTGAAGCAAAGGGGTAGAGGAGAGGAGAGCAAAATCGGCAGAGGCTATTGGCAAGAAAGAGCTCAAGAACAGTTCCGTGAACTACTTGCATTTAATTGTGACTTAAAGTAGAAGTTCTAAAATGCAATAGAAAAACAGACCCTAACAGGAGGTAGCTTCTGACTGTGCGTGTGTGTTACTTGTCTCCTAGGAGTCATTCATTGACACCTGAATTAGTATTCTACATTTTTCTTTAAAATCATTTCTAATTAATGGAAATTTGAATAGAGTCTTTTTTTTCTCCTTTTATAGCTCCTATATCCACTCTGAGCTATCTCATGGTGGCTTTGGAATACAAACAACTATGTCAAAGATGTACCATCCTTACAAAGTATCTGAGATGTCTCAATTCTTCTAGTTATGTAATAATATACAAGTTGTGAAGGGAATACTATAATACTTACACTTGCTATATGTATAGTAGGAACAAAAATAGACTATTGCATAAATTATTCCTTTTCTGCCCCCAAGATAAATTTTAAAATGACCTTTTAAAACACTCCTGAAATTATTTTACACTATCTACCAACTTTTGAAAACCAGATCAGTGGTTTACCCATGTGGGCATTGTCTTTAGCATGCAACACAGTGTCTTGCTCAAGCACTGTCTGTGGTTTTAGTGTGAATGAATAAATGAGTGGAGGGCAGGTGAAGGAACCCACGCCTCCTGATCCAAGAAAAGGAGACGTGGACCCCTATGAACAAACGAGACGGCAGTAGTTTTTCTAGGGTCAACTACTTTCATAGGCATGATATGAGCAGCTGGTCATTCGTTTTTATCACTGCGTGTCCTAGATTAATATTTCCTAATTACAGATCTTTGGTTTCCACTCAGTGAATTACTGTTTTAACTTTCCTTGCCCTCATTGTGTACGAAAAGTCTCCAGTGACGTCCAGTTGCTCTTCGCCTAGAATTTTAGTGTAGAAACAAATTACATGCTTAAAATGGGTTAGAATGTTTCACCATACATTGGTCTGGGATGACTACCCTGCTGGGAGCAGACAGCTCTAATTAGAACGTGATCCTGTGGCAGGGAATTTAATTAGAGATGAGAAAGTTATAAATTCTTCATGGGAAGGAACTGTCTCATAAAATTAAAAATTACCTGTCTTTCAGGGACATTTTCTCTGCCTCTTCTCCCACAGTGCTGCTAATGCTAAACACTGTGATACAAAGATACACGAGTCAGCATGTAAAAATCAAGTTGGCTCACAGGAAATAAATTACAGCTATTGTAAAATCTTAAATCCCAAAATTGAGACAATTGCTAAAGATGGTGCTGAGAGGCAGCCTTTGTATTTTGTAACTGGTTTGCATATAATCCTTTTGTGGCACACACATATATAAAGCACCTTCTTTTTGTATTTCCTTAAAAATATGAGGATGGAAATGCAAATCAAAACCATAAGACATCATCTTATACCTGAGAGAATGGCTATGCACAAAAATCCAAAAGCAACAAATGCTGGTGGGGGTGTGAAGAAAGAGGCACTCTTGAACACTGGTGTAATGTACCTTAGTACATTAACTATGGAAAACAACACCGAGGTTCCTAAAAAATTAAATCTAGAACTACCATATCATCCAACAGTCCCACTTTTGAGTATAAACCTCCCCAAATTGAAATCAGAATTTTGACAATATGTCTGCACCCTCATGTTGGCTGTAGCATTATTTACAATGGCAAAGACATGGAAACAATCTAAATGTCCATGAACAGATGAATAAAGAGAATGTAGTATATACAAAAAAAATCAATAGCATTCCTATGCACCAATAACATTCAAGCTGAGAGTCAAATCAAGAATGCAGTCCCATTTACAATGCCCATGAAAAAAATAAAATACTTGGGAATACATCAAACTAAGGAAGTGAAAGATTTTTACAAGGAGAACTACAAAATACTACTAAAGAAATCATAGATGACACAAACAAACGAAAAAACATTCCATGCTCATGGATTGGAAGAATTAATATCATTAAAATGGCCTACCGCCCAAAGCAGTCTACAGATTCAGCGCTGTTCCTACCAATGTCATTCTTCACAGAATTAGAAAAAAATTACTCATATGAAACCAAAAAGGAGTCAAAATAGCCAAGCAATCCCAAGCAGAAAAAATCAAGTTGGAGGCATCACATTATCTGATTTCAAACTATACTATAAGGCTACAGGAATCAAAACAGATAGGTACTGATACAAAAAACAGATATGTAGACTAATGTAATGCAATATAGAGTCCAGAAATAAAGCTGCACAACTGCAACCATTTGACCTTTGACAAAGGCGACAAAAATAAGCAATGAGGAAAGGACTCCCAATTCGGCAAATGGTGCTTGGATAACTGACTAACCAGATGCAGAAGATTCAAACTGGAGTCCTACCTTTCAGCACATACAAAAATTAACTCAAGATGGACCAAAGATTTAAATGTAAGACTATTAAAAATCTAGAAGAAAACCTAGGAAACACCATTTTGGACAGCAGTTTTGGCAAGGAATTTATGGCTAAGATCCCAAAAACAAAAATCCATAAGTGGGACCTAATTAAAGAGCTTCTACACAGCAAAAGAAATTATCAACAGAGCTAACAGACAGCCTACATATTCACAAATTATGTTCAATAATGATCTAATACCCAGAATCCGTAAGGAACTTTGATAAGTCAATAAGCAAAAACCAAATAACCCTATTAAAAAGTGGGCAAAGAACATGAACAGTTCTCAAAAGAAGACATACAAGTGGCCAACAAACATGAAAAAGTGCTCAACATGACTTATCATAAGAGAGATACAAATCAAAACCACAATGAGACACCATCTCACACCAGTCAGAATGGCTGTTACTAAAAAGTGAAAAAATAACAGATGCTGGAGAAGTTGTGGAGAAAATGAAACATTTATACACTCTTGGTGGGAATGTAAATTAGTTCAGCCACTGTGGAAAGCAGTTTGGATGTTTCTCAAAGAACATAAAACATAACATGTACCCCAAAACCTAAAATGCAATAAAAAGAAAAAAAAAACATAGCTACCATTCAACCTAGCAATCTCATTCCTGGGTGTGTGCTGAAAGGAAAATACATCATTCTACCATAAAGACACATGACACATATGTTCATTGTGGCACTATTCACAGTAGCAAAGACATGAAATTAACCTAGATGCCCATCCATGGTGGACTGGAAAAAGCAAATGTGCTGTCTACACACCATAGAGTACTGTGCAGCCATAAAAAAGAATGAAATCATGTCCTTTGCAGCAACATGGATGCATCTGAGTGCCATTATCTCCTCAGTGAAGAAATGCAGGAACAGAATACCAAAGACCACACATTCTTCTATAAGTAGGAGCTAAACATTGGGCACTTGAGAACACAAAGATGACAAGAATAGATACTGAGAACTCCACAAGAAAAAGGAGGGAGGAAAGGAAGCAAGGGCTGAAAAACTAGAGGGTATACTATGCTCATGGATCATTAATACCCTAAATGCATCAGGGGATATGCCAGTGTAATAAACCTGCACATTTACCCCCTGAATCTAAAGTAAAAGTTGAAATTATAAAGAAAACAATGTCATATATACAAAACATGAAATATTTTTCAGCCTTAAAAAAAAATCCTGCCTTTTGTTGTAACATAGATGAACTTGGAGGATATTATGTTAAATAAATAAGCTAGGCACAAAATAGTATGTGATCCCCTTTACATCAGGAATCTAAAATAGTCAAATTCATAGAAGCAGAGAGTGAAATGGTGGGTACCAGGGCTGAGGGGAGCGGGCAGCAGATCGATGTTGTTCTTTAGGTCCCTGGGGTGACTCATGCAGAACAAATAAGCCTAGAGGTCTGCACAGCACAGTGTGTATAGTTAACAAAACCGTATTATATATTTAAACACTTAGGAAGAGGGCAGACTTACTGTTAGCTGTTCTTATTATATACACAGAAAGAGAGAAAGGGAAAAACCTTGACAGGTGATGGGTGAGGTTACAGCCATGTTTATGATCCTGATTTCAGATATAGACTTATCTCCAAACTCATCAAGATGTATATATCAAATATATACCACTTTTTCTGTACGTCAATCATACTTCTATTAAAAAACAGAAAAAAAGGAAAAAAATGATGTGGATGGAAATGATGTGAGACAATGGTAGTAGTGGTAATTGGAGCATTTAGTGATGGTATTTTGAATACGTTCCAACTTACAGATATTCTGTTTATCCTGGTTCACGTATACCCTTGATACCTCTGCCTCAATTGTACACCTCCTTTCCCCCAACTCCAGCTTTTCCTATATAAATTGAGGAATTCAAGAGTGAAGGAAATTCTCTAGAATCCCCTGCAGTTGAAGGGATTATATGTGAAGGAAGTGTCTCTCTTACTTAAATGCATACCCAGGACATTTAAAGCAGATCAGGAAAACCTTTCAGAACACCAGCACTTGAAGAATTTGAAGAGAAAAAGAAAACGACTAAAACCTACACTTCTCTGTGGAATTGGAGATGCCTGCTTTTCATCAAAGACTGAAGAGAATTTGACACCATTTAGGAGCCTGTGAATAGTGAATACTAGAGGCATCACAGACATTATAGTGCACCCCAAAAAACTTATCAAGTGACCTCTAGTTCCAAATGATGGAATCTCAGCTCTTCAGCACTGATCCAGTGGTGAGGTGGTGTGGGGGTGCAGTCAGGGGCTGGGTCAGGGAGGAAGTTGCCCCTCACTGCCTGCGCTGGGTCTCCACTGTCTATGCCGAGTTACCTGGGTACTGTCACCTGCTACCCCCTGGCATCTGGGTGACAACCGGTTCTTTCATTGCTTGTTACTCTCCCACTGCCAGAATTAGCGCTGGGGCAGTCATTCTCAGTGGAGGATTTTGCCCCGCAGGGGACATTTGGCAATGACTGGAGACATTTTTGTCACATAGGTTCTGTGTGTGTGTGTGTGCATGCACGCATGTGTGCACACATATGCACGTGTGCTTCCAGCGTCTAGTGGTAGAGGTCAGGGATGCTAACTCAACATTCTACCATGCACGGGGTAGCCCTTAGCAGCAAGTAATCATCCAGCCCGTCACATCCATAGTACAAAAGGTTGGAAAAAACCTTCTCTAGGTAGAAACAGCAAAGGATGATAACTTTACCTCTTTGTGGAACTTCTGTCTCCTATCGAGAGCATCCTAGTGTTTGCTGCAAGTTAAGTTCTTTGGGAAACAGACTCTGAGATGAGAAGTTTCAAGCAGGCTGTTTATTCGGAAATAACTTTAGAATTAACACCTGTGGGAGGGAGGCGATGAAAGCAAGACCGGCCCAAAGTTGAGCCGAAATGAAGATCCAGTGAAGGACTTAGCTCGACCTGCTGAGAGCTCTGGAGCCAGAATGAGCTTCCAGAGCTGTCCTGTGGGCGGAGTGTGTTGATTAGTCAGTAGCTGTGAGCTTAGGTGAAGCAGTCTCTTTAGATGAAGCAATCCTCAAAGAGGGCTGACAGCTGAGAGCTCTGTTCTATCAGTTCTCCCAGCTACCAGAAAGACAGTGCCTCCCGGAAAGGAGGATCCAGCTGGGCACCCCACTGCATTTCCTGCAGATGCCCAGGATGAAGCTTGCAGCCGATGCTGCTGCCTCAGAGAGGTCATCTTTATGGAGTTCAGATGCTGATTCTAAGGTTCAGCTTTGCGGCTCTTGAAGACTTTCAAGGTATTTCAGGTGCCACTATACCTTGACTTAGTGTATCCACATACAAAAATGCAACATTTTTTATTTTAGGGATACAGCTATGCCAAAATTAAACTGGTAGATTACCAAGAAATAGGAAGATTCAAGGAAAAGAAAATTAAAATGTATTTATTATCTATTATATGTTGAACCGTGGTGAATATTTCAAAGAATGAATTTTGCAGTTTATTTCCGTATCAATTAATAAATATTAACATCACATGATACTAGTTAATTAGGTCTTTAATTAAACCACATATTAAAAATTTCAACTCTGTCTCCTAAAGCAGATATCATCTATTCACAATAAAACTTTGAGTATCAATATGTTACTCATATAAATGCACTAAAACTATGTTGACAATGAATCTATCTCAATGAGTAAAAAAGTAGGAAATACGTTGTTTTTGGTGTAGAGACATTTACAATCCATCAGGATCATGAAAGGAGAATATAAAAAGTAATATGTGGCCGGGCTTGATGGCTCACGCCTGGAATCCCCAAACTTTGGAAAGCTGAGGCGGGTGGATCACGAGGTCAGGAGATCGAGACCATTGTGGCCAACATGGTGAAACCCCGTCTCTACTGAAATACAAAAATTAGCCAGGCGTGGTGGTGGGCGCCTGTAGTCCCCGCTACTCGGGAGGCTGAGGCAGGGAAATCTAACGAGGAAGGAGGAGGTTGCGGTGAGCTGAGACTACCCCACTTCACTCCAGCCTGGCGATGGAGCAAGACTCCATATAAAAAAAGAAGTAATACGTATGATACACCCCGCGACCGGTATGAGTGTTGTTTGGGGGTTTAGAGAGGGGACTCACTGTGTTGGGTTAGGGTGATCAGAGAAAGCTCCATGGAGGAAGTGTCCAGTGAAACGGACCTCAAGTGTAGACGGGATTTTGACCTGTCACAATGGAGGATATGGGAGGTTATCTTAGCACAGGAAGGAGCAAAAACATGATTTAAACAGAGACGTACTTTTTGGAATAATGCTCTACAGAGAAATGCCTTTTCTTCTACTTGACCTATCTGTTAAAGAAAGAACCCTCCAGAATAAGTAGTTTGACAGTTTTAAATATCTAGCATAAAATTATACTTTCTTTGAAAGCCCATTTTCACCGTCATTATAGATTTGTGCTCAGTCATCCTATTTTCTTAAATCCTTGTAAGTGTTGTGATTAGATGTGGAACTCCACCTGGAGAGGGATTTATAAGCGATAGAGGGGTTTGCCGGCAAATAAACATGTATCAGAGCCCCAGCTGGGGTGTTGTTAGTGTGGGTCAGATAGAATAAGTGAAGGCCAGAAAGCCAGGCCCACCTAACAGAAGAATGGCAAGTGTCACATACTTGATTAAGACTTGGGTTGTTTACTTAGGGAATCTCTACAAAGAAATACGTATCATGTTTGCAAAGCAGACATTGGCCTGTGGGGACCATACCCATGTGGTACAAGCACTATTAGCGAAAGCTACTAACCTATTCTACATTTTAGAGTATTCAACTAACCAGTTGTCGAAAAGCTTAGCAGGAGATTCGGCAGCGGGCAGTCAGCAAGTGTGCATGAGAAGCAGTGTATTCATTCTGGAGTCCAAAACAGAACATATGTAAGAATATGTTAGAAGACTATAACAGAACATATATAAGAATATGTTAGAAGAATATAACAGAACATATATAAGAATATATAAGAACACAACAGAACATATATAAGAATAGGTAAGAACATATATAAGAGATAAGAAGGAGCGATACATGCAGGAAAGAGGGGGAAACGCTTGCAGGGAAGTATTCACTTATCAAGAACAAGGCTGGAATACAGGCTCATGGAACCAGGCATCAAGCAAAAAAAAAAAGATAGTCAACTGGCTTATCACCAAAATGAAGTTCCAAGAATGTGTTTTAAGGCTGAAATGATGGATTGCTGGTCTAGGGCCAATAGGCCTGGGGCCTGAGCTCAAGTGTCATGATAGAGAGGCTCGAAAATGTCCCTAGTGATCTCTCCCTCCTTGTATGCACACCCTGGTGTGACCCTCTTCCTGCAGTTGTGGGTGGCACCTGTGACTTGTTTCTAACCAACAGAGTGCAGCAAAGACGGTGGCATGACATTTCTGTGACTATGTCACATAAGCTTTTAACTCTTGCCTTACTGTGCCACTGTCCTTACCGCTGCTTTCCATGCTGGCTCTGGTAGAGTAATGCTGCCATATGAAGAAGCCCACATAGCAGGCAACCAAGGCAGCTGCTGGGCAGCAGCCAGCAAGGACCTGAGGTTCTCAGTCTGCCTCGAACCAAAGCCTTCCAAAACCCCTGTGAACTTGGAGGTGACCCTCAGATGCGACCCCAGCACTGTCGACACTGTGACGGCAGCCTCATAAGAGGTGCTGAAGCAGCTGAGAATGAACTTCCAGATTTCCAGACTTCCAGCGGTAGAAGCCTGAGATAATAAATGTATGCCATCTGAAGCCCACGGTGTGGTAGTTCGTTGCACATAGTCGTCGGGTTGGTGGTGGTGAAGGGAAGTGAACAGACGGAGTTTTATGGCCTTGAAGGCAAAGGCCAGCAAGAACAGACAAACGGACAGAGTTGAGTCCTCTCTGGCTGATAGTCATCGTCAGCAGCAAGCGGACAAACACCGGCTCCCTAACCCTTCACCTCTCTCTCGCTGTCTCTGCTCCTGCTGGGGTGTCACCATTCTGTGGTGTACACTTTCTGACTGCAAGGCTGTGAATCTATAAAAGGGTAATGCAAGGAGGCCAGCCTCTCCTTTTAAACAAATACCAGGTCCAGTTTCAGTGTTTCACATGGAAATAGAATTTTGGCTTAAATCCAATTGTATAAAATCCAGCTGAAATTGCTGGAACAAAAAGAATTTAAGGCCAGGCGTGGCGGCTCAAGCCTGTAATCCCAGCACTTTGGGAGGCCGAGGCGGGTGGATCATGAGGTCAAAAAATCGAGACCATCCTGGTCAACATGGTGAAACCCCGTCTCTACTAAAAATACAAAAAATTAGCTGGGCATGGTGGCGCCTGCCTGTAATCCCAGCTACTCGGGAGGCTGAGGCAGGAGAATTGATGAACCCAGGAGGCGGAGGTTGCGGTGAGCCGAGATCGCGCCATTGCACTCCAGCCTGGGAAACAAGAGCGAAACTCCAACTCAAAAAAAAAAAAAAAAAGAATTTAAAACTGAGAATTCGAAACATGTTTAGTGTTCTTAGTGAACTTAAAAATAAACCTTTTATTTTTAAATAACAAAACCTCCAGTTTTGTTTTTCCTCTCTACTCTTTAGTGGAATCAGTATTTTTCTTGTAGACACCTAGAAGAGCAATGTGGAGTCCTGATCTCCAAAGATATTACACTCTAATAGCTTACTGCAGATAAAATGCGAAATGCTTTTGCTTTCTGTATAAAACCATACTGTGTTTTAGGAAATGGCTGGAAATGAGGAGTCTATTAGATACTACCTCAAAATCTGAGATTTAAATTACATTCCTTTTTCTTCCACAGATTCATTTTGTAACCTTGGTAAACTTAGCCTTTTTGGCATGTGTGTTCACTTTCAGAAAGAAAATGTTACATAAATAGAAAAGGTTTTAGAAAAATTTTCAGTGTATTGTACTGTTTGAATACATATTTGAAAAAGTGTTATCTTAAGATCTAACATAAGACCAATAACCATATGTATCATATTAGTTCCTAGTTATAGAACTTTGTATTTTCCTATATTAATAACTATTTCTAGACATCCAAAATTAAATGCTTATTTCTTTTGTTTAAAATTTGGTTGCAGGAATAAAACATCTCCTGTGCAATGTAGAATTGTGAATACTTAGAAATGTTTGGCAATTAGATTTTTAAAAACTGTCTGTTTTTGTAAATATTCTTTTCCAATTTTATGATAAGTATCTTAATTAGACATCATAGTATGTTTGTACCTTTTTACTCTATTAGAGCTTGCTTTTGTTTATAGCGAACAGGCACATTTTGCAGTATTGGGATGTTTTTGTAAGATTAGAGAAAAGGAAAAAGAAAACGAAACTAGAAATCCTGAATTAAAACTTTGACTAAATCAAATCAGAAGTCATTTTTTACCTAAAATAAAAAGGTCTTTTTGTTGCAATGAATTAAATTTGGAAAGAAATCTATAGTGACAAATAACTTCTTTTCAAAGTATAGTACAGCTGGCCTTCAATGTTTTTGGAAGTTGGTTATAAACAACTTTAAATAAAATGCTCCAGTGACTTAGGCTCTGATAGACTTTAAATAGTTTTGTTGCAAAGAGATCTTGTAGAATGATGACTGAAGAATTCTGAGATCATGTCTTGAGAAGTCAAGATAATTTTTATGCCTACAAGTTTCCAGGAAAAGGAAAAGAAGAAAATTAAACTAATTTTTATTAGTTTAATAGTTAAACAAATTTGTTTAACTTAGTTAATTTAATTTAGTTAAATTAGTTTAACTAAAAAATAGTTAAACTAATATTAATAGTTTAATAGTTAAACAAATTTATTAGTTTAATAGTTAAACTAATAAAAATTATTATTGAAAATGAGGGACTCTTCCCTAACTCATTCTATGACACCAGCATCATCCTGACACCAAAACCTGGCAAAGATACAACAAAAAAAAGAAAACTTCAGACCAATATCTGATGAACATCAATACAAAAATGCTTAACAAAATATTGCCACACTGAATCCAGCAGCAGAGCAAACCTTTATCTATCACAATCAAGTAGGCTTCACCCCTGGGTTGCAAGGTTGGTTCAACATATGCAAATCAATAAATGTCACTCATCACATGAACAGAACTAAAGACAAAAACCACATGATTATCTCAATAGGTGCCGAAAAGGCCTTTGATAAGATGCAACATTGCTTCATGTTAAAAACTCTGAATAAACTAGGTATTGAAGGAACATACCTCAAAATAATAAGAGCCATGTATGACAAACCCACAGCCAATATCATACTGGATGGGCAAAAGCTGAAAGCATCCCCCTTGAAAACCAGCACAATCAAGAATGTTTTCTCACCCTCCTATTCAACATAGTATCGGAAGTTCTAGTCAGGGCAATCAGGCAAGAAAAAGAAATGAAGGGTATTTAAATAGGAAGAGAGGAAGTCAAATTATCTTTGTTTGCAGATGACATGATTCTGTATCTAGAAAACTCCATGGTCTCAGTCCCAAAGTTTCTTAAACTGATAAGCAACTTTAGCAAAGTCTCAGGATACAAAATCAATATGAAAAGATCACTAGCATTTCTATACACCAATAGCAGGCATGCAGAGAGCCAAATCAACAATAAACTCCCATTTACCATTGCTACAAAGAGAATAAAATACCTAGGAATATAGCTAGCAAGGGAAGTGAAGGACCTCTTCAAAGAGAACTACAAACATTTCTTTTACAAACTTAAAAGAAATAAGAGAGGACACAAACAAATGGAAAAACATTTCATGATTGAATAGGAAAAATCAATATTGTGAAAATGGCCATACTGCCCAAAGCAATTTATAGATTTCTGTTTCTAATTCTCATGCTATTTATTTTAAACTACCATTGACATTCTTTACACAATTAGAAAAAACTATTTTAAAATTCATATAGAACCAAAGAAGAGCCTGAGTAATCGAGGCAATCCTAAGCAAAAAGAATAAAGCTGGAAGCATCATGCTACCTGACTATACTACAATGCTACAGTAACCCAAATGGCATGGCACTTGTGTGAAAACAGACACATAAACTAATGGAACAGCATAGGCAGCCCAGAAATAAGACTGCAAACCTACAACCATCTGGTCTTTGACAAACCTGACAAAAAACAAGCAATGGGGAAAGGATTCCATATTTAATACATAGTGCTGGGAGAACTGGCTAGCCATATGCAGAAAATTGAAACTGGGCACCATATACAAAAGTCAACTCAAGACAGATTAAAGACTTAAATGTAAAACCCAAAACAAGAAAAACCCTAGAAGAAAACCTAGGCAATACCATGTAAGACATAGGCACAGGAAAAGATTTTATGATGAAGACGCCAAAAGCAATAACAAAAGCAAAAATAGACAAGTGGAATCTAATTAAACTAAAGAACTTCTGCACACCAAAAGAAACTATCAACAGAGTAAACAGACAACCTACAAAATGGGAGGAATTTTTCACAATCTAAGAAGCTGACAAAGGTCTAATATCCAGCATCTATAAGGAACTTAAACACATTTATAAGGCAAAAAACCCCCCAAACACACACACACACACACACACACACACACACACACACAACCCAACTCCATTAAAAAGTGGGCAAAGGACACGAACAGAAAATTCTCAAAAGGCCAATACATATTACATGTGGCCAATAAACATATGAAAAAAAGCTCATTATCACTGATCATTAGAGAAATGTAAATCAAAACCACACTGAGATACCATCTCACGCCAGTTAGAATGGCGATCATTAAAAAATCTGGAGACAACAGATGTGGAGGAATAGGAGCACTTTTACACTGCTGGTGGGAGTGTAAATTAGTTCAACCATTGTGGAAGACAGTGTGGTGATTCCTCAAAGACCTAGAGAGAGAAATACTATTTGATCCAGCAATCCCATTACTGGCTATATACCCAAAGGAATATAACCCTTTCTACTGTAAAGACACATGTATGTGTATGTTCAGTGATGAACAATTCACAATAGCAAAGATGTGGGATTAACCTAAATGCTCATCAATGATATATTGGATGAAGCAAATGTACATACACACCATGGAATATTATGCGGCCATGAAAAGGAAGGAGATCATGTCCTTTGCAGGGACATGGATGGAGCTAGAGGCCATTGTCCTTAGCAAATTAATGCAGGAACAGAAAACCAAACACTACGTGTTCTCACGTATAAGTGGGAGCTGAATGATGACAACACATGGACACATAGGAGGGACTAGCACACACGGGGGCCTATTGGAGGGTGGATGGTGGAAGGAGGGAGAGGATTAGGGAAAACAAGTAACGGGTACTAGGCTTACTACCTGGGTAAGGAACTATCTCTACAACAAACCACCATGACACGTTTACCTATGTAACAAACCTGCCCCTTCTGCACATGTACCCCTGAATGTAAAAGTTACAAATTAAAAAAAGTTATTAGCAAAACCCAAAAACCAAAAAAATTAATTGACTTTAATGTGAAAGAATATAATTTTAAAAAGACTTTGCATTATTTTGGAAAATAATTTTTGATAGAATAAAGTAACATATTTTATCCAATTTTGACTAATACATACAGTCATGTGCTGAGTAATGTGTTCCATAAGATTATAATGGCACTGAAAAATTTCTGCTGCCTAGTGAGGTCGCAGCCATCATCATGTCTCAGTACAATGCATTAGTCCTGTGCTTGTGGTGATGTGGTGTAAACGAATCTACTGTGTTCCCAGTTGCATAAAAATCTAGCACATACAAACTCGTACAAATGACTAAGTTATGTTTTATGTATCTTACTGTGCTAACCTGTCATTCCAGAATGTACTCTTCCTACTTATATAAAAAATGTGAACTGTAAAGCAGCCTCAGGCAGGTCTTCCAGGATGTGCAGAATAAGGCGTTGTTAGCATAGGAGATGATGGCTCCGTGCAGGCTACTTCCCTGGAGACTTTCCAGTGAGACAAGATGTGAGGTGCAAGACAGTGATATTGATGGTCCTGACCTCCTGTAGTCCTAGGCTAATGTGTGTGCTTATGTCTTACTTTTTAAAAAATAATTTTTTAAAGTAAAAAAAAATTGAACATAGACAAAAGCTTATAGAATAAAGACAGAAAGAAAATATTTTTGGACAGCTGAACCATGTTTGTGTTTTAAGCTAAGTGTTATTACAGAAGAGTTAAAAACTTCAAACAGGTAAAAATTTATAAGTAAAAAAGATACAGTAAGCTAAAGTTAATCTATTTCTGAAGAAAGAGATTTTAAAAATAAACTTTGTGCACCCTAAGTGGACAGTGCTTTTAAAGTCTGCAGTAGTGCAGGGTAATGCCCTTGGCCGTCACAGTCACTGGTCACCAGCTCACCCAGAGCAACTTCCAGTCTTGCAAACTTCATTCATGGTAAGTGCCCTTTGCAAGTGTACCTTTTTTTGAAATCTTTTATACCATATTTTTCCTGCACCTTTACATATGTTTAGATACAAAGATACTTAACACTGTGTTACAACTGCCTATAGTCAGAACAGTCACATGCTGTACAGGCTTGTAGCCTAGAACTAATAGGTTGTACCAGATAGCCCAGGTGTGTATAATGCTATGCCATGTAGGTTTGCACAGTACACTCTATGATGCTTGCGCAATGATGAAATTGCCTGACAATACATTTCTTTTTTTTTTTTAATTTTTTATTTTTTATTGCGTTTTAGGTTTTGGGGTACATGTGCAGAACATGTAAGATAGTTGCATAGGTACACACGTGGCAGCGTGTTTGCTGCCTTCTGCCCCTTCACCCACATTTGGCAATACCTTTCTTAGACTGTATCCCCATCTTTGGCCCGGCTCAGGTGGCTCGCACGCCTGTAATCCGAGCTCTTTGGGAGGCCGAGTGGATCATGAGATCAGGAGTTTGAGATCAGCCTGGCCAACATGGTGAAACCCATCTCTACTAAAAAGTACAAAATAATTAGCTGGGTATGGTGGTGGGTGCCTGTAATTCCAGCTACTCAGGAGGCTAAGGCAGGAGAATCATTTGAACCCAGGAGGCGGACATTGCAGTGAGCCGAGATCATGCCATTGCACTCCAGCCTGGGCCACAGCGCAAGATTGCGTCTTGAAAAAAAAAAGTATCCCCACCCTTAAACAAAATGTAACTGTAACTTATATGAAAAATGTTAAAATTAAAAAAGATAAATCTATGTAATACATAAGTAATTATTACACTACAAAATAAGATGTTAAGAGAGGACACATAATACATATATTTATACGCGGTTGATTCCTGTAATTGACCATGGTTGTGTTCCATAAAGTTGCTGCCAATACTGAATTAGCAAATGTGGGGCCATTGCTCCCAGAAGTACTGATAGATACAGGTGCAGATAGAGATATAACCACATATACACATATCTTGACACAGATTACATGATCCCAAACCCTAAAGATGACCAGATTCTATTTTCTTTTTGTATTTCCTAGAATTTCTAAAATTCTATTTTACAAAAGAGAAAACAAGGTTCAGAAGTGTGATTTGCCTGAGGTCACTCCACTGACCAGTGTTAGACAGGCACAGGGTGGGAGCTTCTGGCCCTATGCTGGACTGCCCCACCTAGCTCTAACCTCTGGTCAGCTCTGAATGAAACTAAAACAAGAAGCAGAGGGAGACTGTTGACCTTAGCTGGGGACCTGTGCATAAGGGGACTCAACATTTTCCTTTCTCAATTAATGTACACAAATCAATAGCTCTACTCTACACCAACAGTGAGCAAGGTGAGAATGAAATCAAGAACTTAACTCCTTTTACAACAGTTGCAAATAAAATAAAATACTTAGGAACATACTTAACCAAGGAGGTGAAAGACTTCTACAAACAACACAAACAAATGGAAACACATTCCATGCTTGTGGATGGGTAGAATCAGTATTGTGGAAATGAACATATTTCTGAAAGCAATCTACAAATTCAACGCAATTCCCATCAAAACACCACCATCATTCTCCACAGAAGTATAAAAACAATCCTAAAATTCATACAGAACCATAAAACAGCCCACAGAGCCAAAGCAAGACTAAGCAAAAACAAAAATCTGAAGGCATCACATTACCCAACTTCAAACCAGAGTATACGGCCATAGTCACCAAAACGGCATGGTACTGCTATAAAAATAGGCACACAGACCAGTGGAACAGAATGGAGAGCCCATAAATAAACCCAAATACTCACAGCCAGCTGATTTTTGACAAAGCAAACAAAAACATAAAGTGGAGAAAGGACACCCTACTTAACAAATGGTGCTGGGATAATTGGAAAAGCACATGTAGAAGAATAAAATTGGATCCTCACCTCTCACTTTATACAAAAATCATTTCAAGATGGAACAAAGACTTCAATCTAAGACCTGAAACCATAAAAATTATAGGGGATAACATCAGAAAATCCCTTCAAGATGCTGACTTAGGCAAAGAGTTCATGACCAAGAACCCAAAAGCAAAAGCAACAAAAAGAAAGATAAATAGATGGGACTTAACTAAACTAAAAAGCTTCTACAAAGCAAAAGAAATAGTCAACAGAGTAGACAGACAACCCACAGAGTGGCAGAAAATATTTGCAATTTATACATCCAACAAATCACTAATATCCAGAACTACAAGGAACTTAAACAAATGATCAAGAAAAAAACAAACGATCCCATCAAAAAGTGGTTGAAGGACATGAATAGACAATTCTCAAAGGAAGATATGCAAATGGTCACCGAACACATGAAAATGCTCAACATCACTAATTATCATGTAAATACAAATCAAAACCACAATGCAAATCAAGATCACACCTGCGAGAATGGCCATAATCAAAAAAATAAAAAATAACACCTGTTGGTGTGGATGTGGTGAAAACGGAACACTTTTACACTGCTGGTGGGAGTGTAAACTAGCACAACTACTACGGAAAAGTGTGGAGATTCCTTAAAGAACTAAGTTCTAAAAATAGAACCATCATTTGATCCAGCAATTCCACTACTGCGTATCCACCCAGAGTGGGTATTAGCTGGGCATGGTGGCGGGTGCCTGTAATCCCAGCTACTAGGGAGGCTGAGGCAGGAGAATCACTTGAACCCAGGAGACAGAGGTTGCGGTGAGCTGAGAGGAAAAGAGTTATTATAAGACACACATGTTTCTAGCAGCGCAACTGACAACTGTAAAACGTGGAACCAGCCCAAATGCCCATCAGTCAGCGAGTGGATAAAGAAATTAATCCACTTTTCGTTGTGCGGTAAAAAGGAACAAAATAACGACATTCGTGGCAAGCTGGATGGAACTGGAGACCATTTTTCTAAGTGAATAACTCAGGAATGGAAAACCAAACATCCTATGTTCTCACTCATACATGGCAATAGGGATACAGGCTGGGCACAGTGGCTCACGTGTGTAGTCTCAGCACTTTGGAAGGCCAAGGTGGGCGGATCACCTGAGGTCAGGAGTTGCAGATCAGCCCAGCCAACATGGCAAAACCCTGTCTTTAATAAAAATACAAAAATTAGCCAGGCATGGGGGCACACCCATAATCCCGCCTACTTGGGACACTGAGGCACAAGAATCACTTGAACCCAGGAGGCAGAGGTTGCAGTGAGCCAAGACTGTGCCACTGCACTCCAGCCTGGGCAGCAGCACGAGACTCTATCTTAAAAGTTAAAATAAAAATAATGAATAAATAGGGACATAAATATTTCAATATGGTTTATGATTCCACAATAAAATATGTTCCTCAGTGGCTTATACCATGCAGGTTTAAAAAGACACCTGACATTATTTTTTTAATCATAGGAGAGCAAACGTGCAACAATGTAATTCAATGATTTTTTTTGTGTGTGTGTGTGTGTGCTCTATACATCCATATAGCCTCAACACATATTAAAATAATGTTTCCAAGACTACAGAAGTTTGCTTCCCCCTTCACAGTTAATACCAATTGCTTCCTGCAGAGAAAAGTCACTATTCTGGATTTCCTTTCCAACTATTTTCTTGTTTCATTGCTTTGGATAGAGACTGAAGAAGCTCAGAAAACAATATCATATTATCTGTTTTATACACTGCATTTCAGAAAAAGCATTTGATATCATGTCTTTCTAGATTCTGACATGTATTAAATGAATCTGTATGTTTCAAGAGGCTTATTAAAGACACCAAACCTCTCTCAGTCCCCAAAGGGAAGAAGCAGATCTATGCATGCTTTCTCTTTCATAATCTAATTTGAAGATTTAGGAAAAATCTTAAAAATACATTTTAGAAGGTACTTTAGTTTCCCTGAGTAGCTCTTCCAGCTCTGTAATCTTCAGAAACAATGTAAGTCCTTGAGATTTTTATTTATTTAATTTGAGAGCAACATAAGATAACACGACACCTTAAAGCCTGGTTAGCAGAGTGAAGGGACGCCTGCGCACTTTATGTGACCAAAATCAGACAGAAGTGATGTCCTAGCTTATGTCAACAACATGTATGCAAGAACAGATTTTTTTTTTTTTTGAGATGAAATCTCACTGTCGCCCAGGCTGGAATGCAATGGCTTAATCTCGGCTCACCGCAACCTCTGCCTCCTGGGTTCAAGCGATTCTCCCGCCTTAGCCTCCTAAGTAGCTAGGGCTACAATTAGCTGGGCATGCCACCATGCCTGGTTAATTTTTGTATTTTTAGTAGAGACAGGGTTTCACCACGTTGGTCAGGCTGGTCTCAAACTCCTGACCTTGTGATCTGCCTGCCCCAGCCTCCCAAAGTGCTGAGATTACAGACATGAGCCACCAAGACTGGCCGCAAGGAGAGAATTTTTAAATAAAAGTCCTGTTTGAAGATAATTGGCTAAAATTAATTCTTTTATCTTCAAGAAAACATTATATCACATTCATGAGATTTGGGATAAAGGTTAAGACTTGTAATTCTTTGGACCAGGCACAGTGGCTCACAACTGTAATCCCAGCACTTTGAGGGGCCAAGGAGGGAAGACTGCTTGAATCTAGGGGTGTGAGACCAGCCTGAGCAACATTGTGAGACTCTATATCTACAAAAAAATTTAAAATTACCTGGGCCTGGTGGTGTACATCTGTAGCCCCAGCTACTCAGGAGGATGAGGCTGCAGTAAGCTGAAATTGTGCCACTGCACTCTAGCTGGTGACAGAGCGAGACCCTGTGTCAAGAAAACCCAAATCGAAAATTTGTAGCTTTAGTAACCAAAAACAGGTGTCACATCCAGCCATTCATGATTCTCCATCAAACAGCAGAAAACCTATTCAAATATCTGAGTAGGTTTAGGAGGGTCACCAACAGTGCAATCCTGGAGACCAATGTACATGCCGTAAAGCTGCATGATCTCCAGATGGTCTAGTTCCTGAATCTACCCTCTTGCCACATAGTTCATTGCCTGGCCAGGATGTGTCGCTGAAATTACAAAGTCCTGGAAAAAAATGAATAGAGGATGCCTGTGTGATATTTTATGGAGCCTCTTTATTTGCATGAGAAATTTTCCCATACTTACTTTGTATACTAAACCAAAACAATGTATTGGACTGCAACTTTGTGAAATAATTATTTCCCTGTAAAGCTTACAGTATTTTTGAAGTACCATAATAAAATCTAAAGAAAATATTAGACAAAAGAAAGAGCTTTTCCAAAATAAGTTCTCTAAAATGTGAGATTTGAGTTTGGGACTGGACTATGAAGTATGTAATTATTTACGTGTGATACATTTGTTGATTACACCGGGCACAGGCAAGGTTGAAATAGCAGTTACATATTGTATTATTTCCTTATAGTTTCTTCAGTGATCTGTGCCCCTAGATAAAGGGCAATTGCTACATAAAGGAACAATATTTCATTATGCTCTATTGAGTAGTTAGCTTTATAATCTAGATATGTGATAATACATCAAGCTTTCATCATAAGTATTTTTAAGAAACCATGGACCATTTTTGCTATTCTATTTTCATCCAAATAAAATGTGAAAGCTAGATCAATGTACATATATTATTAAAATGATTACTGTAATTCTATTTTTAGACACAAAAAGAAATACCATGCTAGTTACAAACAACATTTAGCTAAATGAGATTCTCCCCCAGACATCGCTATAAAGATATTTTAAGAGAATAATTTTCCAGAGGACTTTTTATGTATCATTTTAATTTTGGTAAATGCAGTGGATGTAATAATTTGATCATGACTGTATTGCAGATGTGTTATGATCCATGAAAATTTCAAGACATATCACCAGAAACTTTTGACTGCATTGCTGAAATCGGTATGAAACTGCTTTAATAATCTGTAAAAAAGTGAATCTGTTGGTTTTGAGTTTTGATTTTGCAGTTAATAGAGCTTAGTTAGAACATCTGCTCCTTCCCTCACTAAACAACAAGGGATTTTAATGGGGTTGGAGAGAATGGACACTCAGCATGGCAAGTTTTTAGTAAATGGTAGCTATTATTACCAACTTAGTTTACACATATAACTCTTTTTTTCCAGCAAATAAAATACTTCATGATAACTAAGAAATTGATTAGCAGAGTAGACCCTGTTTCATCCATTCTTACTGCCTGCCTCTAACAGAGGCCTCAAAGTATGTTTTATGAAAGAACACTTTTGGCTTCTATGGCACAGATAAAAATATGAAAAAAGGGGTCCCTTGTATTTTATGTTTCTGATCATAAATTACTACAGATAACTTATCCATCAACTGAATGTAACCTTCTCAAATATAATTGTAGTTGAACCCAATGTCATTATTTGTGTAACTATTTTTAAAATGAAAAGACTTTTATTTCTTCAAGAATTGTTTATTTTCAAGTTATAAAAAGTAACCACCGATTAGTTCAAGTTAAACCTATGAAGTCCTCACAATATTTAGTCAACAAATAAGTTATTTACATCAATATACGCAGGGTATTTTGCTAATTGTTTCTGGAAGATACAAAAAGGATGGTGCATTTGTCTTACTCTCTAGTGGTTTACAATCTACCGGACAGATGACGTGTAAATAAGCAACTTTAATACACAGCATCGTTCGGAAGTCACGGGAGTGTGAGTGTGTGGTGTAGGTATACTGACTCACAAATACTCCTCACAGTCATATGAGAGAGAGAGAGTGTGTGTGTGTGTGTG
>CM052650.1:172812669-172828939 GCA_028533165.1 Leontopithecus rosalia | reverse complement strand
CCGTGCAAAACCCGTTCAATCAGATGAACATAGCAATCTGCCCTCCCAAGTCTCAAATTGTCGGTTTCACAGGGCGCCCAGACCCGTGTGTTTTGTGCGCCAGCCGCTGCGGCGGCGCTGGCTGCCTGGCCACGCCAGCGGAGAGCGCTGCGCTTGAGTCCTGCATGCCTTTTACACCTGGGCTTTTTCCCCGCTCTGTGGGCTATAAGGATCCGTCTGAAAATGCGGTGTTTGCTTACCCTCTGCGTCTTGACTGAGAGGTGCAGTGGTGAGTTGCTTCTAGAGCGCCATCTTCCTCCCCCCCTCCTAAATCCATATTTCTTGTACTGATATTTTGACAATGAAGGAAGGAAAACTTCTAAAGATGGCTTGGTGATGGGAAAATATTTCAGGTGGTTGTAAGTAAAGCACACAATTTTTAATAAGTGGTCTTCAGCTCTTCCTCAACTGTTCTTACTTAGCATATGTACCATATATAAGGCAATCATTTTTTTTTCCTCAAAATTTTCCTTCATGAAAGAGGGCTATCCTTGTCCTTAAGAGGCCTCTTGGGCAATACATCAGATAAAATGACCATTTCTACACAGATGCTTTGGTTCCTGAGAACTTAGAAGAACAAAGTGTTAAGCCCCAACATCCAAGTGGAATCTTCTTCAAAGAGAATAGTGCCTGGATCTCTTGATTTGTGCCTCCTATTCTCAAACTCATTTTACACAGGGATTAACCTGGCCCCATAAGTATCAGGGCACAGTTTTCTTATTCTATATTCCTTTTCACATAACATTTTTCTAAATCTTTTTTTTTTTTGTATTTTCAGTCAACATAGAAGTAAAATTTCTGGCTGTGGAAAAGATTAAATAACATCTAACATTATCATTATGATGATGGAAATAGTGCTGCCAATGAGGCATGCAGAGTTTGGATGCCTCTGCAGAGTAAAAAATAGCAACATTTCGAAAAGAACCTTTAATTTTCTTTCTTTCTTTTTTTTTTTGAGACGGAGTTTCCCTCTTGTTACCCAGGCTGGAGTGCAATGGCATGATCTCGGCTCACCACAACCTCCCCTCCTGGGTTCAGGCAATTCTCCTGCCTCAGCCTCCTGAGTAGCTGGGATTACAGGCACGCGCCACCGTTCCCAGCTAATTTTTGTATTTTTAGTAGAGACGGGGTTTCACCATGTTGACCAGGATGGTCTCGATCTCTTGACTTCGTGATCTACCTGCCTCGGCCTCCCAAAGTGCTGGGATTACAGGTGTGAGCCACCGCGCCTGGCCAGAATCTTTAATTTTCTAGAGCTGTGTTACTTGGTTCAGTAGCCACTAGCCACACCACCCAATTTAAACTTAAATTAGTTCAGACGAAATTAATTTACAAATTCAGTTCCTTGTTGCAGTAGCCATATGTGACCAGTGGCTCCCGTATTAGAGTAGATGTAAACATTTCCACCCCTGCAGAAAGTTCTACCAAACAACGCTGTATCAGAATATGTAATTTTAAATGTCTGGGTAACTGAAATAATTAATATTAAGTTGACATTTGACACTTTCGTGTAAAGGCTTCTATTTCAACTTGATCAGCAACATTTTGTAATAAAATGGGGAATTATCTTATGTTTGAAGATCATTTTATATTTGGGTGTAGGTGGTAACATTTAAAATACGTTGGACTGTATATATTTTATTAAAAGTCAATGCCTAAAATGCTCAGTGTAGTTTGTTAGTTTGGGAACATGGCTAATATTCACAATAAATTTTGAAAAAAAAGCATGAGAGCCACTGATTCTAAGGTAGCAAACATAAGATTTTATATTTAACGAAAGCTTCACAACTTTCATAATCTCAGATTACATTTCATCATGATATTTACTACCATGGGCTTCTATTTTACAAAGATTCCAGGGGCACCAAATGGCATGTTATACGACAAGGTAATATAGAATAGTAAAATTTCGATTTAAGAAAAAGCAAGAACTGTATTCCCTTTAAAATGTTTTTCCTCCAAACCTGATAAGCAATCTTTGTAGGATTAGAGGCTTACCAGATGATACAGAGCACAGCTCCTAATGAAATACAAAGAAAAAAAATCTGTGACTGGTTTCTAAATGTACAGACCTGCCTAGTGTTCTACTTAGAAGCCCAGGAGGTTTTTTTGCAAGTAAATGTCTTCGGTTATATGGATTTTTTTTAAAGGAATGCTGTCAACAGCCTTTCACTGCCATTACGTTTTGATTTACTGTTGTGTGAAAAGTCCCACGGTTAATTTGTTAGGGTTCTCACTGTCTCCCTCTGCATCTGAACCATGTAGCTGCATTTCTCTCCCCCACTTTCTAAATTTAGAAAGGACAAAATCTGCCCAGTGAAATCTTCAGAGAACATGAGGACCTCCTCCTCAGGGTACTGCTCAGAAGTGTGGGAGAGAAGGCTGAGGAAAAAGTAACATTTCACGTTCTCAGGCAGGCATAACGAGGGCCCTCTAAAGATGCCCATGCATTGATCTCATATTAACTGAGCCCCAACCATCGAACCATGCGCTCTGCAGGCTCGCCCTGGAATAGTCAACCAGCAGAAAGTTCCATGAGCCCTTGGAATTACTGTCAAGTGAGGGCGGGAGACGATGGAACTGTCCCATGAACGCAATTCAACAAATTTCATTAAATGACTTCTTTTTAAAAAATATTAAAAAACATTTTAAGGGACATGAAACTTTTGCTTTCTTAAATAGAAATTTTACTATTGTATGCCCCATTCTTCTAGATTCTGAGACACAGCAATAAACAGGACAGAAAGGATTCTGTCCTCACCAAGCTTATGCAAGCTCAAACAAACAAATCAACAACCGGGAAAGTCTGGAGAAGTGCTGTGAAAGGAATTATCTCTAGACCGTTGAGAGGATGTTGCAGAGGCTTTTGACTCAATTGGAGGGTTTAGGGAAGTCTTTTGGAAGGAAGTAATCCTGGAGCTGCACTTTTTTTTTTTTGAGAGGAGTCTCACTCTTGTCACCCAGGCTGGAGTGCAATGGCATAATCTTGGCTTACTGCAACCTCTATCTCCTGGGTTCAAGCGATTCTCCTACATCAGCCTCTTGAGTAGCTGAGATTACAGGTATCTACCACCATGCCCAGCTTTTTTTTTCCTTGTTTCATTTATTTATTTATTTATTTATTTATTTATTTATTTATTTATTTTTTGAGACGGAGTTTCGCTCTTGTTATCCAGGCTGGAGTGCAATGGCACGATCTCGGCTCACTGCAACCTCCGCCTCCTGGGTTCAGGCAATTCTCCTGCCTCAGCCTCCTTAGTAGCTGGGATTACAGGCACGCACCACCACGCCCAGCTAATTTTTTGTATCTTTTGTAGAGACGGGGTTTCACCATGTTGACCAGGATGGTCTCAGTCTCTTGACCTCGTGATCAACCCACCTTGGCCTCCCAAAGTGCTGGGATTACAGGCGTGAGCCACCATGTCCGGCCTTTATTTATTTATATTTTTGTAGAGACGGGGTTTTGCCGTGTTGGCCAGGCTGGTCTTGAACTCCTGACCTCAGGTGGTCCACCAGCCTGAGCCTCCCAAAATGCTGAGATTACAGGCCTGAGCCACCATGCCTGGCCGCTGAGCTGCACTTTGAATGCTACCGACGGTTAGGTAGGCTGAGGAAGTAGGAAGGTTGAGTCAGAGAAAAAACATCCTGGTAGAGTTTACACTGCATGAATTATTCTAAAAAGCGCAAGAGGTACATTGGCAGGAGACAACAGAAACTGTGTGGTAAGAGAAGATGAAGACACAGGAACAGTGACAGAAGGGACACCGGAGAGGTGAGCAGACGACAGATAGGTGAAATCAGGAAGGTGAAAGGAGGGCGTTGGGATGTGGAGCAGTTCATGCACAGGCGGTGTGCGGCAGTGCGGTGTGTAGGACGGGTTTGGACTGCTGCAGCTGTGGGATGCAGGCAGATGAGTCAGGAAGCTGTGGGACACCGGAGGAGAAACGGCGGCAGCCTGAATTAGGGTGGGATTTTAAAGTTATTTTCAAGTTTGAGCAGTTTGCTGACTTACAGCTCTAGACTGGAAGTTAAGCCTCAGAGAAAGCCAGCTCATTTTGGGGGAGGACTTGAGCACAGGCGCGTGGGAGGACGGTCACCTTTGGGAGAGTGTACAGAAGATGGCCAAAAGCAGCAAAGAATTAAAACGTCAAGTAAGATAGCGCCGGTTTTGAAGCCCATGGCCTGTGGGGTACTATCAATAAAAGCCAACAACAGCCATGTTCCTTGATCTTTTCCTTAGAATCTGGAGTCGTACTGAGCCCCTCTCCCACATGCTCTTAACTAATCCTCACGGCTACTGTTTGAGGCAGGTATTATTTATCTTTCCGTGAGGAACCTACCAAGGCACAGGGAAGTTAGTTAATGAAGTTAAAGCCACATCACCTGGGAGGAAGTTCTATAAAACAAAGAGCAAAACACGTTGAATTTAAGAACGGTTCTTTGGAAGTTGGGTGGGGTGCACAAAGTGAAGGAGGTTTTAGAGGAGGCAGGTGATTGCAGGAGCGAAGTCAGAAGATCCAGGAGAAGGTCACAGCTTGCGGAACTCAGACATCTGGTAAGGAGGAGTAGCTGCCGATAGCAAATAGACTTTGTTTTGTGCACACGACGGAAGCTGAGTGTTTCTGATACACCAGGAAAGAACTCAGGGATAAAATATTGGAGGCTGGAGTGAAGGAAAAGATGTACGGAAGAAGAAAAAGGCTATCAGAACTGAGAGGGAGGGAGAATGGATGGCAGCAGACCAAGGCCTGGCTGCTAACCCCAGACCTTTCCGGGGAAGACGCCAGGTGGCTGCCCCCAGGCACGAGGAGGAGGCCACTGAAGGAGACACAGGTGTCCTTCAGGGAGTCGCTTCTTCCCGGGATTCACACAGGCCAGCACTCCACGCAGAAGCTAGCCTGACAAAAGGCAGGATCGCTGCCCCATGTCATTGCAATCCAAGAAGGAAACGGAGCGTGTCTGCATGTGGCTTAGTGTGGCGTCCTGTGACAAAAGGCAGGATTGCTGCCCCATGTCATTGCAATCCAAGAAGGAAACGGAGCGTGTCTGCATGTGGCTTAGTGTGGCGTCCTGTGAAATGCAATGTTGATGAAAGCCCCATGGATTTTTAGGCCTGTACCTGAATCACAGGGCGACACACTTGATTCAAATACATTGTTTTTTCTACCCTAATCTGCACAAGTTACTTGAAAAGTGCTTAAAAAGTAATAAATCACTAAATGACCACGACGTTATTCTTGTCGACTGGAAATGTAGTAATGGATAGTTTCTTAGTTAAATGTGATAAACAGATTATTTCATATTTTCAAAGACTTTTCAGTGAGTTTAACCCAGAGTTTCAACCAAACAAAAGGAGAGCTAGATCAATGACAAAGTATCCTTTTTTTAATTCTTTGATAATGTAGGTAAGTGGAATTTGGTGGACGTTTAAGGTTGAACACATAAAAATATAAAGAAAACTAGAAAAGGTGATAACTAAATTCAAAATAATGCAAAATCTCATGTCTTTGCCAACTTAGTTTCAAGCATGCTTCCTTTTGGCAAATTATTTCCTGCTTTCCCTCATCTTTTCTTTTCCTTCCTTCTTTCCTTTCTTTCTTCTTTCCTCTCTCTTTCTTTTTAATTATTTCTCTCTTTTTCTTATTCTTAAGATTGATGCTACCAGTTTCTAATAAATGTCATACATATAAGAAGCAGTGTTACCTAATACGTGGTAATTACATAACTAACTTTATGGGAAATGAGAAGTTGAGATGAGTCTCCTTAAAGCAAAAACAACACATGATATCACATGATAAAATACTTAATATTTTTATCTATTTATCTTCACAGCGTTTCCACTAAAAGGTAAGCAGAATAGAAAAATCATCTCAACGCTTCTGCTGAAATGAAGGGCATGCATTACAAGAATATATTCATAAAGTTTTAGAAATTTTAAATCAATGATAATTTTAATTTTTTCTGATATTAATCTTTTCAGGGCTTCTGTGTTGATGACTATGCTACCTTTAGCTAATATAAGGAGAAGAGACAAGAAAAAATCTGAACATAATGTAGGTGTGACCATCCCATGGACAACTGCTTTGTCACTTTGATGGGCCAGGGTATCCCACTTCCCAGGCCATCAGATCTGGGTGGCCCAGGGGTACTTAACCCTCAGAGACTATCTGTTCTGAATCCCTTTGGCAACTGTAACTTCTTAGAGGTAGTCAGATTTACTTGGAACCTCAGTAAAGACTGTAAATCTTACTTAACTGGAACTAGATTCAGTTCTTGCACAGAGCAACCTCATTGCTCAAGTCACCTTAAAACCAGCTCAAATATAGCAGAGTCCTGAAAATGAAGGATAACCTGGCCCCACCGTTTATACATAAGCCCTCAAGGTGTACTACAGATGCCATACAGGCCTGAAATGGAATCTCCATCAGCCTTTGGAGGCCTCGTAGAGAATTTGAAGTAAAGTGGAGAGAGATTTTTCTTGTCTTCTCCCTGTATCTTTATTTATACTAAAGTTTACTGTAGATGGTGAAATATCATAGATGTCTCACACAGCTGCATGAGACCTGAAGATTAATGACAGATAGCATGCTGAGAATTATGTTGAGTGTTCTGCAAGCATTATCTAATTTAATCCCACCACATTCCGCAAAGAGATACCATCATCATCCATCGTCATGCATACTTAAGGAGGAAATTGAGGCTTGGGTTAAACACCTTGCTGATGAGATTATATAATCAAACATCCTTTACTGATAGACAGAGATTCTGATACACAGAGATGACAGTGAATCTACTTGTGGTAGACTGTATTATTGTTAATTCTGTGCTCCTTCCCTCTGCCATGTGACTTTGTAGAACCATAGAGTGGGTGAGATACATTTATCCTTTCCATTGATATTGGCTTTAGTCCTATAACTTGATTCAGCCAATAGAAATTTAGCAAAGGTATATGAGAAGACTACGCCTCAGTAGCTACCTCCATGGAGCCTTGGCCCCCAAATGAGACCAATGGAGCACACCTACAGCCTAGACCCCAGAGGCACGCCCTGGCAACCTGTACCCTCAATCAGAGTCTCGCTAGTTTGTCTGCAGAACTTGGAGCCCCAACATTGAAACTTGATGTTCTTCATTGTAGACCACTGAGAGGACAGTGACTTGATCAGCAGCATTATTGCAGCAATAACTTAATAATGCATTGCCCTCGGTAACATAGCATATTTTAGATAAAACAATCCTGGAGAAAATCTAAATGCAAGTTGGAAAACCTGAGAGTTGTCAAGTGAAAAAGCAAAGGGGAAAGCAAACCAGTGACCCCAGGTCCATTCAGCTGGAATCAGGAGCATTTTTATTAAAAAAAAAAAAGTTCAAAAACCACATATAATCTATAATAAAATTTGAATAATTGCAAAGATACTCAGCTATAATCAATCTTTCAAAATACTACTATTTTTATGCATTTTATATATCATATTTCAAATGAACAAACCGATTTTATCTAGTAGCAATGACCTTGTATATATGATTTAATATCTATTTATAACTTTACACTATTTCTACAAACTTAAAATTATAATTTGAATGGATGCTATGTTAAGTGAGTTAATCATAATTTATCATGTATTTACTGAGAATATATTGTAGCTTGTTCTGCACTACAGTTACTGATTTAAAGAATATAAAGACTTTTACCTCATGTTGCCAAGTTGCTTTCTAAAATGGTTATAAAAATTCAGGCTGCCACAAAGAACATGTGAAAGCAGTGCTACTTTACTGCTGCTTTACCATCAGAAATGTTTTATATTTATTGGGTTTATGCACTGTATCATATTTTAAACATTATTTTATTTTTAATTTTTATTGTTACATAGCAATTGTGTATCTTTATGGGTTACATGAGCTATTTTGATACAACCATGCGATCCATGATAATCATGGTGCATCCATCACCTCAGGCATTTAACCTTTGTGTTACGAACAATCCAGTTATACTCACATATATTATATAATATATAAAAATATGTAAAGCATATTTTTATACACTATGTGTAATATGCCTTTTAATGGCATAATTGCGTGATATCTTGTTTAGAATATGCTAAATTGTTATGTAGGGAATTCTCCTTTCTTAGGTTATCTCTTCTCTTCCAGTGCTTACGGAACTATTCTTTAGTAAGCTTTTTGAGAACCAAAAACATACGTAACACTTCCTTTTATTTTCCAGTGTTCTGGCCAGGAAGCAGTCAGTAAATGTTTATTGTTGTTAACACTGAAATAAAACATGGAGAAGATAAAAATATATTATATTCCATTTGGTAATTTGTGTCTGCTGCCCTTAATTATGTTAGGAATAACACAGAGAATTTTCCCCATTAAGCAGCAAAACGCTGATCATGTGATAATCTCTGAATTATAAGTGAGTCTTACAAGTGTGTGCAACTGCTGTTCAACATTCAGATTGATTTTAGGGCTTCCCAGCGTAATGGCTGGGAAAGAATGTGGTTAGAGGATTTGGTGAAGACTCAGAGGAAGAGCCTCTGGGATAAAAATAATTAAAGTTTAAAAAATACTGATGCAGAGAAGGAAAATACAAGACTTGAGGCAATGAAGGCAGCTAAGAAGCACCCATGGCGCTTTCCTCATATTGCAGAGATGAACATGAATACTAAGGTAAGAGAATTTAAGAGTTTAATTCTTATAAATTTCTTATTGTTTCTAGTTTTAAAACTCTTTTCCTTTTTGTGAAGTATTTAGTAGTAAAAACTCTTTAAACTCAAAAAAAAGTCTAACTCTTAGGGACAAGAGGGTGAAAGAGAAACTAACCAGAATCTACTAAGATGAGAATATGAGTGAGGAATGGCTGCTGATCCCAAAGAGTGGGCCAGACAGGCGCATCACCGCAGCCCTGAAGCACAGTAGCCAGAGGCGGCTTTGGACCACTTCCAGCGGGAGTGATGCTGAGCCCTGAGCGAGCAGGAGGATGAGGTGCCTGTTTGAGATCCAGTTGCTACTTCTCTTCCATGATGAAGTGCTCACCTTCTGTGTCCACCTCTTCCTCCCCACAGCCCCGCCCGGCAACCATTTTAGCATTTGCAGCGAGGTGGATTTGTTAGCTTCTTAGAAAGCAGTTTGGAGATTTCTCAAAGATTTTAAAACAGACCTACCATCTGACCCAGCAACCCCATTACTGGGTATACATCCAAAAGAAAAATTGTTCTACCAAAAAGACACATGCATTTGCATGTCACTCAGCACTATTCACAATAGCAAAGACATGGAATCAACTTACGTTCCCATCAGTGATGGACTAGATAAAGAAAATGTGGTATGCATATACCATGGCATACTATGCAGACATAGAAAAGAGCACAATCGCGCCCTTTGCAGCAACATGGATGCAGCTGGAGGCCATTATTCTAAGTGAATTCATGCAGGAACAGGAAAGCAAATACCACAAGTTCTTGCTCGGAAGAGGGAGCTAAACTTTGGATACTGAGGGATACAGAGAGGGCAACAATAGACACTGGGAACTATCTGACAGGCGAGGGAGAAAGGGGGACCAAGGCTGAAACAGCACCTATTGGGTACTATGCCCAGTACCTGGATGATGGGGTCAGTTGTTCACCAAACCTGCAACTCATGCAACACCTGCACATACTCCTGCCGTAAAGCTGCACATGCTCCTGCCCTAAAGCTGCATATCCTCCTGCCGTAAAGCTACACATGCACTCCCTGAATCCAAAAGAAAAGTTGAAATAAAAAATAAAAATCTTGTGGAGTGATACTAACTCTACACAAACAATCCGCAATTGTACGGCTCCGAGTTCTACATAGTCAATGAACTTCAATTTCCCACATGTTGCTTCTGGGAGGATTTATGGAAGGGCCTCATAGACAAGTCAAATGGAGTGTTTGCAAAGCTAAGTTTCTTATTCTTCCCATTCTGCACCAGCTACCTTTCTGCACTCTCTTTCTTAACTAACAACTTCAGCATCCACGTCATCACTCACAGGAAATCCTGTAGTTTCCTAAGTGTTCTGTCCTATAACCCCAGTTCAAGCGTTCACATCCCACGTTCATGCCAGTCCTGCCTTTATTGAAATGCCCCTCAGTTTGGTCTTACTCTGGCTCCCACTACGTGGGTCCTTGCCTGGAGGATCACAGTAAGTGCCTGTTTTGCTCATCCTAATCTTTTCCATCTTTGATCCATTCTCCTTTCAACTGAACATCTATTTATAAAATATACGTCTGATACTGATAGTCTATTTTAAAATAACCATTAATGTCACCGCTTTGCCTACTGGATAAAATCCAAAATGCCACCTATTTTCTTAACCTCATTCAGTTTAAACTTGGACCATGCCAGGCTATTTCCCTTCTCCAAATGTGCTATACTATGTCAGTCTTCCATGACCATATGATGAGATGAAAAAGTCATCAAAGTAGACTCAATCCTGTTGTCTTTTTTTGCACATTTCAGAAACACACACCAATTGAAGACAGAGCTAAGGTGACTCCCTCATCCTAGTACTTTCCTATGCCTTCTGTGAAATTTATTATAGTGGTTTTGCACACAGCAGGTGTCCAATAAAAGTGTTTTATTGAATTGAATGCTACTTTCTCTTCATCTAAAATATTCCACTTCGATCACTGGCTGTCACCTATTCTCTACAAGGTTTGGCACTATAAAACCATATGTATATGTATAGAAAATAACCCGAACACCACCCTGGGCAGTGGTTCACACCTTAATCCCAGCACTTTGGGATATTCAGTTGGGTGGATAGCCTGGGAGGCTGAGGCAGGTGGATCACTTGAGCCCAGGAGTTTGAGACCAGGCAAGGCAACATAGCAAAACCCCATCTCTACCAAAACACAAAATAATTAGCTAGGTGTGGTGATGCACACCTGTAGTCCCAGCTACTCAGAAGGTTGAAGTGAGAGGATCGCCAGAGCCCAGGAGGCAAAGGTTGCAGTGAGTGTGCCACTGCGCTCCAGCCTGGGTGACCCAGCCAGACCCTGTGCTCCTGCTCATTGCAAAAAAAGAAAGAAAGAAAATTAAAAGTTGTTAACTGTGGTTACTTCTGGAGGGAAGATTGGGTGGAGAAGGGCAGAGGGAAACTTGAATTTTTACTCTAAAATTTTCTGTACAGTTTACAATCTTACACAATTCTTTTTATAATAAAATAAAGCAAATGAAACTCCTCAGCCCCACGACAAAACCCATCATCTTTGTTTAAAGACTTACATATAATCCCACAACAACCTAATGTTGATTCAAATGTACAAGTCAAGAGTGAAGAATTGTTCTAATTTCTTTTTTTTTTAAGATCAAAAAGTCTCATCATGTCAAATTATAGAGGAATAGCTGGCATGAGCTGGCATGAGAAGGGTTTAAAATTTCTTCTTGAGAAATTTTAAAGTGTGGGCCCAGTGGCTCACACTTGTAATCCCAGCACTTTGGGAAGTCAAGGAGGGCAGATCACCTGAGGTCAGGAGTTCAAAACTAGCCTGATCAACATGGTGAAAAGTCCCTATTAAAAATGCAAAAATTAGCTGGGTGTGGTGCTGTGCACCTGTAATCCCAGCTACTTGGGAGGCTGAGGCAGGAGAATTGCTTGAACCCAGGAGGTGGAGGTTGCAGTGAGCCAAGATCATGCCACTGCACTCCAGCCTGGGCAACAGAGCAAGACTCCATCTCAAAGACAAAAATATGTCTTCTTGGAGGTATACATAAAATGTTATTCCAGATTTTAAAACAGAAAATAAGAAAAAAAAAATGGAATGCATATTGCGTCCCATTTGCTGTAATTGTTGAATATTTAATTTTCTTTTAGTTTTAGAATAACAATGTCATTTGAATCACTTTTGTGTAAGAATAGGCAAAGGTAGGTGGATCACAAGGACAAGAGATGGAGACCATCCTGGCCAACATGGTGAAACTCCATCTCTACTAAAAATACAAAAATTAATTGGGCATGGTGGCATGCACTTGTAGTCCCAGCTACTTGGGAGGCTGAGGCAGGAGAATTGCTTGAACCTGGGAGGCGGAGGTTGCAGTGAACCGAGATCATACCACTGCACTCCAGCCTGGTGACAGAGTGAAACTCTGTCTCAAAATAAAAAAAAAAAAAAAAAAAAAAAAAGAATTTTGTTTTAGCTCTTCAAATAGTTGAGAAGAAACTAATTCTAGTTAATATATTTGTATAATTTATCCCAAGATACGTCAGATCATTCCTGTCATAATTTTACACACCAGTTATTTAGAAATATAATCAATATGGCGATAGTTTAAAATGTATAAACAGTAAGAGCATATAAGTCATGTTACACAGAACAGAGTTAATGAGCCATAAACCTATCTTACATGAAAGTGTTAGCTTTGGATGGGTCTTATACATAATTTGTAACTTCAGTGATATGATCTTTCTTTTTCCTTTTACCAATGATAGTTAGAGTTGTATTAAATATAAATTATTGTTTTCATTTGCTGTGCATGTTGAAGAATTACATTTTATAAAATCCCTTGGGATCTTACTATTTTGCCGGACAGCTACAGCAGGTTACAAAAGATCATTCTAAGAGCAGCTCAAACTTCTTAGAAGTCAATACTAATGCCCTGACAGCAAATTAGAAAGAAGCTGGCAAATTGGCATATTACCAACAAAGCTTGGGTATTTTCATGAGGCATACAACATACAACACAACTAAAGAATGTTATTTTCTTTCCCAGGATACTCTTCCTTATTTTAGAAACATAAAGAACAGAGTTTCTAGGATTTTTGCCAGGCTAAAACAAAAACAAACAATTGTTTTATTCTTTCTTCAAAAAGTCTGATTTCTTGGATATTTTAATTAAAGTAGAAGTTAGGTTCTTGAAAAAAATACTTCAAACTTGGAAAAATATACTCTAAACCCATATATATGTTACCTTGTTATTCTTTATTTTAGTGTACCTTTCATGTTTCTACATTTTTGCGTTCATGAACAAAGTTTGTCTTCATAAGTACTCTTCAGAACTGAAGTTTTCTCTGCGTTAAACTAGAATCATTAATATAACAATTTCTGGTGACTACATAATACAGGATATGAACTGTATTTGTTTTAGTAATTTGTTCTTCCATCTGACTTAAAGAATTTGCATGTAAATATTTATCACCACAAAATATGAAATAAAAATCATGTTCTTTATACTGAGTTAAGCTACAAGAATAAACAAAGTTTGGTCCTACAGGAAAATGTATACTTTTTCTTTACAGAGGGTAGATTTGTCACCAACAAACCTGATCTCACATAGATATACATGAAGTGACTAACTTACATTTTGTTTTCCTGGTTAAAAAAAAAGCAGCACATTTATCTCATTGTTTTTGTTTTCTCTTTCTCCTTCCTTTTTTTTTCAATTAAGGTATTATTGACATCTAAGAAACTGCAGGTATTAAAAGCATACAATTTGGTTAAGTTTTTGCCATGTGATTAAACCCGTACCCATTACTACAATCAAGAAAGTGAGCAGACTCATCTCATGCTTTTACAATAAAATAAGATTTTATAACATTTTCTATGGTGCATTAACTCTCACATCTATAGTACATCGTTAACATGCAGGGAGTGTGGAGTAAAACATCATTATAAATTTCATCCCAGGTGTCCTGCCTGCCACCTTCTCACCCCTAAACCCAAGACTGCATTTATCTCTATTTTAAATCTTTGAGGAACCAACCATCTGCTCATTTTCTGAAGATCCAGGCAGGTACTCTACTTAATGGCGTCCTTACATAACGTACCGCTTGGATAACACTCATCAGCAGAAAAAAGTAAAGTTGGTTAGAGAAAATAAACATTTCATTGACTGGAAATCCAATAATATATGTCATCTTTTTTTTTTGTCACATTGTTTTCCTTATGTAGAAACACTGACAATAGAAGGAACAAACTATGTGTTTCAGTTTCTTATCTTTAAAAATTTTCCCTGAATTTCATGGGAAAAGAATAAGGCTAACAGAGGCAGACCAACTGTCTGGAAAATTTTACTTACCAAGGAATTATTTTATCATAACATTAATACTGGGCGAACATCAAACACATTATATTATTTTTTTTAAAAAAAGGAACTTTCCAGAACGCTCGGTGAGAGGCAGAGGAGCAGTAGGTGCCCAAGCTGCACACAGCTCTGCGCTCCTTCCCGCTCCCTCACACACCAACCCAAGCCCACTCACCGGCAGTAGAAGATGGTGAAAGAAACCACCTACTACAATGTTTTGGGAGTCAAACCCAATGCTACTCAGGAAGAATTTTAAAAGGCTTACAGGAAACTGGCCTTGATGAAGGAGAGAAGTTTAAACAGATTTCTCAAGCTTATGAAGTTCTCTCTGATGCAAAGAAAAGGGAATTATGACAAAGGAGGAGAACAGGCAATTAAAGAGGGTGGAGCAGGTTGCGGTTTTGGCTCCCCCATGGACATCTTTGGTATGTTTTTTGGAGGAGGAAGAAGGATGCAGAGAGAGAGGAGAGGTAAGAAGGCTGTACATCAGCTCTCGGTAACCCTAGAAGACTTATATAATGGTGCCACAAGAAAACTGGCTCTGCAAAAGAATGTGATTTGTGACAAATGTGAAGGTGGAGGTAAGAAAGGAGCAGTAAGTGCTGTCCCAATTGCCGAGGTACTGAATGCAAATAAGAATTCATCAGACAGAACCCGGAATGGTTCAGCAAAGTCAGTCTGTATGCATGGAGTGCCAGGGCCATGGGGAGCAGATCAGTCCTAAAGATAGATATAAAACCTGCAATGGAAGGAAGACAGTTCAAGAGAAGAAGATTCTAGAAGTTCATATTGACAAAGGCATGAAAGATGGCCAGAAGGTAACATTCCATGGTGAAGGAGACCAAGAACCAGGACGGGAGCCAGGAGATATAATCGTGTTAGATCAGAAGGACCATGCTGTTTTTACTCAATGAGGTGAAGATCTTTTCATGTGTATGGACATACAGCTGACTGAAGCACCCTGTGGCTTCCAAAAGCCAATATCCAATCTTGACAACTGAACCATAGTCATCACCTCTCATCCAGGTCTGATTGTCAAGCATGGAGATATCAAGTGCGTACTAAATGAAGGCATGCCAATTTATCACAGACCATATGAAAAGGGTCACCTAATCATAGAATTTAAGGTAAACTTTCCTGAGAATGGCTTTCTCTCTCCTGATAAACTGTCTTTGCTGGAAAAACTCCTACCAGAGAGGAAGGAAGTGGAAGAGGCTGATGAGATGGATCAAGTAGAACTGGCAGACTTTCATCCAAATCAGGAAAGATGGCGCCATTACAATGAAAAAGCATATAAGGATGATGAACATCACCCCAGAGGTGGCGTTCCATGTCAGACCTCTTAATGGGCCAGTGAATAACACTCACTGCTGGCATTTTATGTGCAGTAGTGAATGAGTAAGGACTGTAATCATATAATGCTCACTACTTGCTCTTGTTTTTGTTTTAATCAACTACAGTAGTGCTTTTAAAAGTTAAATGAATAAAAGCAAATATAAAAGCTCTGACTTTGCCCTGTATGTATGATGAAAGTTTAATACTTGTAAAAACTACTTTACAAAGAAGTTCCCCAATTGCTAGGCCAAACCTTGTAATTGACTTCAGCTATGTACGTGGACAAGCTTAGACTGAAATGCTAGGTATATGTACTGGTTTCAGTGTATGACCCTTCATTGTTAAGCTATGAAAGTAAAACTGTATTTAACTGACAACAAGAAAAAAAAATTGTGGAGAAGTGTTGGTCTGTATAGTTCTTGTATTAAGTGGGATTCATTGTAATGCCTCTGCATTTATTCTATTGCCTCAACTGTTACTTGAAGATGGCATAATATATAATTTATCCTGTGGTATCAGCGATAAAAATGATACCTTTCTGTAGGAGGGGTTTATCATAATATGCTGCTGCTTAAAGCCTTGTACTTCCAAATTGTTTCCTTCTGCCTTGCCATCCATATATATATATATATATATATATATATATATATATATATATATATATATATCTCCATATATATCTTGACCAGTCCTGGTTATTTGCCCCCCTCCTTGTCTGTGGACCATGATAAGCCCAAGTAGTAACTTCAGAGCTGGGCAACGCAGAAATGAAAGTGAAAAGACCTTTACGTGGAGAAGTAATTTGCATGTGTAATACAGGAAGGTGTCCTTTAGGTATGCTACAGGATTACTTTA
>CM052650.1:172795596-172812169 GCA_028533165.1 Leontopithecus rosalia | reverse complement strand
TGTGCTGTTGCAATCGGCTTGCCAATATTTTATTGAAGATTTTTGCATCTACGTTCATCATGGATATTGGCCTGAAGTTTTCTTTTCTTGTAGAGTCTCTGCCAGGTTTTGGTATCAGGATGATGTCGGTCTCATAAAATGAAGTGGGAAGGACTCCCTCTTTCTGGATTATTTGGAATAGTTTCAGAAGGGATGGTACCAGTTCCTCTTTGTGTGTCTGGTGGAATTCTGCTGTGAACCCATCTGGACCTGGGCTTTTTTTGTGTGGTAGGCTCTTAATTGCTGTCTCGACTTCAGACCTCGTTATTGGTCTATTCATAGTTTTGGCTTCCTCCTGGTTTAGGCTTGGGAGGACACAGGTGTCTATGAATTTATCCATTTCTTCCAGGTTTACTAGTTTATGTGCATAGAGTTGTTTGTAACATTCTCTGATGATGGTTTGAATTTCTGTGGAGTCTGTGGTGATTTCCCCTTTATTGTTTTTTATTGCGTCTATTTGGTTGTTCTCTCTTTTCTTTTTTATCAGTCTGGCTAGTGGTCTGTCTATTTTGCTGATCTTTTCAAAAAACCAGCTCTTGGATTTATTGATTTTTTGAAGGGTTTTTCATGTCTCTATCTCCTTCAGTTCTGCTCTGATCTTAGTTATTTCTTGTCTCCTGCTAGGTTTTGAGTTTTTTTGATCTTGTGGACCACATATTTGATGGTGGCCCCAGAAGATTATAACGGAGCTAAAACATGTCTATTGCCTTGTGATGTTGTAGACATCATAATATTATAGTGGAATGCATTGCTCACATGCTTGTGGTGATACTGGTGTATCTACTCTGTTTCTAGCCATATAAAAGTATAGCACATACAATTATGTAAGTACATAATACTTGATAATAATAAATGACTTTGTTACTGGTTTATGTATTTGCTATACTTTTTAAATTTCATTTTTTAAATTGACAAGTCATGACTATACATACTCATGGGGTATAAATAGAGATATATCAATACATATGGTGTATAGTTGTCAGATCAGGAGAATTAGCATATTCATCACCATTTCTTCATGTTGGGAATCTTTAATAACCTCCTTTTAACTATTTGAAATGACATATTATTGTTAATTATAGTCATCCTACAGTGGAATAGAGCATTGGAACTTATTCCTTCTATCTTCGAGCTTCCTATATATTTTTTAAAGGTATTATTTCATTAAATATGTTTTTTATTCATTTTCCTTCTCTTCTCTCTTGGGCATACCCTTTATGTAAATATTTGTTTACTTAATTGTGCCCCATAAATCCTGTACACTTTCTTGTTTCTTTTCTTTCTGTCTTTTGTTTGCCTGTGTTATTTCAATAGACTTCTTTCAAGTTCAGAAATTCTTTCTTCTGCTTTCAGTCTGTTGTTGAAGCCTTTGATTGTATTTTTTACTTCATTCCTTGAATTCTTCAGCTTCAGCTGAAGAATTTATGTTTGGTTCTTTTTTATATATTCATCTCCTTACTAAAATTTCTTATTCAAGTCATGAATTTTTGTGATTTTGCTGAATTGTCAATTAGTATTCTGTATTTCACCAAATTTCCTTAAGATTATTATTTTTAGGCCAGATGCAGTGGCTCAAGCCTGTAATCCCAGCACTTTAGGAGGCCGAGGTGGGTGGATCACAAGGTCAAGAGATCGAGACCATCCTGGTCAACATGGTGAAACCCTGTCTCTACTAAAAATACAAAAATTAGCTGGGCATGGTGGCACATGCCTGTAATCCCAGCTACTCAGGAAGCTGAGGCAGGAGAATTGCCTGAACCCAGGAGGCGGAGGTTGCGGTGAGCCAAGATCGCACCATTGCACTCCAGCCTGGGTAACAAGAGCGAAACTCCGTCTCAAAAAAAAAATTATTATTTTAAAATTCTTTTTCTGATATTCTATACATTTCCTTATGTTGGGGTGTGTTACTGGAGAATTATTGTTTTTCTTCGGAGATGACATATTTCCTTGCTTGTTTTCATGGTCAATGTGTGCCTACATTGATTCCTGTGCATATGGTAGAAAAATCACCTCTTCCAATTTTATGGAGTAGGTTTCATAGGTTTCCATACTAGTCGCATTTGTGTTTCTTAGTGCCTTTGGCTGACAGAATTTATGGCAATGGTTGTTTGGCTTTGGAAGGGGTGGGCTCACTGGGCTATTTCTCAGGTTGGGGCACATGTGTGCACATGATGGGTCAGCCACCTGGGGTCTGGCTGACTGGAGTTGAGGCCTCAGGGCTGTTAATCTGTCCTGAAGCATAAGCACACAGTTGCTTGAACAGTCTGGGGCATTCCTACCGGGAATGGCTTGTGGGGCAGTTTCTGCTGGGGGTGACCCATGAGGCTGTCTCAGGCCTGGGAGACATGGTGAAACCCCGTCTCTACTAAAAATACAAAAAATTAGCTGGGCATGGTGGCATGTGCCTGTAGTTCCAGCTACTCGGGAGGCTGAGGCAGGAGAATTGCCTGAACCCAGGACGCAGAGGTTGCGGTGAGCCGAGATCACGCCATTGCACTCCAGCCTGGGTAACAAGAGTGAAACTCCATCTCAAAAAAAAAAAAAAGAGAGAAAGTTAAAAAAAATTACACGTTTATAAAGTAAAAATGTTACAGTAAGCTAAAGTTAATTTATTAGGGAATAAGAAACATTTTAACATAAATTTAGTGTAGCCTAACTGTACAGTATTTATAAAGTCTGCAGTAGTGCACAGTAATGTCCCAGACCTTCAGATTGACTCACCACTCACTTACTGACTCAGCCAGAGCAACTTCCAGTCCTGTAAGCTCCATTCACAGTAAGTGCCCTATACAGGTATGTCATTTTAAAATCTTTTATACTGTATTTTTTATATCTAGATAAATACATATAAAGTGCCCTATACAGGTATGTCATTTTTTAATCTTTTATACTATACTTTTTAATATATAGATATGCTTAGATACATAAATACTTACTATAAAGAATATGGTTTTACAGTTGCCCACAGCACAGTAACATGCTGTACAGGTTTGTAGTACAGGAGTAACAGATTACAGTATATAGCCTAGGTGTATAGTAGACTTCATTGTCAAAGGTTTTGTAAGTACACTCTATGATGTTTGCACCATGACAAAAATCACCTAATGACACATTTGTCAGAATATATCTCCATTAAGAGTTGCGTGAGTATAAAGTTTCTTTATTCATCCATCTATCAATGAGTGTCTAGGGAGTTTCCACATCTTGGCTACTGTGAATAAACATTGGAGTGCAGATATTTCCCTGTCACATCTAATTCATTTCCTTTACATCCACAAGTGAAATTGGATCACATGCTTGCTCTATTTTTTTTGAAAAACCTTTATAATGTTTTCCATAATGGCTCCGTCAACTCATATTCCTACTATCAGTGTGTAAAAGTTTTCTTTTCTCCACATCCTCACCAGTACTTCATATCTCCTATTTAGGGTAACAGCCAACCTAACTGGTGTGCGGTGGTGTCATACTGTAGTTTTGATTTGTATTTCTCTGATGATTAGTGATACCGATAACATTTTCATATCTCTGTTGGCTACTGGTATATTTTTCTTGGAAAAATGTTTCTGAAATTCTTTGCCTATTTTTTTATATTGGGTAATTTGGTTTTTGCTATTGAGTTGTATGAATTTCTTAACTATTTAGGATATTAACTCCATATTAGATAATGGAGTTGAAAATACTTTCTCTTGTTCTGCTGGTTGCCTTTTCCTTTTGTGGCTTCCGTCGTTGTGAGGAACTTTTTTGGTTTGATGTAGTTCCACCCATTTATCTGTGCCTTTGTTGCCAGTGGCATTGGTGTCACGTCAAAAAAAAAAAAAAAAAAAAAAACCACACACACACACATCACTGCCAAGACCAGTGCCAAAAAATATATTCCCTATATGTTCTTTTAGGAGTTTACATTTGTAGGTCTTAGATTTGTCTTTACTGCATTTTGAGTTGATTTTTGTAAACTGTGTAAATTAAGGGCCCAACTGTGTTCTTTTGAATATAAATATCCAGTATTCCCAAAACCATTTGTTGAAAAGACTGTCTTTTCCCATTAGTATTCTTCACCTGAGTTTCCTTTGGGGACCTCTGTTCTGTACCATTGGGCTGTGAGTCTGTTTTTATGGTAGTACCATACCGTTTGACTACAGCCTTGTAACATAGTTTGAAATTAGGAAGTGTGATGCCTCCTGCTTTGTTCTTTTTGCTCAAGGTTGCATTGGATATTCAAGGTTTTTGTGGTTACACACAAATTTTTGGAGAGTTTTTTTCCCCCCATTTCTGTGAAAGACAGTAGAATTTTGATATGGATTACATTTTATCTGTAGTTCAATTTTGGTAGTAGGGACATTATAACAGTATTAATTCTTTCAATTAATAAATGCAAGATATCTTTCTATTTACTTGTGTCTACAATATCTTTCATCAAAGTTTTATAGTTTTCAGTGTACAGATCTTTTACATCCTTGGGTAAATTTATTTCTAAGTATTTTTTAAAAATATTTTGAATTGGATCATTTACGGATTTCTTTTTAGGGTAGTTTGTTGTTAGTATGGAAAATTTACTTACTAGTTCAAATGGGTTTTGTGGAGTCTTTAAGGTTTTCTATATATCATATTATTGGTAAACAAAGACAATTTTAGTTTTTTCCAGTTTGAATGCTTTTTATTATTCTTAAGTGATGTACCTAGAACTCTCTGTGCTACACTGAATAGCAGTGATAAGCTTGTGTATTCTTGACCTGTTCTTGATCTTAGGGAGAGAAATCCTTCAGGTTTTCACCACTGAGTATGATGTTAGCTATTGGCTTGTTGTATAAAGGCTTTATTATGTTGAGATACATTCAATCTATACTTAAATTGTTAAGAGTTTTTATTATAAAAGGATGTTAAATTTTGTCAAATGCCTTGTCTGCATCCATTGAGATAATCGTATGATTTTTGTCCTTCATCCTGTTTACATGTTGTATCTACCTTTTTGATTTGCATATTTTGGATCATACTTGCATCCCTGGGAAAAATTCCACTTGATCATGGTGTATAAACCTTTTAACACACTATTGAATTTGTTTTGCTAGAATTTTTTTAAGGATTTTTGTACCCACATTTATCAGAGATATTGACTTGTAATTTTTTTTTTTCTTGTAGTGTCCCCTTCTGGCTTTGGTGTCAGATCAGTGCTGATTGTAACATGAGTTTGAAATTATTTTTTATTCTTCAATTTTTTAAAAGGAATTTGAGAAGAATTGTTGCTAATTTTACTTAAGTGTTTGATAGAGTTACCAGCAAAGCCATTGGATCCTGAGATCTTTTGTTATTTTGGGGAGTTTTTCACTTTCTGATTCAATCTCCTGACTTGTTATTGGACTGTTTAGGTTTTCTATTTCTATGTATTTGTCCTTTTCTTTACAGTTGTCAATATTTTGGTGTATCACAATGCTCATAGAGGCCAATTATGATTCTTTGTAGTTCCACAGAATCAATTGTGAAGTCTCTTTCATTTTCAATTAAAATTCTCAAATATGTAAAATTAAACAATAAACTTTTGAACAACCACTAGGTCAAAGAAGAAGTAAAAAAAAATTAGAAAATATAGCAAGACAAACAAAAATAAAAACAGCATGCTCCAAACTTACGGGATGTGGCAAAAGCCATACAATTATAGCATACATTCATAGCATTAAACATCCACATTAAAAAAAAAGAAAGATCCAAAAAAAAATAAACCTTAACTTTCCACCTTAAGGAACTAGAAAGAGAAGAATAACTTAAGTCTAAATTTAGCAAAAGAAAGGAAATAACAAAGATTAGGTGAGCCGAATATATAGAAAAATTTTTAAAATACAAAAATGTAATAAAATGAAGCATTTTTCAAAAGGTAAAGAATATTTTAAACTTTTAGTTAAACTAAGAAAAAATGAGAGTGATTTACAATAAATAAAGCCAGAAATAGAGGAGAAGGCATTGTATCACCTGTTGCTGAAGTAAAAAAATTATAAGGGCTAATTACGAGCAACTGTGCACAAGTAAATTAGATGTTAGAGTAAATGAAGAACTTGCAAGACACATACAACCTGCTAAGACCGAATTAAGAAGAATTGGAAACTCTGAATATATCAATAACATATAAGGAGCCTTAATGAATAATCAAAAATCTTACAACAAAGAAAGGCCTAGGACCAATTAGCCTCACTGGTGAATTCTGGTGAATTCTAACAAACACTTAATAATGAACACCAGTGTTTCTCAAACTGTCCCAAAAAATTGAAGGATAGGAAACACTTCCCAACTGACTTTATGAGGCCAGTATCACCCTGATACCAAAGCTACACAAAGCTGCCACAGGAAAAGAGAACTGTAGGCCAATGTCTTTGATGAACTCAGGTGTCAAATCCTCAATAAAAGACTAGCAATTTGAATTCATCAGTATATCCAGTATATGGAAAGGATCATACACTCTGACAAAGTGTGAATTTGCCCTGAAATTGAAGGATGGGTCAACATATGCAAATCAGTCAACATTTATACCACATTAACAGAATAAAGGATAAGATTCACATGATCACCTTCAAAAATACAGAAAATGGCATCTGACAAAATTCAAGAATATTTCATGATAAAATATCTCGACATAATAAAAGTCATTATTATAAGCTCACAGTTAACATTCTCAATGATAGCAAATTAAAGCTTTTTTTTTTCTAAGATCAGGAACAAGGCAAGGAGGTCCATCGTCATCACCACTGTTCAACATAGCACTGGAAGTCCTGGCCAGAGCAATGAGATGAAAAGAAATGAAGGGCATTCAAATTGGAAAGCAAGGAGTCAAATTAACTGTTTTTCTTCAGAGGACATAACTATATGGTCTACAGATATATGTGAAAAATCCTAACGCCACAGAAGTCTTAGAATCAAGATGTAAATTTCTCACTGACTGAAGAGGACTGAGCACAGCTTCTGCCCAAACAAATCATGCAAAAGCAACTCTGAATATGTATGACATGGAAATTGTATCAAATAACTGAATGGAAATATCTGAAAAGTATAATTATCAAAATGAAACATTTCACAGAGAGGATAGTAAAAAGATTTGAACTGGCAGAGGAAAGAATAAGCAAATTTAAGACATATTATTAAGAAAGAAAGACACCATCTGAAGAACAGAAAGAAAAAGAAAAATTAAAGATGCCTCTGGGAAATATGTGACCCACTCGGAACCAGTGGTTTAAAAATCTTTCCTTCCTTTTAAAGCAATTGACAACAGACAGCTCTGAATATTACTCCTATTCAAGTCTCATTTATTTTCTCCAGGATTCCTATGTTAGGGATGTTAGATCTTCAATGGTTCATACACTTCATCTCTAAGTTTCATGCTTGGCCTCTGTGTGCTTCAGTGTGGGAATCTTTCCCTTGACCTGTCTTCCAGTTATGCAATTCCATAATCTGAGCTGCCCAATCTACTGTCCAATGTATTTGTTGAGTTCTTAAATTATAGTTAGTTCTGAAATATCCATTTGAAAATTACCAGCTTATGGAGGATATTCTACATTGTTTGACGTATTGTGTGCATTTTTCCTTCTAATTAAAGGTGTGGTAATTACAGTCATTTTAAAAATGTACTCCCCTGTATATGTGCTCTCCCGTCTGGACCATCTTGATACTACTTACAGTGTCTCTCTCTGTTTCTTTCTTTCTTTTTCTTTTTTCTTTTTTTTTTTTTTTGAGACAGAGTTTTGCTCTTGTTACCCAGGCTGGAGTGCAATGGTGCGATCTCGGCTCACCACAACCTCTGTCTCCTGGGTTCAAGCAATTCTCCTGCCTCAGCCTCCTGAGTAGCTGGGACTCCAGGCACGTGCCACCATGCCCAGCTAATTTTTTATATTTTTAGTAGAGACAGAGTTTCACCATGTTGACCAGGATGGTCTCGATCTCTTGACCTCGTGATCCACCCGCCTCGGCCTCCCAAAGTGCTGGGATTATAGGCGTGAGCCACCGCGCCCAGCCTCTTCTTCTTTTTTCATTCTCTGATAATAGATCATGCTTGTTTTACTCATAACATGCGTATAAATGAGTTACTTTATCAAGTAACTGATTATAAAGCAATTGCATATGCTCTGGGTGCCTCCACTGGAGATGTTTCCCTCTTTTCTCTGTTAGACTGCCTGAGGAGCAGATTAATTAACTGAGTCAATTATGAATTGAGCCAGGTATGAAGTGAGTGAGTTTTTCATGAATCTTGGACTAATTCTCATCTTTCACATTGCTGAGGTCTGGGCCTGCCAGACTTTCACTTAGGAGTCGGTATGGCTCTATTTCCTCAGCTCTGAGAAACATTATAAGGATCTATCTCTGTTATGCGAAGGTTCACACCCAGCTCTCCAGCCTCTTGCTACATGGAAGCCCCAAATTAGGTTGTCTTAATAGGGAGACAATCCCTGTTTAACTTGCTTCATGTCCAAAATAAAACATGAGTTTAGGAAACTGTGTCCTTTGATAACACTGAGGCCAGCTCATCAACATCCCACAAAGCCTTAACATTTATCATACATGACCTGGGAGAAATGATTCGGAATTGGAGCTCCAGAACATCTAATTTGTGAATCTAGTTTGTGCAGCAATGAAGAGGGTTGTTCTCTCAGCATAGGTTCTCTAACTAGGTCAAATGTAATCCTCAATTCACATCCAGCATCTGTAAGTGCTCTAGAAAAAGGAATGACTGCAGTATTCAACTCATTTCAGAACCGTTTCCATGCCTGAAGTTTTAGTTCAGTAAATACTCTTTGCTTGCACAATTTCTGATGCTCTTAAAATATGGTTTTTGAAGGTTAACTGGGATTTCTGGTGTTTTCTCAAAGAAAACATGGCTTTCTAAGACTTACTATGTTTTACATTTTCTTTATCCTATTTTATCCTATTTTATTTTCTTTATCCTATTTTGTTACCAAAATTATAGATGAGTTGAGTGCTAAGTGCTATTCTCCTTCAGATTTTGAAAATAGCATATCTAAGTTTCAATCATTTCCCCAAGATGGGAAAGGGCAATGGGGAGAAAATTCCAAAGCTTCTGATTCTGACTCCTTCCTGTGTTTTCCACCCTAGCAAGGTAAGGACTGTGTCATTTAGACTTCAGTCACCAAAGGAGAAACCACAACCTGGGCTAACCATGAGTCACTGCTAGGACTGGAGATCAAAGCAAAGGGAATGGGGTTATTGGAACCCAGAGGCTTGGAATAGATTTCCTGGTTCCAGGACTTCAACCTCTGCGGAGAGGGTAGAGCCAACCTACTGCTGAAACCTCTGGAATTGGTAGAGGACTCAGACTGTGTGAGGGGACTCAGACCGTGTGAGGGGACTCAGACTGTGTGAGGTGACTCAGACTGTGTGAGGGGACTCAGACCGTGTGAGGTGACTCAGACTGTGTGAGGGGACTCAGACCTCTGAAGCTGAGATCCATGATTGATCATGGTGCTGTTATCTCTGGGGCTGACAATGCTATTGGTTCTGGGCGTGATGGAATGTATGTAGGAAAAACGTGCAGGCACAAAGCTACTGCTGCTGCCAAGGCAGAAACTGTGTGTTACTCAGTAACACTGCCGTCAACAGGTGTCAAACGGTTCTCTCAGACTTCCGGACTCTCTCTAGTTCCATCAATGGCAGATTCTAACAGAGAGGACTGGCAAATAAGAAATGCAGTGTGTAGGTTTCTATTCTCCCTGTGACAAAGCACAAGGAGAAAAAGTGAAAAGGGGAAGGAGGCTTGGAATTGAGAGACAGAGAATTAAAACACATAAAACCCGTTTGTGACCTGTCTTTGCTCAAGAAACTCAAGTCTAACTTTACAACAAATAAAACACTAAAATATGAAAAAGAAGGAATATACTGGCATTACCTTTATTTAGTAGCCAACATTTATGATTCTAAATTCTGGGAGACCTCAGGGATTTCTGTCCGTGGTCTCAGGCACATGCAATAAAATTTCTCTTGACAGCATACCAAAAATTAATACATGAGAAATTGCATGCATGATTAAGCTTCTTTTCTGATTTTAATTTGTTTTCAAGTTTTTAGTAGGTGAAGTTTGAATATTTTGCTTTTCTTTCTCAGATGACATTTGAAATTTTGCTCTACTTTTTCAGGTGAAGTTTGAGCATTTGGCTCATGTTTGTTTTTCTGTGCATGATCAACAAAAATGTAAACAGAAAGCAAAGCAAAAGCAAAAAGGGAATCCATAAATATAGTGTTACATCCCTTGTCCTGTGCACCTCATTGTCTAACTTCTTCCTGTGGGGGAGCGGGCCACTGTCAACATGGCCTCCATTGCCCTCAGGTGGCTTCCACTCTCTGTTGCAAAGGCAGAGATGTTTATTGTTGCAGACTCCTCTCATATTGCAGGTCACAAGCTAACAAGTACTGTTCAAAATGACATAGGGACACATTTCCTGTGCATGCAGATATGTTTCGAACCACACTCTGTACCATTTTTCACGTTACCAATATCAGGAGTGCTTATCCCCATGTCACAGTCAGTACCCCAGCACGTGACACCATTGAAGTGAGCCAGGGCACGGCAGAATGATCTCAAAAGGGGAATTTCTTGCATGTTCTCATACTGAACTCTCCCACACAAGACATCTGAGACCTCACATCTTACATATTTGGTGCCATTGAAACCACAGTGACCCAAGCAAGTGACCATGACCCTGGATGTTCATATTACGGCAGCAGCTCTGATTTGCACTCTTGGGTACCAAACATTTGTCTACACTGTTCATCATGGCGATTACATCTCTTTTCATAACAGTGGGCCCTGCCCTTGCGGGAGATCCTGTCCTGCAAATACGCATCTTCCACACACACATGTGAAGTCCTGCTGGACCACTCTGGAAATCACTTTCACGGGACTCTTCTCTCCACACTTCGCCTGATGGCTTGATCTGGCAGTTTTTGCAGCAAAGCCCAAGGGCACAAGTAGCCCCAGGTTTGAAAGTGCAGTTTGCAAAACAACATGGATCTTCTTCACAGAATCCTAAGTTCCTTAGCCACACTCTTCTTTTCCAACCACACCATTCCCATAGCGCCTCTGTGTCACGATTCGACCTCGATTTGGTGCAGCACGCATGCAGGTCGTTTTTACAGCAGCCTGAAAATACCTACATAACTGCAGTTACTGAATCCTTTTGTGGAAGTTGCCACTGGAAACATTATACACCTTTTTTGCCACATGAACATTTTTTATATCATGAGTCATAGGCAAATTATGACCAAGCTCAAGTGCTACTACAAGTTCAGAAGATCCCATTCTGTTATGTCTGAAACAATTGCACAGTTGCTTTTTCTATAACATACTGTTCCAACATTGGCATAGCAGCGTTTTACGATAAGATATGCAACATCATGAGGAATGCCAGCATTAAAGCTAGTTTGTTTCTATCTGCAAAATTCTTTCAGGCCGACTCTTGCAGTTTCCATCGTAATGAGGTTTTCTTGAGTCCAGATCTCAAGTCCCACTACAATGACAACAGCACCCAGCGGCATATGAAATGCATCAGCTTTCTGATACAGCATGAGTACTTCCTCCTGCACGTTTGAGGTATTACTTTCCAGTTAAAAGAATCGTTCATGATCTGCCATTACTGACAGTTCAACAAACAACGTGTGGGTCCACTGGCCCTCAAAGCCACTTGGCATTAGAGTGGAAGGATCTTGAAACTTCAGTTGTCTTACTATTTCTTCCTCTATTAACCCATATCTCATGGGTGGGAATTGTGTCTCCTCATTGTTCACCTTATATATCAGACGTTCAAATGTGGCCAAAAGGCTTTTGGGCTTGATTTTGTAAGTAGTGCCCTTTATCTGTAGTATTTCTTGGAAGATCCCCAAAAAGCACCCAGGAGTTCTGTGTCCCCTTCCACATAACCATAAGAGTAACAGTCATCCTGGACAAAAAGTTGGTCCTCAAAAATAGCACCCTGGTCTAAGCAGGTGAACACAGAGAAGGACTTGAATATCAAATACTTATTGACCTTCATGTAGACAATGTGCCTTTGGCATCCTGGATGTTCATGCCTCTCTTGGCTCCAGTTATCCTCAGGAGTATCACCACTTCTGGGAGGCTTTGGCATTGAGAAAGCCCAGTCTGGGGCCACCCAGATAGAAACAGCGCAGAGGTGGGTGAACCTCACATGGATCAGAGCCTCGCCCACTGCCATCATGGAACCACTGCGACGGAGGTAGGGTGAGAGCAAAGGAGGGGAGGCTGGAGGCACAGCTGGCCTAGCTCCTTTGAGTTGATTGTATTCGGTGTTGACCTTACTGGTCTTTCTTCTGGCAGAGTTCATCTATCAGAGCAGCAGAGCTAAAAGATAAGATGAAAAGAATGGCAGAGATGGTGTGGCCTTTTGGCCGCATTTGAACATCTGATATATAAGATGGACAATGAGGAGACACAATTCCCACCCATGAGATATGGGTTAATAGAGGAAGAAATAGTAAGACAATTGAAGTTTCAAGATCCTTCCACTCTAATGCCAAGTGGCTTTGAGGGTGGTATGAGCAAAACAGGATGGAAAGGACAGAGCTGGGTATGAGTAAAATGGAGTCATATTTGCCTCAGGACATAACTCATTATCCTGCATTGGGTTTGCTTCTGCATGCTGGCAAGGCAGAGTGAGACTGTGAGTGTACAAAAGAATGGCAGTTGGCTGCAGGTTCATAATTACTGAACTTAGATGAAGGGCACATGGGTTCATCACACTGTTGTCTAAATACATGTGTGTGCATGAACATTTCTGCAGTAAATACTTCAAACAAAAGTCTTAAAGGAAAGGGATATATATCTCTCATTTTGATAAGAAAACCTTGATTGAAATGTATAGACTTGGAATAAGTATAGGTAGTTCTTCTTTTCAATTTCAAATGATAAATTATTCGGTCACCTACTCAGAAGAGAGACATGAAAATATTCACATATCTTACTTTGTTTGTCATGGTCCTCAATATATATTTCTTTGAAAAATATCATTATGTGTCCTATCTTCATCTAACGCTGTCAAGCTGCGTAGTGTCAAAATATTAATTATCCTTCAAAAATGTTAGCATCTATTTTAGTGGATCCCACATGCAATGTAATAATAATCCATTGTGGAATTAAAAGAGGAAATACCTTGCATTGACAGATGATCCTCAAAGGTGATAACATTTACTTATACTCTTATGAAAGGTAACATTTATCAAAGCCTCTAACAAAATAAAATGGAAAGGAAATCAAGCTAGCTGGAAAAGCAAGAGTTGGAAGTGAGAAGACATTGAAGGGAAAGCAAAGGACCTTCAGAAATAAATGGAAAATCAGTGAAGGAAAGCCTGGGGGGAAGGTAATATTTTTGTCCTTGAGTAAATGTATCAAGATCCATGGCATTGTTAGGGTTATAAGGTGACCACTCCTGAGATCCACCCTTGAATGTATTTATAGGATAAATAAAAATACTTATCTCACCTAAAAATTAAAACACATAAAAAGGTCTCAATAATACAAATGTATGATCAAATATTTGTGAAAATTAGAAATCTGGCACTAGCATGGTGCCTGGTGGCCAATACTGAGTTGTTGCTCTGTTCTTGAATAAAACATTAATAAAACCACCTCATATACAGACACATTCTGCAAACTCTGGACTATAAATGAATAATACTGTCCTAAATTACTTAGTAGTCTGGAGCAAAAATTCAGGGAGAGTGTTTGAGACAAAAACACACTTCAGGAATCTGCATAATTAAGTTCAATATTTTAAATGGAAAATGCCTAATATTGTTTTGCTAGTGAGAGTGACCACAGCCTTTATCAGACCAGTTAAATAATGAGATTAAGTATTATTAGTCAAGTTGAAAAAAAAGGAAGACCTGAGGAAAGTGAAATCTGCTTTAAGTGACCTAAAACACAATGATCAAATTCTGCTTTTCATAGTAGGTAATATAAAAATGAAAGATGCCACATTAAACACCTATCATCTTTTGGACCTGGACCCATTTTTCCTGAAAATTTCCCTAATTTTTCTTTTATCTTGATTCTAAGTTGCTTGATCTCTTGTCTCTGCAATCATTTTCTTGTCACTCATGGAATCTTCCTTTCATGAAAAGCAACAAGAATCTTTTTTCCATTCACAAGGTTTTATGGTGAGCTTCTTATTCATACTTGATTTTACAGAAATGTATAGCTCAACAATGTGAATCCCAGCAGAAAGGAGGCTTTATTATATGCCCTGCAGAACAGATGTAGAAATGTGGTTTTGCCATGTTGGTCAGGATGGTTTCAAACTCCTGAGCTGAAGTGATCTGCCTGCCCCAGCCTCCCAAAGTACTGGGATGACAGGCATGAACAACTATGCCTGGCCCAATAATAGTTTTAATTAAAAATAGTGCATTAATGTTTAAGCTATAGTTATTTAGGAAGTATTAAACATTACATTGCTTATAAGTAGTAAGTTTCCCATTAATTCTTTTGCTTCTTACTTTACCATTCAGGAACCAAGGCTACTAATACTATGAGGAACTTGTTGGGAATTGGAGAAAAGGTGACTCTTCTTATGCTTTCGCAAAGAGATTGGCAGTATTTTGCCTCTGTCCTAGAGATCTGTGGAACGTTGAACTTGAGAGAAATGATATAGAGTATCTGGTGGAAGAAATTTCTAAGCAGCAAAGCATTCAAGAGGTGATTTGGGTGCTGTTAAAGGCATTCAGTTTTATGTATTCACAGAGATATGGTTTGGAATCGGAACATATATTTAAAAGGGAAGCAGAGCATACAAGTTTAAAAATTTTCAGTCTGACAACGTGATAGAAAAGAGAAACCCATTTTCTAAGGAGAAATTCAAGCTGGCTATAGAAATTTACATAAGTAATGAAGAGCCAAGTGTAATCACCAAGACAATGTGGAAAATGTCTCCAGGGCATGTCAGAAGTTTTCATGGCAGCCCCTCCCATCACAGGCCTAGAAGCCTTGGAGGAAAAAATGGTTTCCTGGGGCAAGCCCAGGGCCTTGCTGCTTTGTGCAGTCTTGGGACTTGGTGCCCTGTATCCTAGCCATGGCTAAAAGGACCCTATGTACAGTTCAGGCCATTGCTTCAGAGGGATCAAGCCCCAAGCCTTGGCAGGTTATATGTGGGGTTGGGCATGCAGGTGCACAGAAATCAAGAAGTAAGGTTTGGGAACCTTTGCCTAGATTTCAGAGAATGTGTGGGAATGCCTAGATGTCCAGGCAGAGGTGTGCTTCAGGGGAGAAACCCTCACGGAGCACCTCTGTTAGGGAAGTGCAGAAGGAAAATGTGGGGTCAGAGCCCCCATACAGAGTCCCCACTGGGGCACTGCCTAGTGAAACTATGAAAAGAGGGCCACCATCCTCTAGACCACAGAATGGCAGATCCACTGAAAGCTTGGACTGTGTGCCTGGAAAAACCACAGACACTCAATTTTGCCAGCCCATGAAAATAGCAAGGGGTGGGGGGAGGACTGTACCTTGCAAAGCCACAGGGGTGGAGCTGCCCAAGACCATGGGAATTCACCTCTAGCATCAGCATGACTTCAATGTGAGACATAAAGTAAATGGAGATCATTTTGGAGCTTTATGATTTGACTGTCCTGCCAGATTTTGGACTTGCATAGGGCCTATAGCCCCTTCATTTTGGCCAATTTCTCTCATTTGGAATGAATGTATTTACCCAGTGCCTATACCCTCATTGAATCTTACCCAGACATAAAATTAACTAAGAGAGTTTTAATTTCATTTCGGTTTTTTTCTTTAGCAAAGTGTAGGTTCAAGTCCCCTCAAATCATTATCAAGCAGAAGAATTTTTTAACACAACTCTTTTCATAAGCAGGTACAATTCACATTGATTCCTTCAGAGATACAATGCAAAGGTTCTCTTTCTTGAAATGTTTATATATTAAAGTAGAACTGGAGACTCCCTGTCTCTGGATGAGTAAACAAAGAAGATGACCATGGGCGAGTTTACTGAGTACAATCTGTTCAGGTTACTTACTGTTGTATAACGAATTAATCTAGTGGCTTACAATTTATTTTATTATTTCTCACAAATACGTAGGGCAGGGATTCAGACAGGGTTTGGCTGGACAATTTTTGCTCCCTCTGATGTCAACCAGTGTTCATCTGGTGGCATTCAGCTGGTGGTTTGGCTGGTTTTGAGGGTCTGAGGTACATTTGCTCATTGTCTGTTTCTCAACAGACAAGGCCAGAAGGCTGAGCTTGGTACAGTCTATTCCTTGGAGAGCCTGCATAATACCTCTGCTGCATGGATTTCTTCTTAAACAATCATTCCAGGAGGTTCAGGCAGAAACTAAGAAGGCTTCTTAAGATTTAGCTTTAGGGAGGGGGAGGAAGATGGCGCTGTAGAAACAACTCACCACTGCAGCTCTCAGTCAAGACGCAGAGGGTAAGCAAACAGCGCATTTTCAGACGGATCCTTATAGCCCACAGCACGGGGGAAAAAGCCCAGGTGTAAAAGGCACGCAGGACTCAAGCGCAGCGCTCTCCGCT
>CM052650.1:172764384-172795096 GCA_028533165.1 Leontopithecus rosalia | reverse complement strand
ACATATATACGTATATACATATATATACATATACCTATACATGTATACATATACATATACATATATATATACCTATACATGTATACATATACATATACATATATATATATATATATATATATATATATACACATACACTATGTGTGTGTGTGTGTGTGTGTGTGTGTGTGTGTGTGTGTGTATTAGGCTTCAAACATGAATCCTTCTAGTCCATGGATTTTTTTTTTGGTTGGTAGGTTTTTTATTATTGATTCAACATTATAACTCAATATTGGTCTGTTCAGTGGTCAATTTCTTCCTGATTCAATCTTTTCAATCTTAGAAAATTGAGTATTTCCAGGAATTTAACAATTTCATTTAGATTGTCTAGTTTGTGTGCATAGAGCTGTTCACAATAGTGCTTGAGTATCTTTTGTATTTCTGTGAGATCAGTTGCAAAGTCACCTTTGTTGTTTCTACTTCTGCTTATTTGAATCTCCCTTCCTTTCTTCCTTCCTTCCTTCCTTCCTTCCTTCCCTCCTTCCTTCCTTCCTTCCTTCCTCCCTTCCTTCCTTTTCTTTTTTGTTCATCTAGCTAGTAGTCTATTGATCATGCTTATCCTTTCAAATAACCAACTTTTGGTTTTGTTGGTACTTTGTATGGGTTTTTTGCACCTTGATTTTGTTCAGTTATGTTCTGATTTATTTCTTTTGCTAGCTTTCAGGTTAGTTTGTTTTTGTTTTTCTAGTTCCTCTAGGTGTAATGTTTGATCATTAATTTTAGATCTTTCTGAGTTGTTGAGGTGGAAGTTTAGTGCTATAAATTTTCCTCCTAACACTGCTTTTGCTGCATCCCATTTTGTCATAATATGTCTCTGTTTTCATTTATTTCAAATAACTTTTAAAATTTCTGTCTGAGTTTTGTTGTTTCCCCAGAAGTCATTCAGAAGCAAGTGATTTAATTTCCATGTAATTGTGTGGTTTTGAGAGATCTTGCTTGTACTGATTACTTTTTTATTCCACTGTAGTCTGTGAGTATGGCTGGTATAATTTTAATGTTCTTGAATCTGTTGAGACTTGCTTTAGAGCTGAGCATTTGCTCAATCCTGGAGTATGTTACATGTGCAAATGAGAAGAATGTGTCACATATTCTATGGTTGGTGAGTAGAATATTCTGTAGATGTTTATTGTCCAATTGATCAAGTGTCTAGTTTAAGTAGAGAATTTCTTTGTTAGTTTTCTGCCTTGATGATATGTGTAATGTTGACATGGGGTGTTGAGGTCTCCTACTACAATTGTGTGGCTTTCTGAGTCCTTTTATGTGTCTGGAAGTACTTGTTTTGTAAATCTGGGTGCTTCAATATTGGGGCAGGATTGTTAAACTCCTCTTGTTGAACTGAATCCTTTATCAAGATGTAATGCTCTTTTTTGTCCTTTTTTACTGTTGTTGGTTTAAAGTCTGTTTTATCTGATGTAAGAATAGCACTCCCTGCTTTTTTTGGTTTTCCATTTGCTTATTTGGTCTTTCTCCAATCTTTTATGAAACTAGGGGTGTCATTACATGTGATGTGGTTCTCTTGAAGACAGAAGACTGATGGGTCTTATTTTAAATCCAAATTGCTACTCTGTGCTTTTAGGTAGGGAATTTAGGCCATCCATATTCAAGGTATAGTGATATGTGAAGTTTTGATTCTATTGTGAAGTTGTTAATTGGTTGCTTTGTATTCTATTGTGTGGTTGACTTATAGGGTCTGTCAGTTATGTGCTTAAGTGTGCTTTGTGGTAGCAGGTATTTTGTTCCCATTTTTAGAACTCCCTTTAGAATCTCTTGTAAGGCTAGTCTAGTGGTAACAAATTCTCTTAGTGCTTGCTTATCTGGAAAATATGTTATTTTTCCTTTGCTTATAAAGTTTAGTTTGTCAGCATATGAAATTCTTGGTTGGAATTAATTTTCTTCAAGGATGCTGAAAATAGGCCTGTAATCCCTCCTAACTTGTAAGGTTTCTGCTAAGAAGTCCCCTCTTAGCCTGAAGACATTCTCTTTGCACGTGATTAGATTTTTTTTTCTCTAGCTGTCTTTAAGATTTTTTCTTTTGCATTGACTGTAGATAGTATGGTAACTATATGCCTTGGTGATGTTTGTTTTGTGTAGTATCTTGCAGGTGTTCTTTGGATTTCTTATATCAGGATGTCTAATTCTCTAGCAAGATTAGCAATATTTTCCTGGATAATTCCCTCAAATATGTTTTACAGGTTATTTACTTTTTCTCCTTCCCTCACAGAAATGCCAATAAATTCATAGGTTTTGTTACATTACATAGTCCCGTATTCTCAAGGACTTTGTTAAACATTTTTTAAAAATTTATTTTTTTCTGACTTGGTTAGTTAGAAAGACTGGCCTTTAAGCTCTGATTTTTTTTTCTGCTGCTTGGTCCAACTTATTGATAAAGCTTTCAATTATATTTTGAAATTTAAATGAGTTTTATACTCAGTAATAGGATTGCTGGGTCAAATGGTATTGCTATGTCTAGATCCTTGAGGAATCACCACACTGTCTTGCACAATGGTTGAACTAATTTACACTCCCACCAACAGTGTAAAAGTGTTCCTATTTCTCCACATTTTCTCCAGCATCTGTTGTCTCCTGATTTTTTGATGCTCACCATTCTAACTGTCATTAGATGGTATCTCAATGTGGTTTTGATTTGCATTTCTCTAATGACCAGTGATGATGAGCTTTTTTTCATATGTTTGTTGGCTGCATAAATGTCTTCTTTTGAAAAACATCTGTTCATATCCTTTGCCCACCTTTTAATGGGGTTGTTTTTTTCTTGTAAATTTGTTTAAGTTCTTTGTAGATTCTGGATATTACCCCTTTGTCAGATGGGTAGATTGCAAAAATTTTTCCCATTCTATTGGTTGCCAGTTCACTCTAATGATTGTTTATTTTGCTGTGCAGAAGCTCTTAAGTTAAATTAAATCCCATTTGTCTATTTTGGCTTTTATTAACATTGTTTTTGGTGTTTTAGTCATGAAGTCCTTGCCTATGCCTATGTTCTGAATGGTATTGCCTAGTTTTTCTTCTAGGGTTTTTATGGTGTTAGGTCTTATGTTTAGATCTTTAATCCATATGGAGTTAATTTTTGCATAAGGTGTAAGAAAGGGACCCAGTTTCAGCTTTCTACATATGGCTAGCCAGTTTTCCTAACACCATTTATTAAATAGGGAATCCTTTTCCCATTGCTTGTTTTTGTCAGGTTTGTCAAAAGTCAGGTGGTTGTAGATGTATGTTGTAACTTCTGAGGCCTCTGTTCTGTTTCGTTGGCCTATATCTCTGTTTTGGTACCAGTACCATGCTGTTTTGATTACTGTAGCCTTGTAGTAGAGTTTGAAGTCAGGTAGCATGATGCCTCCAGCTTTGTTTTATTTTTTGCTTAGAATTGTCTTGGCTATGCAGGCTCTTTTTTGGTTCCATATGAAGTTTAAGGTGGTTTTTTCCAATTCTGTGAAGAAAGTCAATGGTAGTTGATGGGGACAGCATTGAATCTATAAATTACTTTTGGCAGTATGACCATTTTCAAGATATTGATTATTCCTAACCATGAGCATGGAATATTTTTTCATCTGTTTGTGTCCTCTCTTATTTCCTTCAGCAGTGGTTTGTAGTTCTCCTTGAAGAGGTCCTTCACAGCCCTTGTTAGTTTCATTCCTAGGAATTGTATCATTTCTGTAGCAATTGTGAATGGAGTTCACTCACGATTTGGCTCTCTGTTTGGCTGTTATTGGAGTATAGGAACACCTGTGATTTTTGCACATTGATTTTGTATCCTGAGACTTTGCTGAAGTTGCTTATCTGCTTAAGGAGATTTTGGGTGAGACAATGGGGTCTTCTAAATGTACAGTCATGTCATCTGCAAATAGAGATAATTTGACTTCCTCTTTTCCTAACTGAATACCTTTATTTCTTTTTCTTGCCTGATTGTCCTGGCCAGAACTTCCAATACTATGTTGAATAGGAGTGGTGAGAGAGGACATCCTTGTCTTTTGCCAGTTTTCAAAGGGAATGCTTCCAGTTTTTGCCCATTCAATATGATATTGGCTGTGGGTTTCTCATAATGAGGGAAGGTGTTCTATTTCCAGGTCCACAAGGGGATGTAGTTTCAAGGGCAAAAACTTCCCAGTGCCATGCCACCCTCCCATCTCTCTCCATCTGGGAGATGTAATTGTTTCTGTTTTAATTTTGGTGGGCACGGGAAGAATCAAAAGTGAATTACTCCAGTGGAAGTTCTAAGGAACTCCTTTCATTGGCCAGAGGTCTTGGAGAAGGTGGAGGTTCCTCCCAGGTTAAAAGTCCCCTTCTTCCACACGCCTTCAGACTCCATGTTTGAATCCCCTTTCATACGTATTCTCTATCTGTCTTGTGTGGAAGTTCTCTCTCTTCTCCTTTTTGTTTCTCTTTCTCTACCTAACTAAATTGATTTCTGCAAAAACACTGTTTGGAGTCTGGTATTTACTTTGCAAGTGTACCTGGTCCCCTCTTTCATTCTTTAGAGAGCAGGAGGAGACCAAGAACCTTGGATAAAAGTCCTCTGAAGGAAGCTGAGGGCACCCCTGAATCCTGAACCCCAACAGTAAATGGCTTACTATTTTGAGATATGTTCCATTGATACCTAGTTTATTGAGAGTTTTTAGTATAAAGCGCTGTTGAATTTTGTTGAAAGCCTTCTCTGCATGTATTGAGATAATCATGTGGTTTTTTGTCTTTGGTTTTGTTTACATGGTGGATTATGTTTACAGATTTGCAGATGTTGAACCAGCCTTGCATCCCAGGGATAAAGCTGACTTGATCATGATGGATATGCTTTTTGACATGCTGTTGGATTTGGTTTGCCAGTATTTTATTAAGGATTTTTGAATCAATGTTCATCATGGATATTGGCCTGAAATTTTATTTTTTAGTTGTGTCTCTGCCAGGTTTTGGTATCAGGATGATGTTGGTCTCAAAATAAGTTAGGGAGAATTCCCTCTTTTTGTGTATTGGAATAGTTTCAGAAGGAATGGTACCAGCTCCTCTTTGTACCTCTGGTAGAATTCGGCTGTGAACCTATCTGGTCCTGGACTTTTTTTGGTTGGTAGGCTCTTAATTGCTGCCTGAATTTCATACCTTGTTATTGGTCTACTCAGGGCTTCAACTTCTTCCTGGTTTAGTCTTGCAAGTGTGTAAGTGTCCAGGAATTTATCTATTTCTTATAAATTTACTGTTTTATATGAATAGAGGTGTAGTAATCTCTGATGGTGGTTTTTTATTTCTGTGGGATCAGTGGTGATATCTCTTTTGTCATTTTTTTATTGCATCTATTCTATTCTCTCTTTTTTATTACTCTGGCTATGGTCTGTTTATTTTGTTCATACTTTCAAAAAACCAGCTCTTGGATTTATTGATTTTTTTGAAGGGTTTTTTGTGTCTTTATCTCCTTCAGTTCTTCTCTGATCTTAGTTATTTCTTGTCTTTAGCTAGCTTTTAAATTTCTTTGATCTTGCTCCTCTAGTTCTTTTAATCATGGTGTCAGGGTGTTGATTTTAGAGCTCTTCTCACTTTTTCTGTGGATACTTAGTGCTATAAATTTCCCTCTAGTCACTTTTTTTTTTTTGAGACGGAGTTTCGCTCTTGTTACCCAGGCTGGAGTGCAATGGCGTGATCTCGGCTCACCGCAACCTCCTCCTCCTGGGTTCAGGCAATTCTCCTGCCTCAGCCTCCTAAGTAGCTGGGATCACAGGCATGTGCCACCATGCCCAGCTAATTTTTTGTATTTTTGGTAGAGACGGGGTTTCACCATGTTGACCAGGATGGTCTCGATCTCTTGACCTCGTGATCCACCCACCCTCCCAAAGTGCTGGGATTACAGGCTTGAGCCACCGCGCCCAGCCCTACTCACTGCTTTAAATGTGTCCTGAAGATTCTGGTATGTTGTGTCTTTGTTCTCACTGGTTTCAAATAACATCTTTATTTCTGCCTTCATGTCATTATTTATCCAATAGTCATTCAGGAGCAGGTTGTTCAGTTTCCATGTAGTTGTGCAGTTTTGAGTGAGTTCCTTAATCCTGAGTTCTAATTTGACTACACTGTGGTCTGAGAGACTGTTTGTTATGATTTCTGTTCTTTTGCATTTGCTGAGGAGTGATTTACTTCCAATTATGTGGCCAGTTTTTAGAGTGGGTGTGTTGTGATGCTGAGAAGAATGTATATTCTGTGGATTTGGGGTGGAGAGCCCTGTAGATATCTATTAGGTCTGCTTGGTCCAGATCTGAGTTCAAGTCCTGGATATCCTTGTTAATTTTCTGTCTGGTTGATCTGTCTAATATTGACAGTGGAGTGTTAAATTCTCCCACTGATATTGTGTGGGAGTCTAAGTCTCTTTGTAGGTCATTAAGAACCTGCCTTATTTATCTGGGTGCTCTTGTCTTGGGTGCATATATATTTAGGACAGTTAGTTCTTCTTGCTTCATTGATCTCTTTACCACTATGTAACACCCTTCTTTGTCTCTTTTGATCTTTATTGGTTAAAAGTCTGTTTTATGAGAGACTAGGATTGTAACCCCTGCTTTTTTTTTTGCTGTCCATTTGCTTGGTAAATCTTCCTCCATCCCTTTATTTTGAGCCTATATGTGTCTTTGCATGTGAGATGGGTCTCCTCAGTACAACACACTGATGGGTCTTGACTCTTTATCCAGTTTGCCAGTCTGTGTCTTTTGATTGGGGCATTTAGCTCATTTACCCATTTACATTTAAGATTAATACTGTTATGTGTGAATTTGATCCTGCCTTTTTGATGCTAGCTGGTTGTTTTGCCCATTAGTTGATGTCGTTTGGTCTTTACAATTTGGTATGTTTTTGGAGTGGCTGGTACTGGTTGTTTTCCATGTTTAGTGCTTCCTTCTGGAGATCTTGTAAGGCAGGCCTGGTGGTGACAAAAACCTTCAGCAATTGCTTGTCTGTAAAGGATTTTATTTCTCCTTCATTTATAAAGCTTTGTTTGGCTGCATATGAAATTGTTGGTGGAAAATTATTTTCTTTAAAGATGTTGAATATTGGCCCCCACTCTCTTCTGACTTAATGGGGTTCTGCCAAGAGATCCACTGTGAGTCTGATGGGCTGGCTTCCCTTTGTGGGTAACTCGACCTTTCTTTCTGGCTGCCCTTAGCATTTTCCCTTCATTTCAATCCTGGCGAATCTGAAGATTATGTGCCTTGGGGTTGCTCTTCTCGGGGAATATCTCATTCATCTTAAAATGGTGGGTCACCACAGCTGCAGAGCTTAATGGTGCATATCAAGCAATTCAACTTTTTCTTGTAATGTCCTGACTTTTCTCTGCTTCTTGGGACCACTTCCAGCATTACAAGTGGCACTTCATATAGGCCACATGATTTTATTCAAGGTTTATTATATTGCACCAAACGTGATGAAATATATACAAAAACCTTGAGAAATCACTTCTTACTATGCCACAGAATTTACTGGAAAGACAAACTGTTGACGTGGAGGTGATTAGCATCATGCCATGTTGTAGGTGGATGCTTGAGCTCTTGCAATAGCAGCAGGAGGTGACAATAATATTACTGAAGCAGTACAGGATGTATTCGACACGGTTTCAAGTGGCTTGTCCCTTCCAAATCTCATGTTGAAATGTGACCTCCGATGCTGCAGATGGGCCTCATGGGAGGTGTTTGGGTAGTGGGGACAGATCCCTCATGCCTGGCTTGGTGCTGTCCTCACAGTAAATCAGGAAGTGCTCACTCTCTGAGTTCGTGTGTGATCTGGTTGTTTCTAAAAGGAGCCTCGCACCTCCGGTGTTAGGTTGTTCTTGTTGCTATAAAGCAGCACCGGAGGCTGGGTGACTTATAAAGAAAAGAGGTGGAACTGGCTCACGGTTCTGTAGGATGTACAGGAAGCACGATGCTGGCTTCTGCTTATCTGCTGGTGAGGGTCTCAGGAGGCTTCCAGTAACGGCAGAAGGTGAAGCAGGGGCAGTCATGACGAATGATGAGAGAAGGGGGAGGTCCGAGACTCCTTTAAACAGCCAGATCTCACGTGAAGGAACTGAGAACTCACTTATCCCCGGGGGGTTGGTGCTAAACTATTCATGAGGGATCGTCTCTCATGAACTGGTCACCACCGTCCAGGCCTCATCTTCAACACTGAGAATCACATGTCACCGTGAGATTTGGAGGGGACAAACATGCAGCCCATATCACCTCTCCTTCTCTCTCTCTTGCTCCCTCTTTCTTCATGTGACATGCCTGCTCCCCCTGCACCTTCCACCATGATTGGAAGCTTCCTGCCGCCCTCACCAGAGGTTCTAGCACTATACCAGAATACTGGAGCTGAGAGCTCAGGGGGAGGTGATGGGGATGATCTCTTGTGAACGGCTGGGTACTGCCTCATGTTGATGAATAAATTCTCTCACTCTGTGAGTTCATGTGAGCTCTGATTATTTCAAAGGGAGCCTGGCCCCTCCCCACTCTCTCTTGCTCCATCTCTTGCCATGTGACACTCCTGCTCCCCCTGCGCCTTCCACCATGATTGGAAGCTTCCTGAGTCTTCATCAGGAGCAGATGCTGGCCCCTGTGAGCCAAAACAAACCTCTATTAGTAAATTACCCAATCTCAGGTCTTTCCTCGTAGCAATGAAAACAGACTAATGCAGTAATGAATATAGTAAGTTATCATTTAATGCTGCATCTTCCTATCTGTTTCCATTTCTCTCAACTGTGAATGGCTTCATGTATAGTCTGTAAGTGTTGGCATAAGTTTTGATAAATTTTAACTTTTTAATAATGGACACATACATATTTTATGGTGGTAAATGATAAAATAGACCGGTATCGACATGTTTTAGTTATTTATGACATATCCTTTCTTAAATTTTTTGATATTTCTAGGATACATAGCCCATCTTCAGGTTTTTTTTTTTTTGCAAATTGTCACATTTAAAATTTTTTCCAATATGTTTATTTTTAAAAATCTGCATATAAGTGAACGCATGCAGTTCAAACCTGTGTTGTTCAAGGGTCAACTGTATATTGAAAGGCACACCCTCATTTCTGTAGTACTAACAGAGACAATGCTGCTAATTCATTTATACATGCTTTTAAAAAATCACTTCCAGTTTTAACATTTTATACTCATGAAAAAGCTCCTCTAAACTTATATGAGGATTTTAAAATTATACAGTATTTTTATGGAATAAAAACAATGCTTTAAGCCCACAACACTGGAAACGTATCCCTAAAGCTGCTTCATATCGATTGCGAATTTTGTGAAAACATTGTGACTTGCTGGCTGCATTTTTTGCCAGTTTGCCATCAAATGGGCATGTTCCTGGGTCTCAGCAATATTCCTGCCTTCAGTTCCATTTTTTGGTACATTGTAGGTAGTAGTTTTACTTGGATATCAGTAGTCAAATGTGACAGATCTTCATTTACTGTACATGTCTTCTTTAAGACTCCCTGTTGACGATTTACAAGAAAATATGGAATTATGGTTACTTTTCTAATGGCTAATGTCTTTTTTACTAAAACAAAATGTTATATTTTAATAATATAAAATTGCTTTGTGCTTTCTGTATTATAGTTTGATGTCCCTATCTTTCTGCAAACACAATTACTTATTTGAAAGACAAATTATAGTGCCATCTATTTGAAGATATGTTAAATAACTCAGCTCCACATACGGAGCATAATATGCAGCATGCACAACTCACTTGAAATCACGACAAGTGAACCCCGTGATCGCACTTGCTCATGTGCTGATGAAGCCAACTTTCACAACGCTCACTTGACAGATGTTGATTTGAAGAGTCATCCTGATTACAGAGAGGTTCTGCCGGGAAAAATATGTGTATCTTAAAATACGAAACTTGGGTCTTTTTACAGCTCCAACATCAATGGATCACATTAAAAATCTGCAGTGCGTCCATCTTGTATATCAACCAGGGTAAAGATGAAGGCAAAAATCTATGAAGGTAGGAAATTCAGGTTTTCTTGACGTGGCCCTACTTCCTGGAGGAGAGGATGGATGACACAGGGCCACAAGAATGCAGACCTCAGAGGGCAAATGAAGAAATGGCGCTGGGAAGAAAACCTCTGCCAGTGGCAAAGGAAGCCGGAATTCCAACTGAGGCAAACCTACAAGGTGCCGAGTGTGGGCAGCACCCGGCACTTAGTAGGAGCTTAGCTTAGTAGATGAAAGTCACGTTTCATATTTGCGGGTGGTGACAGATAAAGGTAGCGTTCAATCAGGAGGCACTGCCAGAGTTCCTGGGACGGTGGTGGCTCAGGACCAGTCCGTGTTTCCCACCACATGTTCTGAGGCCCCGACTCTGAATTCTGCAGACCTCGCTGCCCTCTGTCGCACCAGTCTTCCCTTGACTCACTCCACTCCAACTCCACTGGCTTCTTTGACTCTTCGGACGTCCAGAGTTCACTGCTCTTTTGAGAGAGTGCTTGTTCTGTTTCTTCTGCTGGCAACATTTCCCTCAGCCTGTCACTTGCCTGCCTCTTTCCCAGCGTCCAGATTGCACCGCCCACGCCAGGGGTTCGGAAGCTCTTCCTGACTCTTGTATTCAAAGTATTATCTGGCTGTAACATCAGCCGCTCTATAATAATGTGCTTTTCTGAGTTTTAGTACTACACCTCACTATCAAGAATGGTGCATAACAATAGAAATATGTATATACGGCCGGGCGCGGTGGCTCACGCCTGTAATCCCAGCACTTTGGGAGGCCGAGGCGGGTGGATTACGAGGTCAAGAGATCGAGACCATCCTGGTCAACAAGGTGAAACCCCGTCTCTACTAAACATACAAAAATTAGCTGGGCATGGTGGCGCACACCTGTAGTCCCGTTCATGTGAAATTCTAGAAAAGGCAGAGCGATAGGAATGGAGAGCATCAGTTTCAGCAGGAGCTGATATCAGGGAGAGCGTGAGGGACAGTAGGAGGGTTTCCCTAGGAGCTGTTCTGTAGCTCACAGAACTGCACACAGAAGAGAACTAACTTTAGTATATGAAAAAAACCTGTACATGAATAAAAATGACATGCATGTTTTAAAGATAGTAGCTCCAGAAAGTGGGCATTTGGTTTCATGGATGTGTCAGGAAGCAAGTATGTGGCATCCGCTAAGAGCCCGGCTTCCTGTAGGATGGGAGGGAGCAAGGAACAAGCCTGGAAAGCAGGGAGCAGGGACTCAGGCAAGGGACCTGCAGAGGAAGAGGATGTTTTTCAGACCTTTGTATACAGGTCTGCTTATGCATCTTCAGTGGGTTTACTTTCTGTGTTAAGCTTGAATGCTATTTCTTTGAGGGGCATAGAAGATTTGTTTATTTATTTTTTTGAGATGGAGTCTCACTCTGTCACTCAGGCTGGATATGTCAAGTAAACTGTCCTGTATTATGTTTTCTGAATCGGCCTCCTCAGTGGGTACATTCTTAGCTGAGGGGGCATTCTTGGTTGGGCAAACATGCCATGACAATCTACAGCTCTGATGACCTCCTTCCTCTGTCCCGATGCTGAGTGAATCCTGCCTTTGTAGCTGGACATTTGCCACACTCCAAACAGGAAGCTGAGGCTTTGTGAAGTCCAGCGAGGTGCCAAGTTCCCCTACCGCGGTAGTGATGAGACAGGGTCTAAACTCAGACTGGAAGACTCTAAAGCCCGTTCATTCACCCCCCTTCTATATCGCTTCATTTGAAGACAGGAAACGTATGGGAAATAAAATCTGTGAATGGGAAACGTACATTATAAGGAATTGCTTGGGCTGGTGGCAAGACTTCTAATTTACACAAACAGGACCTTACAATTTGCAGAAATATGTTGCGTTTTGGTAATTAGCCTTCTCTTGGGATTGTTAAAATATTTTTCCTGATATCCTTTAAGAGTGAAGATGGTACAAAAGTGCAAGTGTTCTTTTTGTACCATAGAGGCAAAATGTTAATTCTGGCATATTTCTTGGAAAAGAGAAAATTTTTGTTTTGTTTTTTAAATTATAAGATTATATTCACTAACGTATTCTAACTGATTCAGAAAGTAGAATCTCATTAAAGTAGTTGTAAGAAAATAGCCTTTGAATTTTGCAAGGTAGTTGTGGAATGTAGTGGCTTCTGTGGTTTTTCTACTATGTATAAGATATTAGTGACAATGCTTTGGATTATTAATTCTATTTATTTGGTTAATTCTTTCAGTAAATGAGCTCTTATGTCATGTTAGGAAATATATGCACTTATGTTTCTCCAAATTTAATGTATAATGAAAATAACTAGTCCATTCTTTATTTTCTTCAATAGAAACAAAAGAAAACAAAAACTTCTCCAAATGTTCCATTTGAAAGTAGTGCTTTTAAGGAAATTGGTAAATACTCCTAATGAGCATCACATGGGAATGTGACAGTTATTTAAAGATACCCTTCCCTAATAAAATAGTCACCAACACAACAGTTCTTACAAAAAAAAATGCCTAAGTGTCAGGGCTGTTCTTATGAGAGGAAGAAAATCAACAGAACGATTGCCTCCTCTTTTACAGGCGATGCCCTGCGCACGGTCATCTGGCCCAAGAGCCCAGCTGAACCCCCGTTGTACCCATCTAAATTTCTGGTCGTCCCAAGCCTCTCATCTCTGGCCCTCTGCCACCCGACAGTTTTCCCTCCCCACCCCATACTCATTTATGCCTCCTTTCATTTTACTTTTAGCTCACCTCTCATTTACTTATCTTTGTATTGATTATAAAAAATACTTATTGAAAATGAGTTACATACCTTGTACTGGATGTGCTAGATGAGGTACTTACCTTTTTTTTTCTGACATCCAATGACTTCTGAACTTTTCATTGGCCTCCTGCTCCCCAAAGGGTCCCCTGCTTCTGCTGGCTTCATGTCTCAGAACTTTGGTGTCGTTGGTCTCAGACACCACTTTGCCACCCAGTGTCTGGCGGGGGGTGGTCTTCTGGATGGTTTGCATGGAGTTGCTGCTGTCCAAGGCGTCACCAAGATTGAAGTCCTCGAAGTCCTCGCCGTCTTCCAGCAGGCGGCGGTTGGTAGCAATCTCAGCCTCCAGCCTGACCTTGTTGTTCAGCAGGGCCTGGTACTCCTGGGCCTGGTGTTGTCCCTCTGCCCGGGTCTGTGCCAGCTCTGACTCCACGGGCAGCAGGATCCCGTTGAGCTGCTCCATCTGCAGGGCGTAGCGGGCCTCCACCTCCCTCAGGCTGTTCTCCAAGCTGGCCTTCACATTTCGATGAGGTACTTGCCTTTAGTTTACATGTGATGGTATCACTTGGGGAAGTTCAGTGAATCGCAGCATATGGTGCAAGTTGTCAGACGTGGTGACAAACGCTGTCACCCTCTTCACGTCACAGTGGCTGCCTGAGGCTTGCCATCACTCCTCTGACCTTTCATATCACCTGTCTCAGTTGTTTCTTTTGTCTGCACCCTTAAAGGTTTGCACTGCTGTCCCCTTATCCTTCTGTATACTAATAATAACACCGGAGAAGAGCTGCTGGTAGGACAGTGGCCAGCAAAAGGGGCACTGAGAAGTGAAAATATTCCTCTAGATAACTGAGAACAGACCACACTACAAAGAGTTCTCATATTTAGCAACTTTTGTGGTTTTTCTACTGCATACAAGTCTCTGTGCTGGGGATTGGGACACAAAGATGAATAAAGCATTGCTCTTTCTTTAAAAAATTCGAAATATAACTCGGCGGTGGGGGGGAATGTTTTTATCTCATTTCTCAAATTAACCTATCAGAATTTTTTGTTTTAAATTAAGTGACGGCACCACTGCACTCCAGCCTGGAGGACACAGAGAGGCTCCATCTCAAAAAATAAATAAATAAATGAATAAAAAATAATAATTGCAACTGAAAACTTTAGGAGTGATATAGGTGTGGTTTACTTTATGTTTATTATTTTAAAAAATAAGTAGTTTTTTAACTGAAACAAATGTCTGTTAAAAGTAAAAGTGCCATTTCTCTCCTAAATTGTAGTTTAACAATGTGAATACGTTTCCTTATTTGGGGTTTTTATGGTACAATTTCAGGGTGATAGTATTTTATGTGACTTCACTTTCAATAATTTCAATTGTCTTTAAATATAAATGCAATATCCACATCCTATAAATATCTTTAATTCACTATTTCTTTTAAAATTAATTTAATTTAATTTTAAGTTCCAGGATACATGTACTGGACGTGCAGGTTTGTTACGTAGGTAAACGTGTGCATGGTGGTTTGCTGCGCCCATCAACCCACCACCTAGGTATGAAGTGCTGCATGCATTAGCTGTTTATTTATCCTGAAGCTTTCCCTCCCTTTCCGTCTCCCACAGCCCCCAGTGTGGTCGTTCTCCTCCCTGTGTCCACATGTTTTCATTGTTCAGCTGTCATTTATAAGCAAAAACATGCAGTGTTTGGTTTTCTGTTCCTGTGTTAGTTTGCTGAGGACGATGGCTTCCAGCTTCATCCAGGTCCCTGCAAAGGACATGATCTCATTCTTTTTTATAGCTGCACAGTATTCCATAGTGTATATGTACCATATTTTCCTTATCCAGTCTATCGTTGATGGGCATTTGGGTTTATTCCATGTCTTTGCTATTTCCACTGTTCTTAAAAAGAAAAGACATTACACTCATGGAGTTTACTTAAAATCATAAGCACTCTGATATGAAATTGTCTGAGGCAAAATGACTTGGAAGGAAACATAGACTTCTCCTTTCTAAAGTGAATGCTCTAAGCTCCTGGTGAGTAAGAACTCCATTGGAGTTCCATCTTCAGAAAGACCTGGGGATGGTGGGACATGGTGGCTTGGTTCACACCTGTAATCCCAGCACTTTGGGAGGCCGAGGCGGGCAGATCACTTGAGTCCAGGAGTTCGAGACCAGACTGACCAACGTGGTGAAACCTTGTCTCCGCTAAAAATACAAAAAAACTGTTGGACATGGTGACACGTGCTTGTAATCTCAGCTACTCAAGAGGCTGAGGCACGAGAATTCTTGGAGCCCAGGAGGCAGAGTTTGCAGTGAGCCAAGATTGAGCCACTGCACTCCAGCCTGGGCAGCAAAAGGAGACTGTCTTAAAAGGAGAAAAGAAAAGGTCCTGACACTATGCTGCGCCATAGAAGATGCTCACAAGCATTTATTTGCTGAATTCATCTTCATGCACTGAGTGTATTTTATAGATCTAAATCTTTATCTGTTTGATTAGATTAGTGCACCTTCTTCATGTGTTTCCAAAGCCAAGTGACAGATGGCACACATTCCTGGTGGTTTCCTCCAGCACTATGTAAACGCAGGTTGAGATTATGTTTCTCTTTGTCTCCAACAATTAAAAAGTTTGAACAGGCTGGGTGCAGTGGCTCATGCTTGTAATACTAACACTTTGGGAGGCTGAGGCAGGCAGATCACCTGAGGTCGGGAGTTCAAGACCAGCCTGACCAACGTGGAGAAATCGTGTCTCTACTAAAAAAAAAATACAAAATAAGTAGGCGTGGCGGTGCATGCCTGTAATTCCAGCCACTTGGGAGGTTGAGGCAAGAGAATCTCTTCAACCCAGGAGGTGGAGGTTGCAGTGAACCGAGATCGGCCATTGCACTCCAGTCTGGGCAAGAAGGGTGAAACTTGTCTCAAAAACAAAAATAAAAGTTGAACAAAGCATAGAATTTAGAGTCACCAAGACGAGACAGAACTATGCCATTAAAAAAGACAAATTTCCTTGTTTTGTTTTCCAGCTATTTGAAGATAAAGATTTCATAATTTTTAGTTCATTAAGTGTTAAATTCAGTTTTAAAATCTTTGAATAAGTAAACAGTGGCAAAATTGTATATACATAGTACTTATTAATTAAAGAAAAACTAGTTAAAATATGAAAACGAAATTAATAATTTGTGTTGTATACTTGTTTCTCTTGTTCAATTAGTTTTAGGTCATGTTTTGATTTATTTATTTACCTTTAGCATTCAAAATTGGTCACTAAAGCAATTTTAAAATTAACTCAGTAAGACAGATTTAACGTTAAGGATGCAAATATTTCTTGAAGTATATCCATTGGGAATCTGCCTGGCTTTATATCTGCAAGCATAGGCCTATAATCATGTGAATATTTAATCCTAATTATATGTGATACTTAAAAAAACCTACATCCACTTCACAATTTTATGGACACTACAAATCTCAGAGGACCATGTGATGAAATAACATATATAACACCCTTCAAAAGGATTCTGAAAAATTAGCATTTAAAATAAAAGTCACCCCAAGCCAGTAGATGAATAGCTAAAGGAGCAGTTAATATTTCACATGTTTATACAGCATAATTTCCATATTCTATATAAAAAAGTATTTTTCGAATTTTATGCATTAGTTTTTTACATTATCATCTGGTAATGTAAGAAAACACACTTAGTTTTAATAACTAAAACAAACTCCGTATGTTAGCAAAAAGTTTTGAGATGTGAAACCAAAGGTAAAAGCACAAACGTAATAATTTTTTTCTCACATGGAGAAAATGTATAAGAAATTTTTTTCTGATATATTCATATAGTCTAAAGCTTTTATATCTATCTTCAGGACTTTGGGCTTTTTAGGGTTCCAGTGGGGTATTAGCTGACAGCTCTCAGAGGGACTCTGGTTTATGGACTGTAATATTTATAACCAACCTCTTTACCTCCTTCCAGAAGTTGGGAATGGCTGCAGAGGCAAGAATTAAACCAACAGCCTGCCCGATAAGCCCCTCGATCTTTCCCTTCCTGTCTCATTAGGACCTTATCGTCATCTTAATAATCAGATTTCTCCCCATCATCTCCAAGGTCTCTCTTTCTACTGGGTTTATCTGTATACTTGAAATCCGTGTTTGAAGTATACATCTGTATACTTGTCTCTCCTGTTCAATTAGTTGTGTTTTAGGTCATGTTTTGATTTATTTATTGACCTTTAGCATTCAAAGTTGGTCACTAAAGCCATTTTGAAGTTAACTCAGCAAGACATCTGTATGTATACATACAGTATACTGCTTACAGCTGTATGCTTCAAACATGTATACACAGGAAGTATTTACTAGGGCACTTGCTTCAAGTTACTCTTCCATTTTTTTGAGTTATTTAAAAAATATTTCAAACATATCTTCTCATATTTATGATTTTCGCCAACGTTTTGATTCCAACGTCAGCTGTTTTGTTTGGTGTTTTGGTCTAATCCTAGCCTACCTGAACTGTAAGAATAATTTGCTCTTTTAAGTATGACTATAAAAGCAAGTCTTACTGTTTACAAAATATTAAAAGCAATGATGGCTTTCCTCAGCTTCCTGCTTTGCTTGTATTTGTCCATAAACAAAATCTATCAAAACATCCTATGTGCTGTTCTCCACTGAAGGAGGACACATGAGGGAAATGGCTGAAGAAACACATTTATCTAAGGACAAATCAGAAAGAGTGGAATGGCGCATTACTGGGACATTGCCAGGAAAAGAAATTGTAAAGACATAAAGCTCAGTTTCATGTTTTCCAGTAGTTTTTGCATTGGAAAGTGTAGGTGTTTTCCTACATGCTTATTTAAGCATGATATACATTTTCGTATTGCTGATACCATGGAGATTTCAGTTCTACTGACACCTCCACGGCTCCTCCTGAAGCGTGAACAGCACTTCACACAGACTCGGAATCCTGGAGACGTGGACTCACAGAGACGATGTGCCGTTGGTGTGAGGCCGATAATTATTTCTTTGCATCGACATGACAATCATATGTTTAACGTCCGCTGAGGTTGCCTACTTAGCTCTCTCCTGTGACAGGATTTCTGCCCTTTTCATTGATCGACACCCATGGAGTGATCCAGACAGAGCTAGAATCTGCTTTGGAGGTCGTCTTTGCCTTTGCGGACAGAGGCAAAATCAGTTGCACGCAAGAATTAAGAAGGACCTATTTTGTGGGTTTCCTTCCTAGTCAAGAGGTTACTAATGTGCCTGAAAAGAAAAACCAGGAAACAAAACCCCAAAACAAAAAGCTTTTGAAATTAGAGCATTTTGTAATTAGAGAAGTAGTGCTGTGATAATTTAACTGATGTTTACTTGGATTTCTGAGACTGATTTCTAAATGTATACGCTTTGATGTTTTTATTTACTGTCCCAGGAGAATTGAAGTCCCAAATAAATAAAAACAAAACAAAAGATTTGAAAAAACTCTAGCCTGTAATTTCTTCTCAAATGTTCTTACAAAATTTTGAGTTGGGTATGATCTCAAAGATGGATAATTATGAGGATTTTAGGACCTTGTTTATGCAAAATATATGAAGTAACCAGCACACCCTTCTGCACCGTGCGTGTGACTTTAACTGCAGAATTCTGCAGTTAGCATGGAGGGCGCTTTGTTTGCATTGAGGTAGGATGGTCAGCACTCTGATTTTAGAATTCTGGACTCAGATGAGTGAATAGAAAGAGAACAGCAATTTCTTATAAATTGGCTTTTGTATTTGCACCCCGTTGTAAAGCTATTACCAAGGGCTGTTCAACTTAAAAATATTTCAAAGCTCACTGAAAGGGCAAGCATTTCAAACTATAGGACACCCAGGAAAAGCTACTCACTGTGCTCCAGCATTTAGTTATCTTGTTAACAAGTCAAAGGTTTGCTGTAGAGCTATTTAGGTTAGATTCAATTGAACAAAAGGAAACAGATTATTGTCAAAACAAAACAAAAAAACCAGGAGTATTAGGAGGCAGTCATGGAAAGCAATGACACAAAACTCTGTCTAGGGTATCAGAACTTTCTATTCTGCGACCCCTTCTCGTTCCTCCTGCAGTGCAACTGTCTGGGGCCCTGGCTCTGTCAGTCACTGCTGGAAAACATTTCCGCACTGCAGGCTTGTTCAAGCAAAAACTTACATTAGCACTGACCAAAAAGAGTCAAAGGAGGAAAGAAAACAGCAACAGCTGAAAATAACTAGGCACACAGTTTTCAATGACTTGTGACTTTATCATCCAAAAAGGTTGTTTTACCTCTTTTACTGCAATGATAACGGAATACCTCACTTCCTAAATGGCCATAGGCCTTTTTGTCGCAGGCCATAAACCAGTTAGGCCTGAGAATTGAGGCAGGCACTGGCTCAGGTAATCATGAGCCTTCTGAACTCTAAACACACCGTTGGACTTAATAGAATCTGCCATTGTTATTTTGTAAAGAAGCAATCTGCAGTCAGGAAATGCAGTTTGTTCTACTGGAGGGCCCTTCTCCCGGCTGAAATGGTTATTTCTGACTCAGCTTTAGAGCTAGTTATGTTGTTTTACACACTCATCCTGATAGCAATTGTATAATTTGCTTGGTTTTGATATTTTATTGGCACATAATAACTGTTCTCATATATTAAGTTTATCACTGTTTTACAGAGGCATGATTATATTTCAGTTAGATTTGGATAAAATGCTGAATTGCAAATTATTTCCAAATAGAACGAAATGGTCTATCATCTTAGTTTCAGCCACTCAGACAATTTGATTCATTTGACTTAATACACATGTAAAACAAATTGCTCTAGAAATTTGCATATAAAATAGCTCCAGTCTTAAGGCTCTAATATAAACAATTAGTTCTTTGTTTTTATCTTGTAGAAACACTGGTTTTCCTCATGACAAAAATCAACTTGGTAAAGTTTATATTTTACCATTATGTTAGAGAGGAAATGGCATGTAACAAAAATAGTCCTCCTTTTCTGCCTAGCCATTCAATAATGAAAGGTTCCCAACCCATTTCAAATATATTTTAGAGATATCTACTTGCATTCATTAAGATCAGAAATGCATCAAAAAGTTACTATACTTCTGAGTTTAACTCATTATTCAGATGGAGCAAAAATTCTACTGGAAATATTATGTTTAATCTTGGACAGATAAGCTTATCTTAATAAGCAGGTCTATAAAAGCTTAATTTCAAAACCGCAAAGTTCATGCAATCCTATTGAAACAAACATTAAAATTTGCTCTTGATGGGTATAAAAAATCACAAATCCAGTATAGAGTTTATTTTTAAAAAATGTATTGGTGGGCCAGTCTTAGCGGCTCACACCTGTAATCCGAGGACTTTTGGAGGCCGAGGAGGGTGGATGACAAGGTCATGAGTTCAAGACCAGCCTGGTCAAGATGGTGAAACCCCGTCTCTACTAAAAATACAAAAACTAGCTGGGTGTGGTGGTGGTCGCGTGTTATGCCAGCTACTCAGGAGGCTGAGACAGAGAATTGCTTGAACCCAAGAGGTGGAGGTTGCAGTGAGCCAAGATCACTGCACTCCACCCTGGGTGACACAGAGAGACTCTGTCTAAAAAAAAAAAAATTATATATATATATATATATATGTAAAGTATTTTTTTCTGTGACTGAAATGTGTCCAGAATATCTGAGTCATGAAACAGAATATCATGTTCATTCTTCCAGCACGTCAATAACCCCAGACCTTGAAGAGATGACTACAGAATTCACAGTGGAATTTTGCAAAATCAGTTTCATGTTAAATTTTCTGACCTCGACCTGGTGCTGCATAGTGTATGGGGTGAGTTTTATTTTAATCTCTTTTTTCGATGATGGATAGCCCTGATCATGCTTTAGAAATTATTAGAAAATGTTTATAATGTTTAATATGCCTCTTCAGAATACTTTCTCATCCTTCACAAATCTTAGCACAATAACACGGCACATAGTTGGTAGCCAATGAATATTTACTGGCATATTTATAGAAACCCAATTGAGCACTGGGATCATAGATAGGACACCAGAATAACTTTGAAGATTTAAACATTTTCTGTATGCCAGACCTGACCAATCCAGCAAAACTGTGTTGGAATTCTGCTGTTTAATTTAATGGGTTTCTATGAACATATATTTGAATTTTATGCTGCTGGTGTGTATGTGTGTTCATCTAGGACAAGGAAGAATGTGGAATAAAGATTTCTATGATATCCAGAAGACGGTGTTTATTTCTTACTCACTGAGCGAAGGAATGAGCAGCATCAGAGCGCAACAGCTCTTCCGGTACAAATATCAGCTCTGAGATCTTCTATCAGATGCTCTATGTACTGACTTTTTTGAGAAATTATTTCTTTTGCAAATACTGCTTTAAAAAAATAAAACTCAAAAGAATGTGCTAACCAAGATTTTCACTGTGAGGCATTTAACAAACAAATGGATATTTCCTATGGAATATGTGGGTATCAAATAACAGAATTAAATATTGAATTAGTTAATTTTAAAGTACCAAGAAATCTCCATCTTAAAAAAATTACATTTTTGCAGATGCTAAGTCTTAAAAATTATTAAGCAATGATTAATGTTAAGATTATTTCCCAAATTACAAGTTTAAAGAAAAGTGTTTTATTTGTTGAGGGGTATTATTTGTTTTAATTTACTTATTTACTTATTTATTTTAGGGCTACTTTCTATCCTCAGGATAAACTTGCTCTTGATTACATCATGGTTTTTATTGTTTGAAAAACTGGAAATAGGACGTGTGTCTTCCCCATTAGATAGTCTGCTGAGGCATAGGATTTCCAGAGCTCTATATGTTATAAGCCAGTTACTACTGATCTCCTAAAATGCCCATGTGCTATGGGAGAAAAGTTTCATGGCTGCCAAATACTCCATCTTCTGTTTTCACTAGGTCTAGAGAAACTGAAGATCTGCTGCTGTTTAAATACTTATTAAAATTTTTCAGGCTGGGTGCAGTAGCTCACACCTATAATTCCAGCACTTCAGGAGGCAAAGGAGGGCAGATTGCCTGAAGTAAGCAGTTTGAGACCAGCCTGGCCAATATGGTGAAACCCAGTCTCCACTAAAAATACAAAAAATTAGCCAGGTGTGGTGGTGTGAGCCTGCAATTCCAGATATTCAGGAGATTGAGGCAGGGGAAGTGCTTGAACCAGGGAGGTGGAGGTTGCAGTGAACCCAGATCACACCACTGCACTCCAGCCTGGGTGACAGAGCCAGACTCCCTCTCAAAAAAAAAAAAAAAAAATTCAATGCCCAAATTTACTTTCACAGAACTTAAATAGCTAAAATTTTTCTCTGCAAGGAACAATCTGTAGCCAGGTAGCACTGCTGGTAACTTTGTGGTTTTTCATAATTAGGCCCAGAGTCTCCACTGGCTTCAGCAGTTACGGAATGACAAGAGGATCTATAATAATCCAGAGTAAATAGCTTTTAAGTTCTTCTGGAATACCTTGTTGAACATGGCTAGGTAGGAACAGACACACTTACTGAGTGTATCTCCTCCTCTTAGATGGCAGGACTGATGTTTTTGATGAAATGGAGTCAGCACTGTGTGTAATCAGCACTTGACTTCTGATGATGGTGCCTCGTAGCAGATTTGTGACATCAGATAAAAATCAATTAAGTTTTTCCTGTAGCAGATGTTTCTCTCTGCTAACTAAACTAAAATTAAACTAAAAACCCATTATGGTCCTCATTGATGAATTTCTTGATGGATTATTGTATGTCATTTAAGACACAAGGTTAAGGGAAGCTTAAACATTTCTCAAGCATAACAGCTGATGATGAACGTCACCTACTTTAACCCATCTGATTCCCTTTCCTCCAAAGTCACACGTATTGAAAGAAGACTTAGGCTGAGCATGGTGGCTCCTTCCTATAATCCCAACATTTTGGGAGGTGGATCGCTTGAGCCCAAGAAATTGAGAACAGCTTGTGCAACATGGTGAAAGTCTGTCTCTAAAAAAAAAAATACAGAAATTAGCCAGGTGTGGGTCGTGCCCGCCAATAGCCCCAGCTACTTGGGAGGCTGAGGTGGGAGAATGACTTGAGCCCAGGAGGTGGGTGGAGGTTGCAGTGAGCTGAGATCACACCATGCACTCCAACCTAGGTGACAGAATGAGACATTGTATCAAACAGACAAGAATATTTCACAGCAGAAAGTGGAATAAAATAATTAATTTTTTATAATTTTTAAGAGCAAATTTATTATAACTTCTCTTATTACCAAACTGAACAGAAAGAGAACTCTCTGAATCTTGTGAAGGCTGATAGATGCTGAATCTGACGACAATAAAATTCACTTGATTTGACTCACATTTCTACAAAAGTATATTGCCTTTTAATATTCCTCCAGCAGAACATCACGAGAATTAGTAAACCTAGAATAAATTGTTAGAAGATAGTGCAAGGAATGCATGTCACCAATTTGTGTTTATTTATTTATTTATTTTTTTGAGACGGAGTTTCGCTCTTGTTACCCAGGCTGGAGTGCAATGGCCCGATCTCGACTCACCACAACCTCCGCCTCCTGGGTTCAGGCAATTCTCCTGCCTCAGCCTCCCGAGTAGCTGGGATTACAGGCACACGCCACCATGCCCAGCTAATTTTTGTATTTTTAGTAGAGACGGGGTTTCACCATGTTGACCAGAATGGTCTTGATCTGTTGACCTTGTGATCCACCCGCCTTGGCCTCCCAAAGTGCTGGGATTACAGGCTTGAGCCACCGCGCCCGGCCAATTTGTGTTTATTTCTAAGCAAAATGGACATTTTAGCAAATAAACGAATACAGTTCATCTGGGATCTCTGGGGTCAGGAAATGAGGACTCTTCTGTCTTAACCCACAGGAATGCTGAGAGATAACATTTTCTGAACTTGAGAAATAATTGTAACAGAAAGACTCTCAAAGTCTTTGATGCCGCAGGAAATTAGTAAGGTGAAGTCTGTCCTTCAGTCATTATTTTTGAAAGTGATTATGGGGATGTCATCTAAAAAGCCCCGAGGTCTATGTCTTTAGCATCCATCAGTGAAGGGAAACTTCCAGAAGATTCCATAGTACTCTCTTCCCATTTGCCTGTTGTTCTTAGCAGGTGAGATTGCAGGCTCTTGGTTACTATTTGATGTGGTATCAGCAGCACTAGGGCATTCGGGCACTGAGACCCTCATGTACAACTAACACTGTGCTCCGATCTCAGTGCTGTGCTCATGGCTCATTAGAAATGTGGGTATAAATGGAATACTCAGGAGAAAACGTACAATTTCTTACAATGCTAATGTAAAATCCCATGCTTGGCTGGGTGCGGTGACTCATGCCTGTAAACCCAGCAATTTGGGAGGCTGAGGCGGATGGCTCACTTGAGGTCAGGAGTTCAAAACCAGCCTGACCAACATCGTGAAACCACATCTTTACCAAAAAACACAAAAATTAGCCAGGCATGATGGTGGGTGCCTATAATCCCAGCTACTCAAGAGGCTGAGGCAGGAGAATTGCTTGAACCCAGTAGGCGGAGGCTGCACTGAGCCAAGATCACACCATTGCACTCTAGCCTAGGCAACACAGCAAGACCCCTTCTCAAAAAATAAATGAAATAAAATAAAATAAAATCCCATGTTCCACTAGGCAAGTTGCACTTGATGAGTCAATCAGTCTCTCCTAATCAGTCTCTCTTTGCCTGCAGAAAGAGCCCTACTAAATGTGAAACTTTTACATTCAGTCCTACTTCCTTCATACATTGGCCTATCTCCTTCCAATTGCAAGGAGTCAGCATCCATGCTGCAAACATACAGACTCTGGACCCAGTACCCAACATAGTAAAAAGTTTTCCAGGATTTCCAAGGATGAAATAATAATACTCAAGTAAAAAGGAAGCCTCCGTTTAAAGGCATGAGTGTAATTCTTTGTTATTCTTCTGTGACAACACGCAGAAGGGCAGTTGCTCAATGAAACAGCAGTGGAGGCCGAAAGAAGAAACTCCAAGTGATTATTGCAGGAATACGATGAGATCAATACATTATTATGACTTGGCCTGGGAACTTCTGAAAAGAAATAATATGACCATTTCTCTGAAAGCTGAAAGGCTAAGTGTGTCTAAACCACATTTAACCAATCAGAATATGGGTTGGAAACGTGTTCTTGAGGTGAGTGTGTGGAACACTGAGCAACTGGCCAGACGTGCTGTGTGTGCTTATAACGACTTTCCCCAGGAGTTTACAGCTAGTCAACTGCAGCCAGCGTTTCCTGTCTTCTCTAGAATGGACTATCCCAGCGTAGCCTTCCCAGATGAATTTTCTTTGTTTTTACTCCAGCAACACTGTGTGTTTGGGTATTATTTTTGTTTCCCCTTTCTTGTTAAAAAGAAAATGAACCCATAATAAACTTTCTTAAGTGTAAACATAATAATTTCTTTCTTTCTTTTTTTTTTTTTTTTTTTTTTTGAGACTGAGTTTCGCTCTTGTTACCCAGGCTGGAGTGCAATGGCGCGATCTCAGCTCACTGCAACCTCCGCCTCCTGGGTTCAGGCAATTCTCCTGCCTCAGCCTCCTGAGTAGCTGGGATTACAGGCACACGCCACCATGCCCAGCTAATTTTTTGTATTTTTAGTAGAGATGGGGTTTCACCATGTTGACCACGATGGTCTCGATCTCTTGACCTCGTGATCCACCCACCTCGGCCTCCCAAAGTGCTGGGATTACAGGCTTGAGCCACCGTGCCCGGCCAGCATGATAATTTCTATTCAGCTGAACTAATAAAATGAATATTGATAGAAATTTTTCGATGGATTCCTTCTAAATGATGATGATTATTGGATGTCTTTAGATGTATTTTAAATGGGGGTGACATGCTATGAAAAACCTCTTTTGCTACTTTCAGTGTTTATGAATAGATAAACTCAACAACAAAAAAGGAAATATTTTTCCTTTGTAATTCATAATAAAATAAAACCAGATTATTTTGATATTTTTACTTTTTTTTGACACAGCTGCCTGAAAACAAAATAATACTAAACCTTTCTGTTATATTTATATTTTGAGAATTCGTCTTTATAGTTTCACACTGGTTAAAGAATTTTTCAAAATTTATTGTCAATATATATTATTTTTCTGCAGAGCACAATTTAGTAATAACTATTTAACCAAAATGCTTTTTAAATAGTATTTATCCTCAGAGTAAATAATATTTATCCTCAGACTAATCCCCAAAATTCTAATTTTTTACCAAAGAACCGTGTAGACAGAGCTGTGAGCACAGCAATTTTTGTTTACCCAGATTTTAATTGATAACTTTGCTGCTCTCTGAAATATTCATTGAGTGTAATTTGTTGCTTGGCCATCTGTACACAGTTGTGTTGTGCAGATCTGAAAATGTCTGAAAGTAGTGTTGCTTTTACCAAATGACACACACTACAAATTCCTGGGGGACGCGTGAGGAATGAATGCCGTTGGTGTAGGTCATCAGCTGGCATGTCCACGTCACCCAGAGAACACGTCCCAAGCTACCCAGGACTGCACAGTTCCACTGCTCCCCCTGAGTTCCTGTCATCACTGTCTTTCCTCTATGACGAAGTGCTCCAGTCTCCTGTCTCCCTGATGTGACTGCTCCTGTCCAACTTCTGTCAAAAACACAAATAAGTTCTTATCACAGCCTGGAAACTCCTCCATGGATTTACATCTACAATGCTTCATATAGCCTACAGGCCACTGCATAATTGGGTTTTCTTGCCGTTTTAAATTCATCTCCTGTTGCCCTCTCCCATTCTCTGTGCCGGAGCTCAGTTGACCTCCTTTTCTTAAAATATACTGAATTTCTTCCCCTTTCCTCTGGACCATTGCACTAGCTATTTTCTTTGCCTGGAAATCTCTTTCTCTAGAATTTGCCATGGCTGGCACTTATTTAGGGCAGTTCTGTTTCAGCTCAGTGTGATCTTTTGAGGGCCTTTCTCATCACGCAACCTAAAATAACACCCTCTCAATGACTCTCCACCAGAAACTCTCTTAAGACTCAGTTTTATTTTCCTTATACTGTTTATCATATGGTCTCTAGGTTTTCATTTGGCTGTTTATTTGTTTATTATATATTTCCTCCTGTGAAGTAGATTTCAGAAGCCTTTCTCAATACAGTATTCCAAGTGTTTAGGCCATTGTCCATTAAAAAGCAGAAGAGTTTTAAAATGTTTTGTTTTGATACATAATAGATATATGTATTTTCAGGACATGTGATAATTTAATACATTGATATAATTTGTAAAGATCAGGTCAGTATAATTGAAATATCCATCACCTTAAATATTTGTCTTTATTTTAGAAATATTCAAATTATTTTCTTCCATTTTAAAATATACATTAGATTATTGTAAACATAGTCACCCTACTCCTCTATCAAGTACTAGGTCTTATTTCTTCTATCAGAATATATATTTGCACCCATTTATCGACCCCTCTTTATACTTCCCTCCCTCCTCCCCCTCCTGGCCCCTGGTAACTACCCTTTATCTTCATGAGATTCACCTTTGGAATGCCCACAGACACAAGAACATATTTGTCTTTCTCTGCCTGGCTTATTTCAGTTGATATAATGACCTCTAGTTTCATCCATGTTGCTGCAAATGATGGAATTCTCTTTTACGACTGAATAGTATTTAATTATGTAAAGGTACTATATTTTTGTTATCCGTTCATCTATTGATAGACACATAGGTTGATTTTCTATGGTGAATAGTGTTGTAATCAAGTTGGGCATACAGATCAATATGCTTATTTGTTTTCTTTTGGATAAATACCCAGCAGTACAATTGCTGGATCATGTGGTAGCTCTATTTTTAGGTTTCCCACCAACAATATATGAGGCTTCCCCTTTCTCTATATCTTTACCAATATCTGTTATTGCTGTCTTTTTGATGAACGCCATTTTGACTGGGGTCAGAGTATGTCTCATTGTAGTTTTAGATCACATTTCTCTGATGATTAGTGATGCTGAACATTTTTTTTGTATACCTGCTGGCCATTTGTCTGTTTTCTTTTGAAAACTATGTGATCACATGTTTTGCCCATATTTAAGTTGGATTATTTGTGTTTTTTGCTGTTGAGTTGTTTTAGTTCCTTCCGTATTCTGGTTATTAATGTTGTCACATGGATATTTTGCAAATTTTTAAAATCATTTTTTAGATTGTCTCTTCACTTTGTTGATTGTGTCCTTTGCTGTGCAGAAACTTTTGAGCTTGATGTAATTGTGTTCCTCTATTTGTGCTTGGGGGTTGCCTGTGCTTTTGAGGTCTTACACAAAAAATATTTGCCCTGATCAATGTCCTGGATCATTTCCCCATTATTTTCTTCCAGTAGTTATATAGTTTAAAGCCTTAGATTTAAGTATTTAATCCTTTTTGATTTGGCCGTTTTATATAGTGAGAGACAGGGGTCTAGTTTCATGAATCTGTATATGGTTACCCAGTTTTCCTACTACATTTTTAAAAAGACTGTGTTTCCCCCATTGCATATATTTGGTGCCTTTGTGAAAAATGAATTGGTTGTAAATGTGTGAGTTGATATCTGGGCTCTCTATTCTGTTTCATTGGTGTATGAATGAGTTTTTATGCCAGTACCATGTTGATTTAGTTACTGTAGCTTTGTAGTATATTTTGGATTCAGGGAATGTGATGCCCTCAGTTTTGTTCCTTTTCTCAGTATTGCTTTGGCTACTTGGTGTGTTTTCAGTTCCATATACATTTCTGGATTTTTTTTTCTATTTCTGTGAAGACTGTTATTAATATTTTGATAGAGATTGCACTGAATCTGTAAATTGCTCTGAGTATGTTCGTTTTAACAATACTACTTCTTTCAATTCAAGAGCACTGTATATCCTTCCATATTTTTGTATCTTCTTCCATTTTTTTAATCAGTATTTTATAGTTTTTCTTGTGTAGATCTTTCACTTTTTTTAGTTAAATTAATTCCTAGGTATTTTATATTCTTTGCAGCTGTTGTAAATGAGATTGCGTTCTTGTTTTCTTTTTCAGATTGCTTGCTACTGGCATATAAAAATATTACTGATATTTGTCCAGGTGCAGTGGCTCACTCCTGTAGTCCCAGCACTTTGTGAGGCTGAAGCCAGCAGATCACCTGAGCTCAGGAGATCAAAAACAGCCCAGGCAACATGACAAAACCCTGTCTCTACAAAAAAATACAAAACTTAGCTGGATGCAGTGGCATGTGCCTGTAGTCCTAGCTACTCGGGAGGCTGAGGCAGGATAATTGCTGAGCCCAATGGGTGGAGGTTGCAGTGAGCTGAGATCACACCATTGCACTCCAGCCTGTGTGACAGTAGTGAAACTCTGCCTTCAAAAAAAAAAAAGTTACTAATATTTGTATGCTCATTTTTTATTCTGCAACTTTACTGATTACATTTATCAGTTCTAGCTGATTTTGCTGGAGTTTTTAGGTATTTCTAAGTATAACATTATGCCATCTGCAAACAAGTCTAATGTGACTTCTTCCTTTCCAGTTTGGATGCCCTTCATTTCTTTTTCTTGCTAAATTGCCATAGCTCAGACTCGCATAATTTTATTATGTTGAATAAAAATTATGAAAGTGGGCATCCTTGTTTTGTTCCAGATCTTTGGGGAAAGGTCTTCAAATTTTTCCCATTCAGTATGATGTTAGCTGTGGATTTGTCAGATACGGTCTTTATCATTTTGGGATATGTTCCTTCCATACCGAAATTATTGAGGGTTTTTATCATAAAGAAATGTTGAATTTTATTGAATGTTTTTTCAGCATCTATTGACATAATCATACAGTTTTTGCTTCTGATTTGTGTATGTTGAACCATCCTTGCATTCCTAGAGTGAATCCCACTTAATAATGGTGAATGATCTTTTTAATGTGTTGTTGAATTCAGTTGACTGGTTGAGGATTTTTGCATCTAAGTTCATCAGTGATATTGGCTTGTGGGTTTTTTTTTGTTAATTCTGTCCTTGTCTGGCTTAAATGCCCTTTTCACTGGGGAGACATAAATGGGGAATGTAGAAGTAAATAATTTTCAGGGGGAATGAATAAGCCCAAAGATCAATGGCCTAGGGAAAAGTTTCTGTGAGGTTTGGGGAGGTAGCCTCACAGGCTATGGGAGAGTGAAGGGAGGAAAGCATGTCAATCAGAGCTGATTTTGTTATGCAAATGAAGCCTTGCTCTCAAAAAGGACAGATGCAAGCCTATAGTCTCAGGTACTCAGGAGGCTGAGGTGGGAGGATCACTGGAGGCCAAGAGTTTCAGAAAAGCCTGGGCAACATAGCAAAATGCAGTCTTTCAAAAAAAAAAAAAAAAAAGAATAGGTGGGGGTCTGTGGTAACAGTGTTTGTCAGACTCTTGAGAATATTAGACTTTTGGTCTTTCCTGTGAATTATCTTTCCCACATTTGGACAAGGGTGGGCTTAGAAAACTATCTTCCATGTTTTGCACATGTACCCCAAAACCTAAAATGCAATAAAAAAAAATAAAATAAAAAATTAAAAAAAAAAGAAGCCTTTTTTATCTGCTGCTTACTTGCTGTAGATTTTCTCTACATATGCAAACGTTCCACACAAAAGGCAATTTCCCAAATCCATTCTTGTGGTTTGCAGCTTCTCTGAATGCCTTTCCTTCCATATTTTTGTGGAAGGAAATACCTAAAGAAGCCTGAGAGAGTGAAGTTAAAATGTGAAACTTGCCAGTCATGAGACTTCTGTTATAAAGGGAAATTACTTCATATTTGTAAATATGGACTTCTTTAATAACTGAAATGAGCTTCTGTAAAAGAAGGATTGTTGCTTGAAAGGGTTGTGAGATGTAAATCAGAAATACATATCAAGTAGGTTGCATGTGATAGTCATGCAGTAGATGGTTGCTTCCTCTCCTGTGTTATTATTTATCTGTATTTGCAGTAACCGTAAGGGAGCCATATAACGTAGTGGTTAAGAAAGCAGTTTC
>CM052650.1:172742353-172764284 GCA_028533165.1 Leontopithecus rosalia | reverse complement strand
GTCTATTGGGGGAAATAGGGGAGGGACAGCGGGGGGGGAGCAGGGGAGGGATGGCATGGGGAGAAATGCCAAATATGGGTGAGGGGGCAGAAGGCAGCAAAACACACTGCCACGTGTGTACCTATGCAACTATCTTGCATGTTCTGCACATGTACCCCAAAACCTAAAATGCAATAAAAATTAAAAAAAAAAAAAAAAAGAAAGCAGTTTCCAGAGCCTACAGAATACAAACAAACGAAAACAAAAATAACAACAACAATGGAGACAAACTGGGTTTAAATATAGAATTGAACAATACTTTTGCATTTTAGTCTTCCTTCATCGATGAAAAAAGATAATAATAGTGTTAATGCTGTCCAGCTTCACAACACCAGGAAACTTGTCATGGGAGAGTTGCTTTATTGACATGTTCCAGTGAGGGAGGACTCACGCATGGGGATTCGTGGACCACATCAGCAAGAGAATATTACAAAGAACTGGTAGAAATGGGGTTTATGTTAAACGATTTTGGAAAAGGCTCAGAGAAGGAAAGCTTTGTTCTGGATGGGATGCTTTTCAGAAGCAGTGGTATTTTTGTGACTCAGTATCTTAATAATTCTCATCTAGAAGACAGGAGGAAAAGAAGGCTAAAGCTTTCATTGGTAAAGCAGCAGCAGCTTCTCACTTTAGCCAGGATAAAAGGATGTCTGGTGAGTTTTGTGGTTTGGAAAATGTTCTTGTTTTCTGTGTGGGTCCAGACATGCCTCTGGAGTGGAGATGTTTTTGCCTGGATCCATTCTTGTCACAGAGTGGTCCTAGCTGATGCTGATGCTGATGCTCTGTGAAAATAGTTTATGTGCACAGGAAAACATCAAGGCGCAGCTCATAATGCCAAGCTAGCTCCCAGCTGCCAGAGGCTGTTTTTCTCTTTCTCAGCAGTAATAGCCAAAGAATGAAAGTTCGCTTTAACAGCCTAATACCTGATACCTCAAAATGTGTTACCTATTTTTATTTTTATCATATACCCAGATTTTTGCCAAGGCAGTCTTATTTTAAAATACTTTGTCTTGTTATCTGTAGACTTGATTTTTCATTATGGAAACAGGGAGACATTTCTTGCACTCCAAAAGAATGAGAAATGACATCTGCCTTAGTTATTTCTCAGCTTTCTGGTTTTTACCCAGTTGAAAAAAGGCTGAGAAGATGACTGAATATATTACTGGATAGATGGAATTGAATAGAGGTTAAGAGCATGGTCTCTGCCTGCAGTTAGTTTGCCTGGGTTTAAATCCTGGCTCAATCTCAAGCCGAGTATATAACCTTGGAAAAAACTTTTTGAACCGTCTGTGCCTTACTATCTTCTGATCTAAAATAATTAAAATAATATAGACCTCATGGAATCAGTGTGAGGATTAGGGAAAATAAAGCTTATGAAGCACTTAGAACCAGTGCCTGGGACACGAAAACATTAGCAGTGATGCCTAACAAATGGGAGCGATCTGATTAGGTTGCTGTTTAACGCTGGCCATTTCATCTAATGACGAGGCATTCTGGATTTGTTGAGTGTTGATTAAAACAATCTATAATTCCCAACCATGAAGGTTGAAAAATAATAAAACAACAAATATTTATTGCTTGGAATTCTGTAAGAAACAACTAGGTAGGTAGCAATGCCTCAGTTCCTGCTTTTAAGGAGTTTGCTGTCTCACTCAGAAGAATATGAAAACATAAATACCTAAAGAAGCCCGTAAGAATTAAATACAAATGACCGTCGCTGACAATAAGAATTGTAATGCCTCTGTAGTAAAAGAACTATCTTTTAGCTAGGGAAGACTGGCAAAATGTAATGGGAGAGATGGTGGATGAGCTGAGTCCTCAGAGAGTTATGGAATTTGATCATTCACATGACAAAAGAGCACTCTAGACAGATAGAACTTCAGGCGCAAATACACATGAGAGGTCAGATAATAAAAATTAACAACAACAACACAGAAACAAAGGGTAAGGAGATCACGCACTGAGCATAAAGCCAAGCACGGTGACAAGCACTTGAGTCTATGGTCTCTCCTAGTCTTATGACTGCGTAGGAAAGGTAGAATTACTATCTCCACTCAGTGAGGAAAACAAGATTCAGATGGTCTAATTCACTTGTTTGAAGCTGCTAAACTAGCATGTGCGGGTCACAGTTTCACCCAGATCCAATGAGCTGTTCAGCAATCTTCAGATGCATTGTATCACTTTGGGTCCCCATTATCTAGCCCAAGTCAGTGTGACTGTGGTCAGGTTATGCAAGACATTTAATGCAATGTCAAGAAATTTTTGTGTTTTCTTTCATAGAAGGGGGAGATCCATTGCCATTTGGTGCAGTGAAGTGACATGGTTATTTTGTAAGGATATTTTAATCAATAATTCTATCTTTTATTTTTACACATATACTCTTAAAACACTGGACCATCCCATTTCAAGTGATTTTATATAATCAGACTGGCCTGTTATTTCTCATAAAGAAATAAACCTGAGATAGTAAGATTGTATTAGACGAATTTTCCTTTCATTCTCATTTGTATAAGAAGTCTGCCACCAAGCTACAATCCAGATCACATAGGAATATTTTGCTCATGAGAATATGAAGCATGTTTTTCCTCAGGTTTTAAGCCTCACAGACAGGGACACAGCCCACACATATAGGCCTCAGAGAAAGAAAAAAAATTAAATTATTAGAGTTAGATTTAGCAATGGCAATCAAAGAGCAATCCATCAAGAATTATGCTGTTTGGTTGATTGTTTACAAAGCAACAAAAGGGGCCAAAATTGCTTAATTTTTAGAAAAAGGCAAAATGAAGTTTATTTTAACCAACAAACCCATCTGTGTTAAGCATCCAGCTGCTCCCTTTCCATTTGCTAATTACCCAAATGTCCATAATTTATTCATCTCTGGATACACTTATACATCTGTAGGATCATTACTTTGGTGTGTGTAATTGTCTTTGAATTAAATAAACCAATGAACAAGAGAAAAGATAAAACTCAAAGGAGAACTATAGATTTAGCAGAAGTTGTTGGATACAAAATAAATTCCAAAACTAAACAATTTCTATCAGATGGCCAGTAGTAATCATTGCATCACTTGCCCATAATTCCTAAATTTAAATCCTCTAAATGTATATTTGTCATTCTGAGGATTATGTTAAATTCACCTTTTCATAGGTTTCTTAATATTTCAGTCATCTTTTAAAATTTTGTAGAAGCAAAGATTTTGAAAAATTAGACTATTTAAAACCATAATCCTAGCTACCCAGGACCGATTTTGACAGTTCAAAGTTGAGTTCCTTCAAAGGAGTACAAATCTGCATTCTACAGATTACATGCATGGTTTGGAATTTGCCTCTTAAAATATTAGTGTTTTTTCTTTAATTTTAACTTTTTGACTTTCTTCTTTCTGGAACATTCGTATCTATGAAACTCTTACTATTCTACCCGTCTCCCAGTGATGAAATGAGGCACTGGGAGTGGCCTGGGCTTCCATGACTGGGGAAGCCATCATGCTGATCTTGTACTGATGAAGGGCACAGGCCCTAGGTAGGAAAGACCTGAGTTTGAACCACTGGCCTGTCATTTACTAACTATGGGACTTTGGGCAAATTATTCAGTTTTTCTGAGTTTTAATTCCCTTCTTTGTAAACAATCACACCTCATGAAAATGTTATGTGAAACAATGAACACATATTTTCAATACATATTTCCATAATACTATGAAAAATGCCTGCAATAATAATAATATTCAATAAATGTGAACACTTATGTTTAAAGTGAGCTCAAGCATCAGCAAATTACTGGACTAGAAGGCTAGAAGACTCCAATACACTGCTCTGATTTCCTGGATTGCTTCTTTGTACCTCTCGTTTTGCAGGTAACTTAAACAACCCATTTTGCTATTTACCTTTACAGGTGTTTATCTTATCTTCACCTAGATATTAATTTCCTTGAAGGCAGGCACTGTGTCATGTTGTTATTGCTCTTTTCCCCATAGTGCTATGAAGCACAATTTCCCACATAGAGCAGATTTTCTAAATGTTATTCTTTTGATGATACTGATAAGTCCCTTAGATACACTTTTTTCCCATCCTATCACTAGTAATTAATTAAGATTATCTGGATGTCTCCATTATTCCTCGAGAGTAAGGTAAGTGCCTTGTAGAGTGTGGGAGGCCATTTGGTGTTCTAAAGATTCTTTTTATTCTCAAAGAGGAGTTTAGGCACCAGAAACATCTGGCTTATTAAATGAGTATTTACTTGTTTTTGACCCTAATTTGCCAAAAAATTCATAGAGTGACAGCTTTGAATCAAATTATACTTTGATGGCTTCCTGAATCTATAACACTGGGGGAAATCGAGTGCTGTTTTTCAGATAATTTGAAAATACTCATGAAGCATAGTTTCAGTGCAAATATGAAAAAAGGAACAGGACTCGCTGCAGGCACAGGTGGATCCAAAGGAATGTGCAGGCATTGGCAGGACACACTAAGCTCTGAAACACCCTGTATTTGTCTGTTCTCATGCTGCTAATAAAGGCATACCCAAAACTAAGTAATTTATACAGGAAAGAGGTTTAATGCATGTACAGTTCCACATGGTTGGGGAGGCCTCCCAATCATGAGGGAAGGCAAAGGAGAAGCAAAGGTATGTCTTACATGGCAGCAGGTAAGAGAGTTTGTGTGGGGAAACTGCCCTTTATAAAGCCATCAGGTCTTGTAAGACTAATTCACTATCATGAGGACAGCATGGGAAATACCTGCCCCCATGGTTAAATTACCTCCCACTGGGTGGCCCTTCTGACATGTGAGCATTATGGGTGCTGCAATTCAAGATGAGATGTGTGTTGGAACACAGCCAAACTATATTATTCTGCCCCGAACCCTCTCAAATCTCATGTCCTCTTATTTAAAAACCAATCATGCCTTCTTAACAGTTCCTCCAAAGTCTCAACTTATTTCAGTATTAATGCAAAAGCCCACAGTCCAAGGTCTCATCTATAACAAGGTTAGCCCCTTCTACCTATGAGCCTGTAAAATCAAAAGCAAGATAATTACTTCCTAGATACAATAAGGGTACAGCCATTGGGTAAATACAGCCATTCCAAATGGGATAAATTGGCCAAAACACAGCGGTTACAGGCCCCATGCAAGTCTGAAATCTGGCAGGGTGGTCAAATCTTAAAGCTCTAAAATGATCTCCTTTAACTTTATGTCTTACATCCAGGTTACACTGATGCAAGAGGTGAGCTCACACAGCCATGAGCATCTCTTCCCCTGTGGCTTTGCAGGGTACAGCCACTCCTGGCTGCTTTTTTTGTCTGGCATTGCATATCTGTGACTTTTTCACATGCACTGTGCAAGCTGTCAGTGGATCTACCATTCTGGGATCTGGAGGATGGTGGCCCTTTTTTCATGCTCTACCAGGCAGTGCCTCAGGGGGGGAATCTGTGTGGGATCTCCCACCCCATATTTTCCTCCTGTGCTACCCTGGCAATGGTTCTCTGTGAGGGCTCCCCCACTGCAACATACCTCTGCCTGGACATCTCGGCATTTCCATACATCCTCTGAAGTCTAAACGGGAGGTTCCCAAACCTCAATTCTTGACTTATATGCACCTGAAGGCCCAAAACTGCAGGTAAGTTGCCAAAGCTTGGGGCTTGCATGCTCTGAAGCAATGGCCTGAGCTGTACATTGGCCCCTTTTGTCCATGGCTAGGGCGCAGGGCACCAAGTCCTGAGACTTTACAAAACAGCAAGGCCCTGAGCTTAGCCCACGAAACCATTTTTGTTCCTCCTAGGCCTCCAGGCCTGTGATGGGAGGGGCTGCCGTGAAGACCTCTGACATGCCCAGGAGATATTTTCTCCACTGTCTTGGTGATTAACATTTGGCCCCTCATTACTTATGCAAATTTCTGCAGCTGGCTTGGATTTCTCCTCAGAAAATGGGATTTTCTTTGCTATCACACCATCAAGCTGCAAATTTTTCAAACTTTTGTGCTCTGCTTCGCTTTTCAACATGAGTTCAAATTATAAACCAAATCTTGGTGAATACAGAAAACCGAATGCTTTTAACAGCACCCAAACCACTTCTTGAATGCTGCTTGGAAATTTCTTTCAACAGATACCCTAAATCATCTCTCTCAAGTTCAAAGTTCCACAAATCTCTAGGGCAAGGCAAAATGCTGCCAGTCTGCCAGTCTCTTTGCTAAAGCATAACAAGAGTCACTTTTACTGTAGTTCCTGAAAGTCCCTCATCTCCATCTGAGACACCTCAGCCTGGACTTTACTGTCCATATCACCATCAGCATTTTGGTCAAAGCCACTCAAAGTCTCTAGGAAGTTCCAAACTTTCCCACATCTTCCTGTCTTCTAAGCCCTCCAAATTGTTCCAGCCTCTGCCTGTTACCCAGTTCCAAAGTCAGTTCCACATTTTTGGGTATCTTTGCAGCAGTGCCCATTACCCAGTACCAATTTTCTTTATTAGTCCATTCTCACACTGCTAATAAAGACACACCTGAGTCTGGGTAATTTATAAAGGAAACAGGTTTAATGGACTTACAGTTCCGTATGGCTGAGGTAGCCTCACAAACATGGCAGAAGGCAAAAGAGAAGTGAAGGCACATCTTACTGTGGCAGGCAATAAAGCTTGTGCAGGGGAACTGCCCTTTATAAAACCCTCAGGTCTCATGAGACTTACTATCACAGGAACAGTGCAGGAAAGACCCACCCCCATGATTCAGTTACCTCCCACTGGGTCCCTCCCATGACACATGGAAATTATGGGAGTTACAATTCAAGGTGAGATTTGGGTGGGGACACAGCCAAACCATAGCACACCCCAACAACTTTGTTTTACAGAGAGAGTAAAGTGAAAATCTTTTCTAGAAAATATTTATAAGCCCATGTTTTCATTGGGTCAGGGGAAAACTTCCTTATTCTTGCCAGTTTCTACAGTGGTAAATCACTGTTTCTTTCTTTCTTTCACGCATGATCTCAATTGTTTCAAGCAATGGCTGGAACTAAAAATAACCAACTTGTCAGCCAGAACATCAGGTGTTCCCCACATTGAAACTTATATATGCAGAGCTTGCTTTAGCCAGTTCAACTATGCAAACATTGAAAGCTGTGCTGGTTTTGCTGTGCTCAGCAATTAGTATCTAGTTTTCTGACTGACCTGCTGAGATCCTTCTTCCAACTACCAAGCTTCCATCCTACACCTTGAGAGGAAAAATTCAGGGCAGAAGGGAAGGAAAATTTTGCCTTTATGCAGTTTTCCCTCTAAAGTTAATGGCCAGCTTAAAAACATAATTGCCATTCTCCCACTATGCAGTCAAAAGGCTGCACACATTCAGTGCTACTCAGTGCAACCACATGGCTACAGGAAATCATTGGAATGGTGTCACCGGGGCTGCTTTTCCACATTCACGCTTGCTCAGTCTTTTTATTCAATATTCCACCTTGAGTTTGTCTTCTAGTGCTATCTACCTTTCAGCACTGAATCCAGAGTCTACTTTTTGAGGCATTCTAATTTTCTTGCATTTAACCTTTAAAAAATTGACAATTTTTCTCCTCTTTACAATTTTATGATTTTGCAGTCCATAAAAGCAGGAAATAAAATGCCATTTTCTTTTTCCAAATTAAAAAAAAATCTGAAAAGATAACAGAAAGCCAAGTGCTGGACTGTCAAGATCTTCCAAGTTAAGACACTGAATAATGAAATCAAAACAGATCAAGTATAGGTCAACTCATATTTGCATTCCAGCATTTCTTTAAAATAATATGACACAGGAGAATTTTCTGCAGTTCTGAAATACCTCTTATTTTTAAAATCTTCTAAAACATTTTATGTTTAGCCATTGTTTAATGAATATTGTCTTGCAGAGGAATGTTATAAAATATAAGACAAGCTAAGAGTCATAAACTTTATGTCATTATTTTTCATTATATTTGCTTAAAAATCTTGTAAAAGGTTTTCATACACTTTATCAATCTGTGGATATTGGATTCAAGTACTCAGTGGTCGCTCTGTATCAAGCCATAAGAATACATGTAGCATAGAAGAGCTACATTTAGACACATGGACAGTTATTAGGTGCACATGGAAAATATATTTGAAATTAAAACTTGGAAAGTCTTAGAAAAGCCTGGATTTTCTAAAACACCCAGTTACCCATGAATGTAAAGATTCTGTGTACGTGTGTAGCTCTGTTTCCTAACGAGCCATTTATTCTAAGCAGAAGTCCTGTCTCAATGTTGGGCGGCTAATTAAGAAGGACGAAAGCTCTGCTTGGCACGCAGTGCTCCTGCGCGCCCTTGTTGGGGGAGACTGATCAACTGTTCGGGTCAGACTTCAGCGAGTTAATAGGTAACTACTCATTTTTTGCATTTTCAAAATTCACTATGAAGAAAGATCAAAATATGCTCAGAACTATTAACATTCTAAATGTCAAAAATCGGCAACATTTATGAACTTATGTGGAACAAGACATGAATGCACTGAGATCTGGCGATGGGAGAAACTAAGTCTGCAGCTATCTAAGTTTTTCCATGTGTGCACATGTGTCACTGACAGTTTTTGGTCATGGTATCAATGTGTAAAATCGTAGATTAGTATTTGAAGGGTAATTGGAGCCTATACACAGACAAGCACATGCTCACAGGCCCCTGCACACAGACATGCCGCATTACCCTCCCCAAGGAACAAACCTTCCTCTAGTTGATTTTCCACATAATTTCCCCCAGAGGAATTTGTGGGCCCTTAGTTAGGGTAACTAATCAGCCCCTTGGCGTTGTCATCTCCAATGCCACTCCAACCTCCCCTGCCCGACCCCCCCCGTCGCCCCCACCAATTAAAAAAACACCGCTCAGGAATAATTCATGTTGTGGGGTAAAACAAAGACAAATAGAAAACCACCTGAGACAAAGGAGTCTAGGAGCTTAGAAAGGCTTCAGCTGTTGGTGAACAATGCATTTGTTGCGACACTTGTGATGAAGGATTTGAGATCAGTTGAACCTGACACTGCACCTGCTCTTGCCATGATTTTTTGTTGCCATATTGACATTCTGCTCAGGAAAGAGAAGAATTTCTAAAACCCTCAGTCATTCATAAATAAACTCTCCTATTGCATGGTATTAGCTAATTTTTCTTGGTGACAATGCCTATTTTATTTGTGCATTGTTGCTATTTTTAACACAACACCTGATTATAATATTATTCTTACTAAAAACCCAGCTTCTTAATGCTCCAAAGAGTTAAAGAGAAATAACTGGCCGGGCGCGGTGGCTCACGCCTGTAATCCCAGCACTTTGGGAGGCCGAGGCGGGTGGATCACGAGGTCAAGAGATCGAGACCATCCTGGCCAACATGGTGAAACCCCGTCTCTACTCGAAATACAAAAAATTAGCTGGGCATGGTGGCGCGTGCCTGTAATCCCAGCTACTCGGGAGGCTGAGGCAGGAGAATTACCTGAACCCAGGAGGCGGAGGTTGTGGTGAGCCGAGATTGCACCATTGCACTCCAGCCTGGGTAACAAGAGCGAAACTCCGTCTCAAAAAAAAAAAAAAAAAAAGAAATAACTTTTAGGCAGGCCATGGGAAGCACGTAGTGAGCCCCTTGTGACTGTGGAGGGAATGATGAGTGGGGTCCATTTAAAGCCAATTCCCCTGATCCTTCTTAGCTGCATATGGAAGGGAGCTCCATCCTAGAAAGATCTGCTGGGTCGGCAGAGGAGCTGCCATTGAAAGAAACTGGTTACCAAGTGTTTATTACATTTTATGTTTTCCTCTCATCATAATCCTTCATAATGTGTTTAAACAATTAGTTGCCAGAATATCCAAACTTCTGAGGCTTAGAAAGGGATCCCAGGCACATTTAAAGAGCTATGAACCCCTATTTGGGCAAGAGGGAGAAGTTTTTTTTTGTTGTTTTTTTTTTTGCTATTGTTATTTCATCACATATTAACTTTTATTGAGTGTTTCCAATTTAACATGAATGGCCAAATGTACTTAGAGAGACATATTAGGTTATGATGAGCTTTTCATACCCTGTGTACTCCAGTCACTGACTGTTTCTTGTTGGGGGCAGGAGGTGTGAGTCAGTGTCTCTTGGGAACTTTCTTGGGTGAAGAAAAGGTCAGCAAACTTTTCTCTGTAAATAATTCTCTCATATAGCCTAATATTATATTAGTATGTAATAGTCAAAATAAAATGCCATCTGCTCTGTCCTCTTTTTCTACTTTATGTTCAGAGTAACTCAACTAAGCTGAAAACCTCCGTTTTCCAAGCATACCCTGCCCTATTTTTGCCAATTATGTTGAAAATATGTATTAGATGCTTTGTCTGCATTTAGTGCTTTATTTCTTGAAATTTTTACCTTTATTATGCAGGAACTATTATAATGCTCATGTCACAGGTGAGGAAAATTGAGGCTTCAAGATTTAAGTGACTTATTCAAGCTCATTCCATTAGCAAAGGGGGCAGGGACAATGTTTTAATCCAAGCAGGTCTATTGGCCTATTATCTATCTATCTATCTATCTATCTATCTATCTATCTATCTCTCTATCTCTAATCTACCTGTATTTCTATTTATATATGTCTCTCTATGTATGTACGTATCTAGAATCTACCTATGTATCTATTTATGTATGTCTCTGTGTGTATGTATGTATGTATCTATCTATCTTTCTATCATTGGTCATCTAGCTAGCTACCCGGCTAGCTATGAGGGTCTGGGGAGGTTTGCTCCCTATCTTGTATATGACAAGCTATTCTCACATGTATAGTCATCCTTATTTCTTAGGTCACTAATACAATTTAAGAACACAATGCTGAAAACTTCTCAGAAACTCTCTATACCTGGATGAACTGGAGTTGACTGGGCCTCACTCACTATACATTGATTAAAGAGTCAGTCATTTTCTTGGTAGATTCCCAAAATCAGTATCCAAATTTCCTTCCTTTTGAGTCATTCTTTTGCCTGAATGATATTATCTAGGGTGCCAGTGTTCAGGATTCAAGTGTAAGGGAGAGGGCTGTCACTCTTCTGGATGGAGACACCAGTTGCATTCCTCTGTGTTCATTAGCACCTGACACTCCTCTTGGGCAGTGCCTTATGCCCACACACAGATTCTCTGAATGAGTGTCTCCAGAAAGCAAACCTTGCTTCTTCCAGGATGAGGAGAAGCAATTTCCCATGACTGCATGGGATCGGGGAGCCTAAAACAATTTCTATCTATTGGGAGCCTAAAACGGCTTCTAGCCAAGCCTGTTGCTATCAGCTCCTCTTGATCTAGTATTTGGAGAGCTTGGAGGTGCCTCCAACCCTGGCTTGCGACCAACAGTCAAGTTTTGAGGATTTCTTTGTGCTTCACTCAACTCCTACCAGTGCCGTATACTCGAATATCTCCTCTTCCTTCAGATACACCTCAAATGCTCCATGCTCCATGAAGCCCTCATTTTTGTTTTTTTTCATTCAAGTATGATCACTTTGTCTGCAATGTTATATTCAGGTTTAGGACTAAATCTGAAAAATGTTCTTCACACGTCTTTACGTATCTAGCACAAAACATTCAGCAGCACATTTCACGTAGGAATAACAATAGCCAGAGGAGGGTTGTTTACATGTTTTCTTCATTTGGTCCTTATGGCATAAGAAGAAAAATCTTTCCTAGTGACTCTACATTTTTTATAGCTTTGCTTCATAATTAACAGCAAGAAGTTAAACAAATTCGCTAAGTTTTATGATGTGTAAGTGCCTACTTTGGGTTAGACACACATCGACAGATTTTCACAACCGTGCCAGACAGGTATTGTTACACCCATTTAACAGCTGATAGAACTGGTGCTTGGAGTTACAACACGCATGCAATAAACGAATCTTTGTGAGTATTATTATCTGGCTTCTGCAAGTGAGAAAAACAGTCTTTGGAACAGCATTTCTCGTATATGATCGGTCAAACTCTGGCGATCTCTGAGAGCCGTTTTGGCATCCCCAATACTGTTTCAAGACCTTCATGAGGTCAAACCATTTCTTTTTCTTTTCCTTTTTTTGAGATGGGGTCTTGCTCTGTCACCAGGCTGGAGTGCAGTGGCGCGATCTCGGCTCACTGCAACCTCTGCCTCCTGGGTTCAGGTGATTCTCCTGCCTCAGCCTCCTGAGTAACTGGGACCACAGGCACCTGCCACCACACCCGGCTAATTTTTTTTTTTTGCCTTTTTAGTAGAGATGGGGTTTCACCATGTTGACCAGGATGGTCTCGATCGCTTGACCTCATGATCCACCCACCTCGGCCTCCCAAATTGCTGGGATTGCAGCCATGAGCCACTGTGCCCAGCCAAGGTCAAAGCGTTTAAATAATGAGCATACCATGATTTTCAGCAGTTTCATGATGGGTGACTGCACTGTCACTGACCACTAATGGAACATGTGCTTGTGTATTCTTGCATTTAAAAAGTCTCTCAGTTTAGATTTTAATATGGTATATGTATTGATAGAGTCTACATATATATATATATATTTACACACACACACATATACTGGTATATGTGTGAGACCGTAGTTTAACAAAGGCTGCCTTAAAGGGATACATTCCTTATATCCCGCAAGGAATACAGCGGATTTCCGGTTGAAATGAATTGGCAATACAGATATTCCGTGACCTCCGTAGTAGACTCTGTCTCTCACCAGGCTTTCATGGTATTTTTGGATATCAGAATCTTCTCAAATTTAGCAGGTATTTAACTTTCCTGGAGCATAGGCTCTACATATCCAATGGAACAATTTTGTCAATTGGTAGTCAAATTATTTTTACCTAAGTTAGTCAACAATTTTACGTGAAGACCCACACATTTCTCTTTTCACTGGCAGATGTATTCACTGTATTACCAAATTCTGTATTACAGAAATTCACCTGGGATCCAGTTTACTTTGGGGTATGGAGATTGTAAAATGTCGCTGTGTGGCTGGCAATGGTGTCTGCACAACACACTAAATGTCGCTGTGTGGCCCCAATGGTGTCTGCACAACACACTAAATGTCGCTGTGTGGCCCCAATGGTGTCTGCACAACACACTAAATGTCGCTGTGTGGCCCCAATGGTGTCTGCACAACACACTAAATGTCACTGTGTGGCCCCAATGGTGTCTGCACAACACACTGTGCTCTGAGGGCTCTTGCTTCTCATTGGCTTTTACTGAACAAAGTGACTTCCTTGGAAGTTAACACCTTTGATATTGACAATATAAAAAAATAAAAACTCCTTACAAAGAGTGTGTGAAAAGCCCAGGTGTAAGAATTATTACATCCTTTTAGGTTGTTGCCTCACTGATGATCGGAAACCTAACTAGTAAAGCTGCCAAATTTGACATTTTTGCATATAATACCTGCTAGAAAAAATTTTACAAAGAGTATTTTTTTTTAAGCTACTGAACTTTAAGTTTCTGTGAACCACACACTGTTTTTCTAGACATTTAGGCTTTACTCTTCTGGAAATTATAATGGAAAATTTTTCTGAGTTTTAAGTGTATATTTAGCACTAGAAGACTCACAATAAATTCTTAATATTTTACAAAAATTATCATTAATGATATGTTGAAGAGACTCTGTCAAACTTCAGGTTTTATTTAGGGATCCAAAATTTTGACTCAGAAAAGATTAAATTGAGAGTTAAAAAAATAAAACTTGATGATCTTTTCAAAATTCCTTATATCAAATATCTAACAAGTGAGTACTTTCCAACATCCCAGCAATTTTATTTGCACCAGATTCCCTGGAGTGTGTGAGTAATACTGATAGCTGCAGCTGAATCGATAGTGCAACAATCCACATTGATCATTAAGACAACCGAAATGAGCAGACCAGCCATGGGGCAGTTTGTTTATTTCATGTATATAGATATAGCTTTAATTCCCAGCACAGTCTCAGAGAAATATTCCTAATACAAATATATATTTTTTGACTGAGTACACATTAAAGGGCCATTTTCTCTTATGCTGTAGGGAACAAGTGCTCAGGGAAATGGTCTCAGCATGTTGACACTGCATTTAAAGTTTGTAATGAAGTATCTTATTCTCCAACCTAGGGGTTAGAGACTGGACTCTGGTAAATCCACACAGAGAAATGATCTGCAGGTGTTACAGTAAGAAAGGCAAGATCCTTGGTCCTCCTAATGGGAATAAAATGCCCCAGCATTGTAATTATAATGCTTTCTGAATGTTTGTAATTTGCTTTCTCCACATTTAGTTTCAAGCAAGGTTTGAATTATGTAGGAGATGCTTCCAAAAAAATTTACAACCAAAAGTTCTAACTCTCCTCTAAAATTTTCTTGAGTGAGTACAAATTCTGACAGTGTCAACTAAACAACCGGTTAAGAGGTGAGTGACGTTTGCTGTCTGCAATCAATATTTGTGAAGTGTGACACAGGTAATATTTGAAAGAGTGTTCATCAAGAATCATGAGAAAATTTTCTACATAACAAAATGACTAAATCCTAAGTTACAATGTGAATCCATTAAGTATGTTTTTTGTTTCTTGTTGTTTTCTTTTATAAAAGACTGTAGAATCCAGTTAACACAAAAGAACTTGGACAGAAGGACTGGAGTTTATAAAAATGAGACTTGGCTTTGGTTTCTGTGAGCAGCTAATTTGAAATACTGTAACATTTTTTTAGGTGAGTTTAGTATGCCACAATTTCTATGAAATCTATAGGTTAGATAGTCACTTTCTGTCCTCCTTTTAACTGTAATCTTTCAGAGCAAAATGACTTAATTGTTCCTTCTATGAATATTGGATATTGATTTCTTTTTGTGTCTAATTGGCAAATAAGGGTTGCCTGCTATTTTTCTTAGAAAAACAAAACAAAATTAAAAACCACAAAAAAACCCACAATGAAAACATCAATTATTTGTGATCATCAGTGTTCATTAGTTTTCTAACACAAATACTTGTTTTCATTCATGCCATGGTTTCTAAATGGAACAGTGAATCACATTAGACAGGTGTCCCTTTTCAAAAACCATGTTCTTCCTTCTGTGCTTGAAGGGTTCCCTTCATTTCTGGGCATGCCAGAGTTCTTGAAAGTTCTGGAGTAGCCAATCAGCTGCAAGGAAATCTGACTGGCAGCTTGTGGCCATGTAGAAGGACTTTCTTATTTTTGTATCTATGTCAGTGCAAGTTTACTCTTAACGTTGTCATATTATGTGGGAATCTTTTGACAAAAGTGTCAAGTTTCAGAAAGACTTTTTTTAAGAGTAAAGTCAAAGCTGTTCTGACAAACAATTTCATATTTGTTCCATATGATTTTGAAAGAATTTTACATGTGTTAAAGTTATTTCCTATCTACTATTATATTTAGCACAATATTAGGTATACAGCAAGCAGAGCATGGGGAGTAGTAAACAATTAGTAAATTGAATTTGTTTTTAAATATTCTGAATATATATACAGACACAGGGTATAAACGTACACAAACACAGTTGTACCTCTGAAGTTTTCTCTTTTCACTGTAATGATTTTCACATTATTCAACATAAATGATCCATCACTTACATGCATTATTTCCAATAAAATCTTATATTATTAATGTCCAATATGTGGGCACATTTATCTCCAATTGACAGCATGCAGGGGCTATAACTGGGTGCTGTACTCAGATACTGACTTGTGGGTGTAAGTTTTGCTTTGTTTTGTTCTTCTCCCCCCACCCCAATCCCACATGCATGCATTTTAACCTGTTTCTTTCATTCAAGAAGATGCCACAATGTTTTAGGAGAGGGGCAGAATGAAAGTCTAAGTTCTATGGAGAAATTAGGGAGTTTTCAGATGAAGTAGAAGAAATGTACCAGAGAATTAGCTCACCAAAGTGGAGTATCTTGGAGCTGGAAACGAGAAAAGAGCTGTTCCTCCACCACAAATTAGAAAAAAGTTTTCAATGGTTAAGGGGAAAAAGAGAAGACAAATATGTATTTTGAGGTGCTGCATCAGGGGAGACCCAGCCCCAGATTTCTGGCATGCTTTTTGCAGGCTGTGAGCCTCCAGGTAAGTGTGGATTCAAAAAGCAGCTGGCAGAGGGAAGTAGGAGCAGTTTCCAAAAGATCTTGTCCCCAAAGTGGCAGATAATCTGCCAAAGCCATGGACCAGGATGGGGCAATGTGAGTTGAGTCAACAGCTGACTCAGGGGTAACATGGATACTGAGGACTCTGGGCAGCATCCCTCCTCTCCACCCCCACACGCTTGACAACTTTAAGATGTAGAAATGGTCTGTGACACCACCGCATGGTGGGTAGAAACCCTCAACCTGATGAAGGCTGTGTTCTACCAGCCCTGTAAAACAAGGATTTTCTTTTTCTTTTTTCCAAAGGAAGGAAGGAGAGAGGGAGGAGGAAGAAAAGAAAGAAAGAGAGTAAGAAGGGAAAGAAGGAAGGAAGGGATAAAGAAAGAAAAAGAAGAAAGGAAGGAAAGGAAGGAAGAGAAGAAGAACGAAAGTTCTCTGAAAAGTAATTTGGAGGAAAGAGACTACTCCAGTGAATAGTTTGCCTCCAGTTTAAAGTGAAGATGTATTCCCCAAACAGAAGTTTAGCATCAGAAATGTATCTGGTTAAATAGCAAATTTATATGCTTACATCGTGGATTTTGGATTCTGAGATTTCCATCTGGGACAAACATATTACCCTCACATTAAAGAAGAGTTATCGGGGCCGGGCGCGGTGGCTCACACCTGTAATCCCAGCACTTTGGGAGGCCGAGGCGAGTGGATCACGAGGTCAAGAGATCGAGACCATCCTGGTCAACATGGTGAAACCCCATCTCTACTAAAAATACAAAAATTAGCTGGGCATGGTGGTACGCGTCTGTAATCCCAGCTACTCAGGAGGCTGAGGCAGAATTGCCTGAACCCAGGAGGTGGAGGTTGCGGTGAGCTGAGATCGTGCCATTGCACTCCAGCCTGGGTAACAACAGTGAAACTCCATCTAAAAAAAAAAAAGTAATAGAATGTAAATAACTTCCTTAGGAAGATAAAACTGATAAGCAGCAAGGCCAGATAAGAATTCTGGTCTGTCTGACTTCCAAGATGCATGACCCGCTTACTATGTTTTCCTATGTTGACAAGTTTTACTTACATTTCTTATACTCCAGGATTAGAGCAGTAACCCAAGAAATGGAAGCCATCTGCAAAGACAGGACATGGCCAGTGTTGCCTGGGACTGGGAGAGTGAATCTGATTTAAAAGGTGAGTGGGCAGCCTGCAGACCACTATCCTACGGTGGTCTAATGCTCTAATTCAGTTTACACATCATAAAGCTGATGACTTGAATTCTGCTAGGTTTGTTGACTATTGCTTAACTGGATGAAAACGTGTAGGAAAACATGGTACGGCCAGTACACCAGTACCAGCCATTCACGAACCTGCACACTCATGTACAAGATTTGAAAACAGAATTAAAACTAGATTCATGGCTGTAATGCTTATTCCTACCGTCAGGCCTCAACCAGAGTTAACAAAAAGCGTGATATTATATGACATTTGTGCATCTGTTAAAGACCAAGCCAATTCAATGCCTTCCAGAAACTGATGAAGCATTCACGTCCCTCATTGTAGTTCTTAAGAACATACATTTGTTGCTTGATTTCAAGCTTATTTTCTATGTCATCTCAGAATTTTTTGAAGCATAGTCCTGGTTTATGCTTCAGCACTTTCTTTCCTCCAGATTTCCTAGTTTTCATTTTTCAAGGCTGCTGTCAATTTTTGGTTGATTATTTCCCACCTTGGTGGCACTTCCTTCTGTTAATTTGACCTTCACATTTATCTTGGCACCATCTTTGATTTGAGTAGTCTCTATTTCATTCATTGGATTGAATCAATAAGTTTTTAACTTAGGTCTTGGGGGATGTGTTGGTTGTGATTTTGAATCTCATTCCGTGTTCTCTGTCAGAGACCTCAAATGAGAAAGCATCGTTATTTTGGGAAGTGATGATTGCAGAGAGAATGGAGCAGTAAATGGACATTGTCTATTGCAATCTAGGCCAATTCAAATAGACATCAGGAGGATGTATTTCTATTGGCGTATTTATTACAGACATCACAGCACACAGTCTGAAAATAATAATTACTGTCAAAATGTCCAACATTGTTGTGCCAGGAATCTTTCTTTTTTTATTTTGAGAGTCTTGCTTTGTTGCCAGGTGCCAGGCCGGAGTGCGGTGGTGTGAGCTCAGCTCACTGCAACCTCCGCCTCCCAGGTTCAAGCAATTCTCCTGCCTCAGACTCCCAAGTAGCTGGGACTACAGGCGTGGACCACCAGACCCAGCTAATTTTTGTATTTTTTAGTAGAGATGGGGTTTCACCATGTTGGCCAGGATGGTCTCGATCTCTTGACCTTGTGATCCACCCACCTCGGCCTCCCAAAGTGCTGGGATTACAGGCGTGAGCCACTGTGCCTGGTAGTGCCAGGAATCTAAGGGACTTATTTGTATGAAGATATATAATCACTATCAGAACTCTAAAAATCAGGTACTATTATGAAGCCCCAATTTCCATGGGAAAACTGGAACAGACATCAGATAGCTAGAAAGTGGCGGAGTCAAAAGTCTTTTTCATATGTGTGTGTGGGGTTAAAGGGTATGGTTAGTGAAATCACTGCTGAACTTTAATGAGATGTCACTTAAATGTCAGATTTGAAGATGTCAAGGTCTGTTCCTGAAGAAAAGTGTGGATGCTCTTCTCTTCTCTCCAGACAGCGTCTCCCCAGGTCTTCATGGGTGAGTTAGGAACCCTTCCCACCCTCCTCATTCTCCTTGCATGACAACTCGTTCACCTTAGGCGGTGACCACAATGGATGGGCTGACTCAAAGGCCGTTGCCTCAGTGACCCAGGCCTTCAGTTTCACTAGGAATACATTTGTCTGAGCCTAGGCCATGAAAATATAAGTGACTTTTTAAAGACTCCAATTGACTTGAACAGTAAATATGATTTTGGGAAGAATGTGGGTCAGACTATTTGCTAAAGTGACTGTGAAATCTACTCAGAAGTTCAGGAGCTTTGGAGGCATAAAACCTAGAAGGTGAATCTCAGGTCTACCACCAGCCAGTTGAGTGGCCCTGGACTAATATCTTCTTTAATGCTCAGTTTCTTCATCTGTCAAATAGGAAAGTTTACTGTTCAAGTTTTTGGGAACTGTTAGAAACAAGGCATAGAAACATCCATGCAGGTAGGTTCTCAATGAGTTTTAACTATGTTTGTATCCAAAAGAAAAAAAATCCTACAAACAAAAGGAGAGCATTTACAAATACTTTGTCTTAAACAGCATTTATTTTCCACCAAAATAAAATATTTAGCATATTTTCCTGAGCCCACAGAATCACTAATCTATGGTGACTGATAATATAATTGAATAGAATGGCGGAAACTAATGTTAATCTGTAATTCACACGTGACGGTCAGCATTAAGTAATTAAAATCACTAAACTGTTTGAAGGGTCTTGTTCTGCTTTAGTGGTTCCCATCTTGAAAATTCGCAATCCTAAGGTGCAAGGAGGTAGCAAGAGGACTGAGTAAGCTCCTCTTAGAGAGCTGGGCTGCTATTACAAGATACTGTAGACTGGGTGACCTAAACAACAGATGCGTATTTCCCACAGTTCTGGAGTCTGGAAGGCTGAGATCAGGCGCCAGCACTGGTGGGTTCTGGTGGGGGCCCTCTTCCTAGCTTGCAAATAGCTGCCTTTTGGCTGCTATGTGATTACGTGACTTTTCCTTGATGTGTGTGTGTTTGGAGAGAGAGCGCTCTATCTCTTCCTCTTTTTTTTTTTTTTTGAGAAGTAGTTTCACTCCTGTTACCCAGGCTGGAGTGCAATGGCGCGATCTCGGCTCACTGCAACCTCCGCCTCCTGGGTTCAGGCAATTCTCCTGCCTCAGCCTCCTGAGTAGCTGGGATTACAGGCGCGCGCCACCATGCCCAGCTAATTTTTTTCTTTTTTTGTATCTTTAGTAGAGACGGGTTTTCACCATGTTGACCAGGATGGTCTCAATCTTTTGATCTCGTGATCCAGCCGCCTTGGCCTCCCAAAGTGCTGGGATTACAGGCATGAGCCACCGCACCCGGCCTCTCTTCCTCTTTTTAAAAGGCCACTGATTCTATCACGAGGGTTCCACCCTCAGGATCTCATCTAAGTTAATTACCTCCCGAAGGCCTTAACTCCAGACAGCGTCTCATTGGGGGTCAGGGTTTTGACCCGTGGGGAGGGGGCAGGATGGGGGGACCAGCCTGCAGTCCGTAACAGAGCTCTTTCAGACACTTCCACAAAGTGACATCGGGATTCACAAATTTACACTCTCTAAAGCAGCTCAGACAAAGGAAAAACACAATGTCGTTTCCTTCTGGCTGAGAGTTTATCAGCCATGTGTGGTGACAAATAGTTGTCTCACCTTGATCATGAATTTTGATTGATAGATCTGATTAATAAAAACAAAATTATTACTGAATGAAATGCAATTTAATAGAATAAAATTTCAAAATACGCATCTTCGGTGCTGGAAGGAAAGTCCAGAATAATTTCAGGTCTTGATAAAAAGAATGGCTGCCGCAATTTCAGCCGAAGTCAGGACATGCCCAGGACATGAGGGTTGTTTGCTCTTCTTGCGGCGTGACCTTTCCAGCGGCACTTTAGCAGATAACAACAATTTTCACAATAAAATATGAGGAATTCCTGAAAGAGTGGAAATATGTGACCGGCAGAGGTCACAGTTCTCAGGTAGCCTGGTGAAACCTTCTCATCCTGGTAGACAGGGGTCAGTTTTATGTAGGTGTTCCAGGGCATCTGGCTTCCACTGTGGAGACAGGCAGTGGAGAGGATGAATGTGGATGTGTAACTACAACGTGGCAGGGTGAGGAGTGGCTGGGAGGCACAGCTGGCCTACCGTCATTACTTAGTGAGTTTCCTATCGCAGGAATGAGGGAAGGCACGTCGGATTAAACAGTGATGGCTGCAGCATAGCAAGGTGTTCAGCATGGTACAATGACGGGGGAAGGTACTTGCAAGACTCAGGAGTGGGAAAAAAGAGAGAGAGAGAGAGTTCAGGAGAAAGAGCAACATCCCTATAAGGCTCACATCAGTCACAGCTGGTGATGTAATATCTTGTTGTCAAATCAGTTCATAAAGAGTTTCGAAGTTTCCAGCTCTAGGTGCAAGTAGATCAAAACCCCCAGCCACCTCAGGACAGGTATTGACAGTGCTCCCCTAGTCTTTCTTGCTACTTGTAGAAAACACTGACTAGAATGACCCCCAGAAGAATGAGACCTCCTTTCAAAGACTTTTAGCAAAAAAAGATTTCTGTCTCCAATTCCCTCACTCAAAAAAAGCGGTACCTATTTGGCCCCTACAATTTACAAAATGCTTTTCATACATTTTCATAATTGGATCTTCGCAACAGGTGAAGTGGGAGAGACACAGTTTCTTCCCACTGCAAACAAGCAAGGGAGCTCATCTGAAAATGTAGCCAGGATTGAGCTTCCAATTACAGAAAAGAGTTGGGTCGTTCATACAGGTCTTCCAGTTCCTGGCTCTTTCAGCTAAGTCATGTTGCCGCTACAAAATCCTATCAAAAATTACCCTTCATTCTCAAACTGGATATCTCACACAGTAATGAAAACTTAGTTTTTCTTGACCTATAAGAAATGAAGATAGAAATATTGTTGGCAGCTGCCTGAAACAGTTTGTTATGAAATCAACTCATTCTTTTAAAAAAGAGGATTAAAAATTATACTGCATAATTGTGTTAAACTTTCTACTTAGGCCATATTTTCTTTTTCTTTTTTTTTTTTTTTTTTTTAAATTTTTATTGCATTTTAGGTTTTGGGGTATATGTGCAGAACATGCATGATAGTTGCATAGGTACACACATGGCAGTGTGTTTTGCTGCCTTC
>CM052650.1:172723731-172741853 GCA_028533165.1 Leontopithecus rosalia | reverse complement strand
GAATCCTACTTGATCATGATGGATAAGCTTTTTGATGTGCTATTGCAATCGGCTTGCCAGTATTTTATTGAAGATTTTTGCATCTATGTTCATCATGGATATTGGCCTGAAGTTTTCTTTTCTTGTAGAGTCTCTGCCATATTTTCTAACTCTTTAATAATCTTAGGTGGGACTCATTTCACCATCTAATTATTAGAATTTGTGGTAAGCAGTGAGATAGTTACTTTACTATTTTTTGCAAAATAGTCTTTCACAATAAGATAATTATGTGTAGAAAAAACGAACAGTTCAGAACATAACAGCACCTATCTTCTATAAAAGAATGAGTAAGAGAACTTCTGACAGAACGATCATTAAAATTGTTCTTTCACAGTACAATGCAGTGAATTTGAAGTTAACAGTAAAAGAATGTGTTTAAATTTAAAATAGTTAAGAGCAGTCTTAAAGAAGTGGTACTGTTCTTATAATGCCATGCTTTAAAATTATAGTTCTTGTTTTCAAATGTTAAAATTGGGATTTTATATTCCGGCACCACATCTTCAAACATCTTATAGTATTATGTGGTCCTCTTAAATGAAATAATGCATTTGAAAACATTTTCGAGGTGTAGCACCATGAAACATAGTGGTTAATAACAGTAATGTGGAGTGAATGCTTTGCATTTGCACATTCGCCATGCACACATATATTGGTTTGCTTGTTTTATAAAGTAGGTATCACAATCTATAATTTATGGTCAAGTAGGTTGAAGTGCTAAGAAGTTAGGAGACTCCTCCAAATATCACACAGCGTTTTGCTGAAGTCAGGGACCAGACTCAGACCTTTCGTTTCACAGCTGGGACTTGCTTCATTTTTTCCACTTTCCCTTTCCATCTATTCTACATGATTCATGAAGCAATTTTCTACCATCTATCCAAGCTAAAAATGGAGATGACATTCAATTTAAAAAGTTTTAGTCCCTTTTGTCTCTTCTGTACTGACAGAAGGTACAGAACGCCCTTATAGTGAGAAATTGCCTTTTTACACATTCAGAATATTAAAACTCATGCATTCATGCCATTTTCCCACACATTAGCTGTCATCTTTGACGTGTATGTACTGGGTTTTATTCTTTCCAGGAGTGTAGTGAACCGTCTGTATTGAGCGCTGTGGTCACCATTGCCTAGAACAGTGAGTTACTCCTGACAGCTCTTGGGGAAAGGACGCTTCCCCTCCTCTGAAACTCAGATGGGATTCCAGAATGCAGCCCCAGCACAGCTTGAAGAGCTTCAGTAGTTCACCACGGACACAAGTTGTGTTCCCAAGGGCCTGCCAATTTCATAAACACTGCGTTGCAAAGGTTTGTTTTGAGAAGGGGTAGAAAAAGTAGTTTGGATTCTGAGATTGGTCAGTCACAGATTTGAGTCCCACTCTACCATTCTACTTGGTAAGTGGAAATGGCTTAACTCCTTCAAAACTCAGTATGTCTAGGTGGAATATGGCACTCATAATTAGTGAACAGAACTCCTGTGAAAATTACAAATAGTGGAAGCTACTTAGCACCATGCCTGGTACACAGCATGTAGTCAATAAATTGGGGCTACTTTAAAAAAATTAATTTATGCTAAATTTTAGGTGGTGTACAGACTGAGAAGTTACCTTATTTTTCTCAGAAAGTTTGAAGATATTGGTGAGGTGCGGTGGCTCACACCTGTAATCCCAGTGCCTTGGGAAGCTGAGGCAGGTGGATCGCTTGACTTCAGGAGGTTGAGACCAACCGGGACAACATGGTGAAACACTGTCTCCACAAAAAATTTAAAAATTAAAAAATTAGCCAGGTGTGGTGGTGTGTGCCTGTAGTCCCAGCTACTCAAGAGGTTGAGGCAGGAGGATCTCTTGAGCCTGGGGAAGGTCAAGGCTGTAGACTGTTGTGAACCACGATTGCACCAGTGCACTCCAGCTTGGGTGACAGAATGAGATCCTGTCTCAAAAAAAAAAAAAAAAAAAGAAAAGAAATTTGGGGATGAATTACTAATAGTTACATGGAAAACTAAGCCAACAAATAAACAAGGTAATTATTTACTTAGGACAAACAAAACAAATGGTACCTGACAGTAAAATTTGATCAAAGTAGACTAAGTTATTCCACTGTAACTTACATTTACCTAGCAATAAAAATGTAAATTCCAATAAAAAAGAAATCTAGGTGGTAGAACTTTTACTTCCTATGGGAACAGAGTACACAGAACGTGTATACATGCAGATACTCAAAACACTTCTACCTCTAAGGCGGCTCCCTTCCTAAAGGTACGAATGAGTCTTCCTTCAGATGCGTTTATTTCTTTAAAATTCAGGATTATTTGAATGGTTCAGAGCCTAAACTACCGAATTAGAATTATGATTTAGAATACACTTCCTGGCTGGGCCTGGTGGCCTATGCCTGTAATCCCAGCACTTTGGGAGGCCAAAGCGGGTGGCTTGCTTGAGGCCAGGAGTTCAAGACCAGCCTGGTCAATGTGGCAAAACACCATCTCTACTGAAAATACAAAAATTAGCTGGGAATGGTGGTGTGTGCCTGTAATCCCAGCTGCTTGGGAGGCTGAGGCAGGAGAATCACTTGATTCCAAGAGGCAGAGATTGCAGAAAGCCCAGATCGCCCCATTGGATTCCAGCCTGAGTAGCGCCAGACTCCATCTCAAATTAAAAAAAATAGACTTCCTGACTTGATTGCATTTTCTGGCTGTGTGTCTTTGGGGGAAGTGACTTAAATTCCTGTGCTTCAGTTTTATCATCTGTAGCCACAAGGATCATACAGTTTCTACTTCATAGGGTTGTTGTGATAAATACAGGCATCAGGTATGTAAAACGTGTAGAGCACACGGAACGTGCCGTCAGCACTACCTAATGGTTAGCTGTTAATGTCGCCAACATGGAGTAATTTCATAATTCTTCCTCTTCTTTATGAAGAAAGATCCCCACATCTCGTCTGATTTCTCATCATTTAGAACCTTCCATTTCCAGGCTTTTTCCAACAACCTAAACAAAAAAAATTTTTTTTTTTACTTCCCACTTTACGTCTGCAGCCCCCTTCTGGGTTAGGGGAGGGTGTGATTTACCAGGGGAGGCATCTGCCAAGCAACTCATGAACTGCACCCACAGTGCGGCTCCAGGCATTCAGGTGCTGGGGGCTCAGCGTGGCCTGGTGCCACGGGGAAGGGTGGTGTGGAGGATGTGGGCAGAGCTGACCTTGGCTCCCAAAGGGCAGGGGCTCATTCCAGTCCCATGGAAATGCACAAAGAAGTTATGGGACAAGCTTGTGACATTTGGTGGAAAGCCTCTGCTTGAATATCCCACAGGCACCTCCAATTCTACGTTGAGTTTCAACCTTAAATTATTGTCCCAGCTTCCCTGTCCCAAACACTTACCCAGCTCCCCCCGACACACATGCTCTCAGTTCCCCCAAACGTAGGGAGGGCCCAGCACCACTGTGCATCTGATTTCCAACCTAAATTACCATGACCTTGCCCTGTTGTTGCTCTGAGTCTCGAACTGATCACAAAGTGCTATTGATTCTCCTAAATATCTCTCAGCTTTATCCACCTCCCTTCCTCACAGCTGCCATGCCAATTCATGCCATTATACTTTTGTACCTGAATAAGAAGGACAGGCTCTTAACGGTTCTCCCTAAATCCAGTCCCAAGCAACAGGCAGAGTAAGGTTTCCGCAGTACAAATCCGATTGCTCTTTTTGCACTTGAACAAAGTTGTCGCTACTTTCTGGGAGTTGCTGAGCCGCGGTGGAGGAACGCACACCTCCATCCAGCAGGCACACTGCCTCCCCCTGGCATTGACGCTGACCTTCGTGCATCACGGCACTGAATGGTGAGCAGCTTTCCATGGGGAACGTAGGGCAGCAGAACAGGAGTGGATTTCTCTTTAAATATCTTTGATATTTTCCTACGGGTTCCTGGGTAGAGAGCAGTGGGTGGAGCATGGGTGAAGACAGGGTTGGCTGATGCCCTTCAGTTTGTCTGGAAAGAGCCACAGTGATGTGGACATTAAAATGCCCTTATCTGCACTCAGCAGCTGGAAACAAATGGCGGATGCACAAACATAGAATTTGTGATTCAGTACTTCATAATTTATTTCATCTGCATGGAATGCCTTCCCATATCTGCCCCACCCGTACAATCCCTGATCTTCTTACACGCCCAGTTTAAAAGGATGCATTCTCTGAGAAACCTTTCCTGACCTCATGGAGTGGATGTGTGGACTCCTCTGTTCTTCCCCTCTGTGGATGTGTCAGGCAACTCTGATCTATGTGTTCTTTCCCACATCTGCTCACACCTGATACTCCAGGGACCACATTCCTGAGCATGGCAGCCACTGCAAGGCTAACAGAGACTCTGAGAAGCTGGCCTAAGTGACAGGGAAAAGGATTTGTGTGAAGATGTGTGGAATGAGATTTTCTGTTCCCTAAAGCCTGTAGGTGTGTCTGCACACTGGAAAGGATGACCTGCCCAAAGGTGGGGCCACAGAGCGTACGGAGCCTTTACAACTTGAACAGGAGTGAGGGGAGACCTCTCCCCATCTGTCCCCTCCAGCCACATAGGACTGAGCCACTTGAAACTTTTCCTTACACAAAGTAAGCAGGAGATACATTATGTAGGTAGAACGCTTAAGCAATAATTTGGCTGTTATCGTGTCCCAAATATATGCTTGCTATTTTACCACACTCTTTCCTTTGACTTAATTTCCACTAAAACTGCCTAACGTAGGCATTTTATACCCTTTTAGGGATAAAGAAACTGGAGCTCATGGAAGTTAACTTACCCGAGTCACACAAGTAACACATAGGAGTTCTGAGACTCTAAGTCATCCACCAAGTCCACACCTCATCACCGTGCCATGCTGCCCCTTCGCTTCTCTTCTTTCTTGTAGATTTGCAACTTGCTTTATACATATTCTTGTGCTAGAAGCAGTGAGGGGTCACTTGTATATACACCCTAAACTTAGCAAAGTGCACAGCATGATGGAGGGAGCAAGTCATACTTGATGAATAAATGAAAGAATGGAAGAATCGTTTGGGGAAGTACACTATCAAAAGCACAGCCGTGAAGGCAGCTGTTTGCCTGGGATTGATCTTGCTTCCGCTGTTCCAGGAACATGTTGATTTTGTCCAATTTAATTGTCCAGTATTTTATGTTTCTATGGGCGCAAGCAAGCCAAGGCATTCACTCACCTGAACCACGCACCTGAGCGCTGAGAGGGGCAGAGCTGCCAGCAGCCTGTACCTCCTTCCCTGCTCTACTTCCTGACATTCTGAGGTTCAAGGATTTACCTGCTCATTCTGCAGATTCTCTGTGAATAATAAGGACAGGCTCCTGATGGTTCCCTGTGAATCCAGTCCCCACCCAGCAGCCAGAGTAAGGTTTCTGCAACGCAAATCCGATTGTTCTTTATGTGAATAGTAAGGACAGACCCCTGATGGTTCTGTCTCGAGGAAGGCACTGGAGCCTGAGAGGAACACTAGGAGTTTTAAAACAAAAAGGAAAGGAAGTTAGGCCATAAGATATGTTTGCATTAATTATATACAAAGCCAAGAGAAACATCAAAGTATGAAGTTACTGAGTGTGGGCCGGGCACTGTGGCTCACACCTGTAATCTCAGCACTTTGGGAGGCCGAGGCAGATGGATCATGAGGTCAGGAGTTTGAGACCAACTTGGCCAATATGATGAATCCCCATCTTTATTAAAAATACAAAAAAAAAAAAAATTAGCCAGCCGTAGTGGCACGTGCCTGTAATCCCGGCTACTTGGGATACTCAGGAGGCCAAGGCAGGAGACTCACTTGAATCCGGGAGGCGGAGGTTGCAGTGAGCTGAGATCACGCCATTGCACTCCAGTGACAGGGCGAGACTGCAGCTAAACAAAACATACTGAGTATCTCAGCTGATGGCGACTTTGCCTCAGTTTTTCTGATTACTAAAGAGAAGGTGTTACCAGAACAGAAAATGAAATACCGCATATTCTCGCTCATAGGCGGGTGATGAACAATGAGAACACATGGACACAGGGAAGGGAGTGCTACACACTGGGGTCTACTGGGGGGAATAGGGGAGGGACAGCGGGGGTGGGGGGAGCTGGGGAGGGATAGCCTGGGGAGAAATGCCCAATGTGGGAGAAGGGGAGGAAGGCAGCAAAACACACTGCCATGTGTGTATCTATGCAACTATCTTGCATGCTCTGCACATGTACCCCAAAACCTAAAATGCAATAAAAATTATATAAATCAATAAATAAAAAAAAGAGAAGGTGTCTATAGCCCACCTTTATTCCTCTCTGCTTAGAGGCCTCTGAATTAGTTACAGACTATTTAAAGCCAGTCTGTAAGCTGGGTGTCAAGTACTGTTGCTTCTGCTTTGCTCACTTCAACCAAGTCAGCCTCTTTCCCTCCTCATTTATTCTAGACTTGGATTAAATCTTGCGAAAAGCAGCCACCGTTTTTATTTTCTGTAAAAGTTTTAAAATTAATACTCTCCATTCATGGCATTGATATTGTTGTCCCATGAAAGACATTTCTCTTGAAATGTTAAATTATTTATGAGTTACCTTTTCCCTGTTCATTATTGCCAGTCTTATTTTGGAAACAACTTATTTATTTATTTATTTTTGAGACGGATTCTTGCTCTGTTGCTCAGGCTTGAGTGCAGTGGCTCCAGCCACTGTGCCCTCAACTCACTGCCACCTCTGCCTCTTGGGGTCAAGCAATTCTCCTGCCTCCGCCTCCTGAGTAGCTGGGACTACAGGCATATGCCAGCACACCTGGCTAATTTTGCATTTTTAGTAGAGATGGGGTTTCACCATGCTGGCCAGGCTCGTCTGGAACTCCTGACCTCAGGTGATCTGCCCCACCCTCGGCCTCCCAAAGTGCTGTGATTACAAACCTGAGCCACCATACCCAGCCGGAATTAATTTTTTTAAAGGTACACTTTAACAAATTGTAAGATATTTATTTATTTATGAAAATTTGGAAACTCAGATAAATAAAAAGGAAGAAAATAGAACATATTTGTTAACTATTTACTCTGTAAGTAAACATTATTAAGATTTTGAAGAATGTACTTTGTCATGTATACATTTGTCTGTTTTTAAATAATAGAATCATGTTTACATGGAGTTTTAAAATCTACTTCTTCCAAATAGTCCTACTGTATATCACTAGTTTTATAAAACGCCATTTCAAATGATTGGTTCCTACTCCATTTCGCAGGTGTACCATAAATTTAACTCAGCCTATGTTGCTGAGCATGGAGATGATTTCCAACCTTTGCTATTATAAGTAACACTTGATAATCACTTTTAAAGCTAAATTTTTGCCTACTCTAATTATTATTTTCTTTGGATTTGATGAGTAACTTTACATTTGTATTAATCACATCCTAATAATTAAATTAAAAATTGAAAACAAAGGAATGTGTGAAATTAAGCCAAATGTCAAAAAGAGTATTTGTTTTGGGAACAAAAGCACCCCTGGGAGGTGAGACTGTGTGGTCTTGAACAGACAAAGGCTACTGTGATAGAAGAATTGGGGATCCTCTTGTTCCTGAATTCGCCCTTGAGGACTCTTTTCTGGCCAATCACCTGTTAACTGTCTCTCCAGAGCAGAGAGCACAAAGATGAAGCCCCACAGCAAGGAAGCGGCGGTGTTGGAGTGTCCTACGGGGCTTCCAGTCTCGCCTATTTAAATCAGCCATCTCTCCCAAGTTCTCTTCCTCTTTGTCCTTGAACATAAACAAACAAGACTTTCTCGTACTAAGCATGCTACTGCCAACAATTATGAAAGAAATAGGCCGGGATTTGCCCAATTTGGACAGAAATACTCTGGGTTTTTACAGAACACAGTGGCCCAACCCTGATCTAGGTAAATGAGGTGATTTTAGATTGAATAATTCTTTTTATGTTGAACGATCGTAACATAAACATAACTGTTTTGGAAAGACACATTGTTCAGTGTTCACAGGTAAGGGACAGGGATGGTGAACGAGCTTGTATCTGCTACCTGTTTTCGTGGTGTGCTCCCTCATTAAGTGCCTTGGCTGGCACTGTTGACAACACCTCTAGTTGTCTGCTAGCAGAGAATTAATGTTGACCAACTTTCAGAGTTCCTAACTCGTATTTTTGTGTTTGAGACATAAGATCACCGATAAATTATTCTTTGCTTCCTCTGAGCGGCAGGCCAGCCTGTCTAAGAATAACAGCAACGAAGATCGACTTGCTTCTTTCATTATTCACACGTGCAACCTCATCATACTTGATCCGACACCTATGCTGAGAGTCCTCACACACTTGCAACTTAAATTCAGCATCAGAGATGTGTGAACAGGCTTCAAAGGCCGTTTCTGAATGTGCTGTCCTTTTAGGATCACAGCCCAGAAAACCTCTCGGGACCTGGTGGCTTCTCTTGAGAAACACTGGGCTGCACCGTGTGACTCATGTGCAGAGGAGACGCCAAGGAAGCTGGATGCTTGATGTTGCAGCCGCACCGTCCCCAGCCCTCCGTGACACTCACAGCCTTCTCCATCTTGTGGAATGCTGCCATCAGATCATCAAGGAAAGTCATGAGTGGGAGTCATGGGACAGTTATTGATTTCCAACCACTCGTTCGCTTGCTGAAACACAAGCAGGACCTTCACACACAGAATTTTCTGACACTATGCTTGTGGATGTGCTGAACGCAGTATAATGAGGTAGGAAGGCTGGGCGTTGGGACCCCAGTGGCCAGGTTTAAACTCATTCTGCTATTCCTTTGTCAACATAGTAAGAGGCACTTAACTGCCCCGAGTGTCAGCACCATCACCTGGAAGATGAGGTGTTTCTCATAGGGCTCTTTGGGAATTCATGTGACAGTGTGGGTAACATACCTCGTTGCATACCTAGCAGATGTGCAATAAATATTCTTATATTATTTCCATCCACTAGGTTCTACACTCTTTTGATGTTTTGAGGCACATAATACTTGCAACAGGCCCACAGAAATGCTATACTCTTAAAATGGCCAAAAAGACACACACACACACACACACACACACACACACACACACACACTACTTACTTGTATGTAACATAAACATAATCTTTGCATAACTCAGTGGGGAAAGAACACCCAGTTTGCAGTCTGGCTCTGGCTTATATGCTTCATCTGCAAAGTGAGAGGCTGGAACCAACCGCTCTCGTAGGGCCGTGCCCATGATCAATTTCTGTGGTACTCCAATCCTGAGACCTGTTGTTCACAGGTCTCCCTTATCCATTCATATTTATTTTAATTGGTACACAGTACAATGTTGCATTTGTACTTGGCCTGGAAATGCAATTCTGTACTTTAACATATGCATGAAAAAAAAAAACAACTGTTAGCCAGGGGTGGTGGCTCATGCCTGCAATCCCAGTGCTTTGGGAGGCCAAGGTGGGCAGATCATCAGGAGTTCAAGACCGGTCTGGCCAGCATGGTGAAACCTCTTCTCTACTAAAAATACAAAAATTAGCTGGGCATGTTGGTGTGTGCCTGCAGTCCCAGCTACTTGGGAGGCTGAGGCAAGAGAATTGCTTGAACCTGGGAAGCGGATGTTGCAGTGAGCCAAGACTGCACCATTGCCACTCCAGCCTGGATGACAGAGCAAGACTCCAGCTCAAACAAAACAAAACAAAAACAAAAACAAACAAAAAACGTAAAACATATGCATGAATGTGAGATTTTGTAAATTTGCTTTAAATATCATGAAGTCCCACCTTCTGGCTTCTCCTCTGTCTTTTGCTCACAGCTGAATGCATCAGCCCTGGTTTCCTGCTCTGTGAGGAATGGCTGGACTTCATCTGCTGGGGACGAGAGTCACAGTGAGCTAGCCTTCTTGTCTCTGCTCTCCACTCGCGCTGTTGCTCTCTCTTTCTGTGCAGTTTTTCTCATCACTACTTCCTCATTTGGGGAAGGAATGAAGTACTTTGGTTGAAATCTCCCAGTGATTTGTAGACTGCATGTGGGGATGAAAGCCAGAGACATGGAATCATATGAACCATAAATGTTTCTGCTTAACTGTGTCAGTGTGAAGCAAGCAAGATGACTGAGAGGTCATCAGATTCTTTTCCAGAATATGATTGTTATTTGTACTGTTTTTGTCTTCTCGTGGCTGATTTCCTTTACGGAACTGAAGTGGTGTCTCTGATCTCCTGAGGTTGTGTGCTTCACTCTCTCCTTTTTATATCATACTGCAAGCTGATATTCTGAGTACAGCAAAGAACAAAATAAATGCTCTTATAGTAGGCAAATAATCCCTACTCCATGTAATAATGGTCAGATCTCATGGGAATTTGTATTTTAACTCACTTCAACATGATGGCCCTCCTCTCTGAAACTGCTTCATCGTGTTTAATAGAATGTGATCATAACTATGGCAGGATGCATAAAGCACCTCCTAAGAGGGAAGGGACGGAGAAAGTTAATTATATCTAATGGCCCTTGATCTCCCAAGAGAATAGTTCTTTCCACCTGGTAGAAAAGAGTGGTTTGAGAAATGAGGAAATCTTATAAGTAGCTCAGCTGTTGTGTAAAAGGTGAGTGGTCCACTTGTACTATATCAAAGCTACTGCCTAAATGAGTAGCATTTAGAATGGCATGTTCCTGAAAGAGAAGGTGGCAAGAAGAAGAAGGGCCGAAGCTAACCCTAAAAATAAAAGAAGAAATCCTTTCGGCAAAAACAGGGTTTTTTTGTTTAATTACGGCAACTATCCTGCAGGCTTTACATATTGGCAAATATAGCAGATAATGAACTATTGATCCATAAGTTGTTCAGGAAATGCAGAGCTTAACTAAACTGTGTTTTCCCTTGGAAGGTACATTGATGCAGTGTGTGGGCGGGCAATCTATTGATCCACTCCCCAAATTCCTCTGACCCACGTTGATTAAAAAGGAAAGGAAAAAAAAACTCTTAAATATACTCTCTCAGCCCAGTTGACATCTAAGAAACAATCCTGTTAAGAGAGAAGTACCTGGACCTCCCTTAATCTGATGTCATCGTCATGCTGTTCTGCCTTGTGACCCATTTCGAGTTTTATCAGTGCCACATATAAAAATGAGGCTCATGCCTATAATCCCAGCACTTTGGGGGGCCGAGGCAGGTGGATCACGAGGTCAAGAGATCGAGACCATCCTGGTCAACATAGTGAAACCCCGTCTCTACTAAAAATACAAAAATTAGCTGGGCACGGTGGCGCATGCCTGTAATCCCAGCTACTCGGGAGACTGAGGCAGGAGAATTGCCTGAACCCAGGAGGTGGAGTTTGCGGTGAGCCGAGATCGCGCCATTGCACTCCAGCCTGGGTAACAAGAGCGAAACTCCATCTCAAAAAAAAAAAAAAAAAGAAGCAGATACTTGCCGCATAGCACTAAGTGAAGTGCGTGGACTTTATCTTGCTTGTAAGGGCCAGGAGCACAGATAACCTCTTTGAAGATATCTTCTTTTTCACTCATTTCTGAAATAAGGTGAGTTGGGGGCAGGTTGTAGTAAGGATTCTTGTTTCTGATGAGAGATCTACTACTTTACCTGGAATGCCTTGTCAACTGTCGAACCAGAGGGACTCCATCTTGTGTAAGGGCTAGGACAATGAGGCAGGGACTTGTCAGGCTGCATTTCCAGGAAGTGACGCATTCCCAGACTCTAGATGTTTACAGTTCAGGGAACAAATTCACAGTGTTTGTTAAACAGGCCCAGAACTGGGAGTGTGCAGATATCCCGCTATCCGGAGAACAAAGGCATTCCTAATTTTGCTTTAAAGATAATAATACTGATTCTTTCGATATATAGTAATTAGGAAAATTAATTTTTTATCACAAACCATTGTGGCAAAGCACTTCTCCCCATGTACATAAGCATCGTACCTAGGGTAGAGGCATTCCGCCTCATGCTTTAGGGAACACTCCACTCAGTCTACAGAGTAACTGTACTTTCACTATAATCAACTTTCTTAATAAACTTGCTTGTATTTTGCCCTGTGGACTCACCCTGAATTGTATCTTACGTGAGATCCAAGCACCCTCTCGTGGGGTCTGGATCGTGACTCTTTCTGGTAACACACCCTATGAACCTTAAAATTCTAGCCTGGAGCCCATCAGAGTCAGACAAAGTAAGAAGAGTATTGCAGTGAGCTGGGAAAGAAGCTCATTATCTTCATGACTTAGATCTCATTTTAACTTATTTCTCTGCTTAGTTAATACATATCCATTATATATCTAGTATGTGCGAAGCACGGTGTCTAACGGAAAGATGGATTGGTTTGATTACTCGAAAAGAAATAAGTAAATCACATCCACACTGAAATATAAGAAGCCTTGCAACAAATTTACATACCCAGTGCCAGGGCAGAAAAGATACGGGAGGATCTTAACGTTAAAATGTGCCCTCTGAATGAAGAGACCCCCAGACAGGCTTTATGTGAGCAACATGGCTGTTTACTCATCCCGGTGCAGGTGGGCTGAGGCCGAAAATGGAGTCAGCAGAGGGCAGTGGGGTAGGAGTTGGTTTTATAGGTTTGCGGTGGGCAGTGTAAAGTTACAGAAGTCACAGTTGGTGGTTCTTTGCAAGCTGGGAAGGGGTTGTAGGTTTGCAAACTGGGAGGGGGCGTAGGGTGTGCAGTCATGAGGTTGGCCAGGCTCGGTTACAAAGTCCAATGGCCTTGTCACCTGAGGCCAGAACAAGAAACAATAGAAGAATGTTCAGGTTAGTTAGGTGGCAGGGGTTGGTGGTTTCTTCCCAGAACTCATCTGGGGTGCCTTGCAGGTCACAGCGATTGTCATGCCGGTCACGGTGCGGTCAGACCTTACACTAGATTATTAAGGAAGTTTCCCTACGATGTGAGTAAGCATTTGCTGACAAATTGGAACAGTGGACAGTGCCTCATATGTCCAGGTGGGATGTACAGAGGCATGATTCGCATGACTCGTTGGAGCTGCTCAAAGCAGTTGGATCTGCCGTTGCAGAAATTGCAAGTGTTGAGGGCATCGGAGATGGATTAGAGGAAGAGAGGGTGCTCCAGCTGTAAAGGGACTTGCATGCTAATGAAAGGAGTTTTCACTTTAGAAAGAAAGCCTTGGGGACCCACTGAAGGACAGCAGGAGATTGGCATGACCCGTCGTGTAACCTCTGGCAGCTCTGCAGACATGCGGAGAAATAAAACCAGGGCAGGAAGAACTGCATGTGCTCCTGAAAGAAAAACTGACAAGAAAGCAATCAAGGCAAGGGATGATGAAAGCCTGAGTAATCATCATCAATTTACTCGAATACATTTAATAGCATGCTAAGTATTTTGTAAACATTATCTCATTTACTCTTCACGGGGAACCTATGAGTGCGTCCGTACTCACGTCAATGGCAAAAGAACGGGAGACTCAGGAAGTTTAGATCTGTTGACTGACATGCACAGGTGCTGGCAAAGCAGAATTTAGATCAGCTCGGTCTGACTTCAGAATGCTTGCATGAGGTTGCGTCAGGCTGTAAACCAAGTGTCTGAGACAGACAGATTCAGAAGTTTATGTTGCCAAGGTTGAGGATGTGCCTGGACTGTGGACTGTGGTTTTTCCAAAGAAGGTTTGGGGAACTTCATTATTAAAAGGGGGAAAAGAGCAGGCAGGAGAAGGAGGAAAGAACAAACGTGGTGGGGAGGTAGAACTTGGGCAGTGTGGTAATTACATTCTGGAGGGGAGGCTTTGATTAGCACTCACAAAAATCTTCGTTTTACATGTGAAAAGAGGAGTGGTGGAAAAAGTCAAGTATGCCTTTTTCTTGGCAAATCTACATTTCACATGAGATAAAGTAAGGCTGCAAAATTACAGTGGTCTGCTTGGGAACAAGAGGAAGGCAGCTTTTTGTGTGCCTTGCTTTCCCTTTGATAGTGAGTTTGGCATCCTGAGATTTTATTTTCCTCTCACAAAGCTCTATTTCCAGAGTCACTGGTAAGAGTAACTTGAAGGACAATTTTGCCATTCATCAAAGAGCATTCAGGTGTAGACACAGAGTGCTGGGGGAAGATACTGAGGTGTTTTGTGGATGTGCTGAGTTTGAGCTACCTAAAAAAACCCATAAAGCATGAGAAAAAATGGGGTTGAAATGGTTTTGTCAAAGCCATAAGATGCTCCATCGTAAGTAAAATACGTGGGTTTGAATATGTTGTTTCAGAAGACAAGCACCCAGTAACAATAGTGACATTCTGTTTTACTTAGGATCCTACTCTTTGAAGAATTGTGCCGCTATCAGAACTCTTTTTGCTGCGTACAATGTAATGCTTGAAACTAACAGTTAAAACAAGCAGATATTAATTGCTGTTTGTAAAACTCCTCCCAATTACAGACTTGAAATACAGGCAAAAAGTGGGAATTTAATCCAGGAGTATGATACTAAATTGGCCTTAACTTGCTCTTGTTTTGAAATTTGCTTAAGGTTTTGTTAGTGGCACATCAGCTTTTGTTATATTTTATTTCAGAATAGAACCGTATTACAATTTAAAGGAGAAAAAGGAAAGGGAAGGAAGAAGATTTGTGACATAATATTGTGACTTTTTTGACGGCCACGTGTGAACCAGACAACCCTGAAGGCTTTGTTCTATGAGCAAACGTGCTGCACATCTCAGAACACGCTGGACTCATCCAGATCCACTGGCTTATAAGTTGTTACTTTCATGTAAGAACCAGCACTGACTGCTGTGAAGGTATAGCAGCTGAGGGTTCTTCTTGCCCACTGCCCAGAAAAGCCAATTCACTGAGAACACCAGGTTTTGCAGCACGGAAAGAGTTTGATAATCACAGGGCCAATCAAGCAGAAGGATGGGAGATAGTTCTCAAATCTGCCTCTCCAAGAATTCAGAGGCAAGGGTTTTTCAAGGACAGTTTGGCTGGCAGGGGCCTGGGGAATGGGGATGCTGATTGGTTGGGTCAGGGATGAAATCACTGGAAACGGAAACTGGCTGCTTATGCTCAGTCAGTTCCTGGGTGAGGGTCACAAGACCAGATAAACCAGTTTCTCAGTATGGGTTGCTGGGCCAACTTGGGCCAGCGGATCCATCAGAGTGCAGGGTCTGAAAAATAACTCAAACCCAATCTTACATCAAAAATAACTCAAACCCAATCTTACATCTTATAATAGTGAAGGTATCCATAGGAGCCAGTGGGATGGAAGTTAGTTTCAGGAAAGGCCTGTTCTTTGTTTAAAGTTTAAACTATAAACCAAATTCCTCCCATAGTTAGCCTGGCCTACGCCCAGGAATGAACAAGGACAGCATATGAGGTTAGAAGCAAGATGGATTCAGTTGTAACCTATGTCTTGAGGAGAATTAACCAAACAACACATCGATTTTATTTCACAGAGTTCTCTATAGACACTGTGTTTTGAACTATTTGTTCTCTGCGTGTGTCAGAAACAGGCTATGTCCAGTTACTTTCACTGTCGTAAGTTCTGCAAAGGCAGTTTCAAACATCTTGCTTGGACCGTAATTTTGGGTTCATTGGGCTGGACATGCAAAAGTAAAGGGAGAGAGACAGAACACATACAGAGCCAAATACACGTAGACTTCATTAGACAGCCATCGTGGGGTGCAGGTCAGTAACGTGGAGAGAGGAGAAGAAGGAGAACTTGTTTACAGAGTGGAGTTGCCATTTTATACAGTGCTGTTGGAGAACATCTTGCTGATGAGGTGACATTTGCGCAGGGAACTGAGTGAAGACACTGTCATTCAGGTGTGTGAGGAAAGAAAGCTGTGCGTGCCAGCTTCACTACGGTGTTGAGTTGCGGTGTTCACTGGGTTGTGGTGCTGTGCTGGAGTGATACCTTCGCAGGCATAGGCCAGAAGCATGTGGCAGTGATATGCATTTTCATAAGTAACATTGGATGCTATGGCCAGTAAGATAATAACATATTCATCTTGGGTACAATAACCACCTTTCAAACCACTGTATTTCCCAGAGCAGTTTATCCCAAACACTGCATTTAGAAAGACTTTCTTGCTGTGGAACAGAGAGCAGGGCATCCAAGATGGTCAGCAACATTTAAATTCACCTTTCTACAGTATTTTATAAACTTAGCTTTTCTAGAGCCAAGCAGTAAACAACACAGGTTAAACCAAATTTCAGCTTCTCGGCGCAGGTATCATGATGGTTCTTTCCAGGTTTCTCTGTCCTCCCTTGACTAACCATTGCCATAAAATGATGGTTTATGAGAAGAAATTTAATATCAGTTGCAACCTATGTCTTGAGGAGAATTAACCAAACAACACATCGATTTTATTTCACAGAGTTCTCAATGGATACTGTGTTTTGAACTATTTGTTCTCTGCGTGTGTAAGAAACAGGCTTTGACAAATCTTTGCAGCACCAAATTCAGGGTTAGCTAACTTTATCTGAGGGTCTTAGGAATCAGTCCCAGGTGACTCCCTTCCCAATGCTTAGTCTATAATCATCTGAGATGGTTGTCTTTAGTCTCCTTTGCATCTAGGTTGAGTTTTACAGCAAAATTCTCATGTCTCCTACGACAGAAGTCTCTTTGGATGTACATCTTCTAAATCAAAACACTTCACTTTTATCTTTCGCCTCCTACTAAATGTCAAGCTTCTTTCCAAACTCTCCACTTTGCAGCTTAGACTCTGTTAAATTGGAAAATACTTATCACCTCATAAAGTTGTATGCAGCCCGCATAGATAATAAATGTAGGTAATTAAGGAAGCCGTGGTTTTGGGAGCTCGATGTGAACCAGGTTTCCAGTTCGCATAAACGTATATATATAGCCATTTCAACGTTAGGTTTCAAATCTTATTACTAAACAAGACAGACATGCATCAGGTGACTCAGTTCTCTAAAGGCCAAGCAAAGAAACAATTATAATTCCAGAGCAGCCGTAGCAGTAAACACTTCCTTGTGGCTTTATTCCGATGTCAGCACTTCATTTTAATGATAACTGGATCTCAGCTGTTACTGTGAAATCCTTGAATGTACTTAACAACCTGCTTAGAGTATATTGAGTTCATAGAGATGACCAAATGAGGCTTGAACATTTATTATAGGGAAATTCTGCGGATTATATGGGAGATATTTACTGCAAGGTAGGGCTGAACAGCAGCATACAAAATGTAAAGATTTGGATAGAACCGCACTGAAGCAGGTGGAGCCAGGCCTGCCACGGCTCATCATCATTATCAGCTGTCTCCTCTCACCAGTATATTTCTCTTAATTCTTGATTAGCAACTGCCAGAGCTGTCCCAAGAGTATGATAAAGCTAATATGATAACTTGTAGCACTTTGCAGTTTGCAGAGTATTTTTTTCACACATATCATCTTTTTAATGCTCTTAATAATCCAGTGGAGTAGGCATTATTATGGTTATTTTATATGGGAGAAAAAGAGGCTTGATGACATTGACCTAACGTAGCTGAGCAAGCATGGCCTTCTTCCTCCCAACAAAATGCCTGTTTGCCTGGGTTTGGCTTTGTTTGGCTGTCCAGCATACACTTCCCTCTCCTTATTAACAGGGGAAGAGGAGGTTGTCACCATTGTGTGTGTTTCTGTGAGTCAACAGGGCCCTGCCTTCGACTGGAGAAGCTGCCCAAACCCGTATCTGCCTCTGAAGACCTGGCAGCAGGGGTGAGGTTCACGGCCTGGGATGAATACATTTGTAATCCCGGACTTTGAATCTTGAGGGAAAAGAAATGCAGAGATAAAGCAGTGGCCCGCACACACTTGGAATTCGTTAGGGTTGTCTGGCAATGATGACATTTGCAAGACATAACAGTATACATGCAAGCCCACATGCTGTAAAACTAAATATTTAATTTTTTTTTTTTTCTTTTTTTTTGAGATGGAGTTTCGCTCTTGTTACCCAGGCTGGAGTGCAATGGCGCGATCTCGGCTCACTGCAACCTCCACCTCCTGGGTTCAGGCAATTCTTCTGCCTCAGCCTCCTGAGTAGCTGGGATTACAGGCACGCGCCACCATGCCCAGCTAATTTTTTGTATTTTTAGTAGAGACGGGGTTTCACCATGTTGACCAGGATGGTCTCGATCTCTTGACCTCGTGATCCACCCGCCTCGGCCTCCCAAAGTGCTGGGATTACA
>CM052650.1:172667361-172723231 GCA_028533165.1 Leontopithecus rosalia | reverse complement strand
GCAATTCTTCTGCCTCAGCCTCCTGAGTAGCTGGGATTACAGGCACGCGCCACCATGCCCAGCTAATTTTTTGTATTTTTAGTAGAGACGGGGTTTCACCATGTTGACCAGGATGGTCTCGATCTCTTGACCTCGTGATCCACCCGCCTCGGCCTCCCAAAGTGCTGGGATTACAGGCTTGAGCCACCGCGCCCGGCCCATACTTAATCTTAAAAACTGTTTAATCAAGGCTGGGCGTGGCGGTCCACGCCTGTAATTCCAGCCTTTTGGAGGCCAAGGCAGGCGGATCACAACGTCAGGAATTCGAGACCAGTCTGGGCAACATGGTGAAACCTGTCTCTACTAAAAAAAAACCAAAAAACAAAAATCAGCCGGGCGTGGTGATGCATGCCTATAGTCCCAGCTACTCGGAAGGCTGAGGCAGGAGAATCGCTTGAACCCGGGAGGCGGAGGTTGCAGTGAGCCGCGGTCACATCGCTGCACTCCAGCCTGGGTGACAGGGTGAGACGCTGTCTCAAAAAACCAACCAACCAACCACTGCTTAGTCATATACATAATACCTATCGATTCTACTCCCTTGAAAAACGTGCTTTCACAAAATCCCAAGTGGCCAGCTTTGAGTTTAGAATTCTTAGATCCTTCCCTGGGGTCTGTTGGGGGGAATAGGGGAGGGACAGCGGGGGGGAGGGAGGGAGCTGGGGAGGGATGGCATGGGGAGAAATGCCAAATGTGGGTGAAGGGGAGGAAGGCAGCAAAACACACTGCCATGTGTGTACCTATGCAACTATCTTGCATGCTCTGCACATGTACCCCAAAACCTAAAATGCAATAAATAAAAAAAGAATTCTTAGATCCCTTGAGCTTGCGGGAAAAGGTCTCCAGCGGTTGGTCTTAGTCTGCGAGCCCTTTTCCCCCTGGAGTTTCACTAATGGCTGCACTTTGCTCTGTAAGAAAGTTGTGGCTCCACAAGCAGACGGCCTGACCTGTGGATCGAAGCTGCATCCGTGACCCGCACAGAAAGCTGCACGTTGGCTGCTCCTTAGCTGGGGCCGCCTGCGCTGTTTCCATGTGAGTGGGTGGAGCCCGCGAGGAGGGCTGCGTGGGCTTTGAAGTGGGTTCAGGACGGCTCCTGCAAAGAAGTCCAGGCTCATATATCTCAGCATGGTCTGGAAGGCTCTGGGTAACACGTATCCACAGACGCTTGCCGCAGGGACAAGGTCGCATGACCAGAGTTTCTTTAAAACCCGCAGCTGGGGCAGTGGCCCTCCTTGCCTGGGCCTAAGGGTGGTCCCGAGTACTGACAGCCCATCTAGGAGTTGGCTGCAACTTGGCATCTAAGCGCTTTCTTCTTACCGGTTGTTTAAGCAGGTCCTCCCACCTCATCTTTGTTTTCTGAGCCCTCTGCATACTTCTGGATGATTCATCTATCTGAAAAGATCCAGTCTCATTTTTTTTTCTTGTTGTACCTGGGAACCTTGCTTGACACATACAGTCTATCACCTTTTTCCCCACAGGATGAGGATTGGTAGCGAATTAGCAATGACTGGACAGTGATTGATGAGAACAGCTAATGATAGTCTGTGCAATGTTAAGTCTCATCGTCTGTGATTAATATTCCACTGTCACTATGGAGAAACAGGCAGGTAGAACTACTCCTCTGCCTCACTCTCTATTCTGTTGCTCTCAGGGCAATGAATAGAAACCACCATTTCTTATTGTCTTCCTTCTAGGGTCATGTGAGTTAACGCCTCTGGTGAAATATTGAGGGAGCAACACAGCACTTTGGGTGGCTTGCTGTTGGCACTAAAATGCAATTTGGTTATTTTTTAAAATTAAAAATATCTTACACATTGCCCAATCAGCAGATACTCATTATAAGAAAGACTTGTAAGTATAGATGAATAAAAGGAGACATATGATAGTCACAGGCTCATGCTGCCCAGGGATAGCCATTACTATTAATAGATCCATTTCTGTACATACCTTTAAGAAAAACGATGACATTACAATGCTCATTTAAAACTGTGAATACGAAACTTTATATTTTAAACATTTTCATTTCGATGGCACGTTCATAGCTTTTTTAAAAGGGGAGAATATTGAATCTTTAAATAATGTAAAATTGTCTAAACTTATACTTAATGTTGGACATTTTAGGTGTCTTAAATTTTTATTATCAGAAACATTATTAATGAATATTCCTGAAGTGAAGTAATTATAATGTGATTATTTCCAAAGGATATATTTCTATAAATGGAATATTTATTTCAAAGACTTTTCATACCTAGAGTAATTTAATGCTATTTAAAGACCCATGCAGAGTGATTGCAAACTGAACAGTATTCAGCCAGCACACATGTTGATTAAGAATTAGTAAAGTATAATCAAAATCAAGTACTATTCATGGTTTATTTGTTACATGCACTACACTGTGGCAACATTTTTAAGTAAATCTGGAGGGAGATGATTTTTTTTCATTTAAATATGATACATTTTGCTGTTTCTCGTTTTTTAAACAACCTCGTTAAGATATAATCTTTGGCCGGGCGCGGTGGCTCAAGCCTGTAATCCCAGCACTTTGGGAGGCCGAGGCAAGTGGATCACAAGGTCAAGAGATCGAGACCAACCTGGTCAACATTACGAAACCCCGTCTCTACTAAAAATACAAAACATTAGCTGGGCATGGTGGCGTGTGCCTGTAATCCCAGCTACTCGGGAGGCTGAGGCAGGAGAATTGCCTGAACCCAGAAGGCGGAGGTCGCGGTGAGCCAAGATTGCGTCATTGCACTCCAGCCTGGGTAACAACAGCGAAACTCCATCTCAAAAAAAAAAATATATATATATATATATAATCTTCACAAAATTTTCTCACTTATAAAGTACAATTTAATTATTTTTAGCATATTTACAGAGTTGTACAGCTATCATCACAATCAATTTTAAAACACGTTTTGTGATCTCAAAAGTAAATTCTGCACTCAGGGCTCCTAAATCTCCCCATTTCCCAGCCTTAGATAACCACCTTTCTAGCTTCTGACTCTATAAATTTGCCTCTTCTGGACATTTGCTGTAAGTGGAATCGTACAGTCATCCTTGGTGACTATCTTCTTTCACTTAACATGATTTCAAAATTCATTCGTGTTGTAACGAGTATCAGTACTTAATTCCTTTTCATTGCTGAATAGTATTCCACTGTGTGAATGACTGCACTTGTCCCTTCATCATATGGACATTTGGGTTGTTTCCACTTTGGGGCTCGTATGAATAATGCTGCTGTATACATTTGTGTACAGATTTTAGTGTAAACACATGGTTTCGTTTTTCTTGGGGATTTGCCTGCGAGTGAAATTGCTTGATGATATGGTAACTCTTTTAACTGTGTGTGTGTGGAACTGCCAGACTGTTTTCCAAAGAAGTTGCACATTTTATATACCCACCAGCAGAACATGAGGGACCCGATCTCACTGCGTCCTCACCAGTACTTGTGATTATCTGTCTTTTCTATTATAGCCATTCATTTCACACTTGGGGTGAGGTGGCATCTGATTTTGGTTTATATTTGCACTGATGGCTGATAAAGCTTTTCTCTCTCTCTCTCTTAATATTAGCCCTTTAAAAAAGTCTAGAAATATCACAAGCAATGTATTAACTCCATTTCACGATCTTTTATGTCGATAACTGAATCAGCTTTCTTTTAAAAATTATTTTCTAAATGATTCAACTCAATCAATCAACCTATAGTTATTGTATTTTAAAAAATTATGTTTCTAATAGACGATGATATAAGAAAATATTATTCTTATCAAGCAGACAATTATTATCTGTATGTGGTTTTCAAATAATTATTTATTATTTTATTAAGAGTGATGCTAAACTTCAGTCATTTTCTATTAATAAAGAGGTACTAGATATCTTTTATCAGATTGCTGTATTCTCTGATAGAAAAATTGAAATATACCTTTAAAATATTTTTTAACAGATCTGTAACTTAAGATTTATTATAAATTTCCCATTTAGTGTACTTAAAAGTTTTATCAAAAAGGTGACTTTTGACAGTTAATATTTGACTCAGTTCAAAGGAGGACATACAATATGAACCAGTGGTGACGTGATGTTAGATAAATACAGTGTAGTGAACAATTTAATTGAATATCGAAAGTTTTGCTTTACATAAAATAACTCTGTGACAATACTCTGAAAATATATGTAAATAAATATATAGCTTTATTTTCTAATATAAAAATGGGCTGGGTGCGGTGGCTCACTCTCGCAATCCCAGCACTTTGGGAGGCTGAGATGGGTGGATCATTTGAGGTCAGGAGTTCAAGAGCAGCCTGGCCAACATAGTGAAACCCCATCGCTACTAAAAATATGAAATTAGCTGGGTGTAGCAGTGCACACCTGTAATCCCAGCTACTCAGGAGGCTAAGGCAGGAGATTCGCTTGAACCTGAGAAGAGGTTGTAGTGAGCTGAGATCATACCACTGCACTCCAGCCTGGGGGACAGAGCGAGACTCTCTCTCAAACAGAAAAAAAAATAGCATTCAATCCTGAGGTAACAAACTTCAATACACTTGAGACTTTGAAGAAAAACTGAAGGACAGAGTGGTAAGTTTGCTTTCAATAAAAAATCCACATGTATGTATTGTAGGTCTCAGGTGGATTTGCAGAAAATTTTGTTCTCGAATGGATAAAAGCATACAAACTTCTTTGAATTCAACAAAAACTATTCAGAGAGCAACATGTGAGGTGTAAGCTGGAACCGGTATTCATCAACAAGCTTAGAGCTGGCTCCCAGGGCTGCTGGAAGAATCAAACTTTATATTGATGTGTATTCTAAGAGAGGATTTCAGCTCTCTGTTTCATCAAGGACAAGACTGCTGAGATTCAGATCTAATCTCTTGACTTCTGGAGAACAGGCCAAACAGATGACATGGCCAGATGGAAAGAGTCATAATAAAGCTGAGAAAAGAGAGACCATGAAGAAATCCTGAGATACTTACACGGTCGTTTCTGCTAACTTTGACCTTTGCTGACTTAGCCTGGCCACTGTCTAGCTGTGTGACCTTGAGCCAATTGCTCCATTTTTCTGGCCCTCATTTTCCTCATAAGTAACATGAAGAACAGCTATACATTAGGGTTATTGTGTGAATTAAATGAGATGACATATGTACAAGCAGGTATCCAAGTGCAACCTTCTTATTTTCTCTGACATATGATAGGCATTCAAAAATAATAACAACTTGACTACTTACTCTATGTCAAGCACATTTTAAATGACTTACTGACTCATGGAATCTTCACATCAACCCTAAAAGGAAGATGCATTAGACAAATAAGGCACAGAAGTTAAAACACAAAAAGTTTGGAAACTTATGTAAGATCCCACAGTGTCTGCCGAAATGTGTCCAGATGAATATGACTTTCCAATCATAACATAAAATCGATGTATGTTAATGTATGATCACTTTTGTACCCAAACTAAATTACTTTCTTAAAAATTACTTTATGAATAATATGAAATCTATGAAAGAAATCAAGAAAACGTAGCTTGTTTCATGGGTTTTGTAGTCATTGTTGGCAAGATGATTTAATGACAGGACATAATTTGCTTTCCAGCAGACTATTTCGTAGGTCACGCAACATGATTAATGTAGTGTTTGAGTCAATTAAGTTGTCTTGGACCAAGTCTTAGTGATTCTAAAGACAGGTGACTGCATGACTTGAACAAGTACATTATCTCAAAGCTAAAAAGAAGAGTCAACAGCCTGCTGTGCTGTAATTAAAACAGCCATTCAGCCACAAAATTGCTCACCCTCTCTTCAAGTGTGTTAAATACCCTGGCACTGCAAGTCAAGCCCCAGACTTGAGGCACTCAGAATGCACTGCACGTCTCTAGCCTGATGCCCACCAGTGGTGGGAGGAGAAGGGGAAGGAACAGGCCCTTCAGTCCTGCAGGAGAATGTGGGCAGCTCTGCTGGGTCTACTACAGTCCATTCCCCGCTGTGCTCGTTCTGCTTCCTTACATGAATGTTGGGGCAGCCTCTCCAAGGATTCCAGGGAGCGTCCTCAAGGAAAATTACAGGCCTCACCACTGCAGTTGGTCTCAACACCCACGCCTACTACACAATCCGCCTCTTCCACTCTCCATGCTAGATTCCACTCACCCTCAGATATCACCTCTGCTCTTCTGGATGGGTCATCTACTGACGCGAAATCCTGGGCACTGCACCTGCCTCAGGCGGGGGCTGCCATACTTGCCAGTTACCAAAACAACTGGTCAAGGACTTTCCAAAGGTAGATTGCCAACATACTCCTCGCTGTAGCAGCAGCTCCTCCTCCTGGGGTGGGGATAAAGGAGGGCCAGAATCCATGACCTCTGTTATGATGGTGACTCCTTTTCTTGTCTCTTAGTCTTCGCCATGAGGAACTTAATGTGCCCAGGCAGCTACCGCCGCTTAGATTCAAGGGAAATGATGACGTGTTCATGGCAGAAATATTCTTCCTTTGGGAACCAAGATCTTTAAACCTACAGACCCCAGAGTTGCAGGAACAAGAAGCACACACCCTCAATTGAGTCACTGGGAATTTTGCTAACTGAGACCATTCTTGCTTCCAGACCTTGTTTTCTCATCGGTATATCCTGTGTATTGGGACCCCAGAGCCAGTGAATGCTCATTATTCAGGGTGGACGCCATGTCCTGGCAGGTGCTGCCTCACTCTCCCAGGGAAGCTTGTCTGGGCTTACACCTCTGTTACGTTTCAACAGGCTGTGTCAGCACTGTAGCACGTTGCTGCAGCAGAGCAGTGTGGCATGTGGTGTGACCAGCGGGTCGCATCATGATGGACCCACTGATGGACCTGCTTAGTTTTAAGGTTTGTCGCTCAGCCTGACATAATTATAAGTGAAACTGCTGTTGTTGGACCTGACACTCTGTAAGCGTTCCGACAGCGCTGTTGGCTGGAACCATGTGGGCAGAAAAAGCAAATTCATGTTCAGATTTTTTTTGTTACTGTCAAATGAACCACTGACCCTTGCAAGATGAAAGGAGTAGACTGCGGTGAACTTGCCACTGAGTGACAGGATGGTCTCCTCAAGAAATGGCGCAATATTGGAGTTGAGGATGTCGTCTTTGTGGCTGGCAAGTTTGCTGTTTGGTAGCACCTGGAGCTAGAGCAGCTGTGATGGGCGGGAGCGCACGCTGTGGAGCCCATGCCTAACCTCACATACACTGAAGCTGCTCCTTTCAGGTACTCATTTCACCAGCACCGGAATGGCCAATGACAGAAGCTGGCTGGCACCTAGTGGCTGAGTCATTCTGTCTACCTGGTTGTCTAGCGCCTCTTTCAAAATAGATGATTGCTGGTGGGTGTTAACCTGCAACTGAAAGATCTTCCCACACTGTGTCTCCTCCCGTAGTGTCATCTACATGACTTACTCCGGATATTCTTGTCTGTGATCTCCTCATCTCTCTCCCACTAGACCCCTGATGATCTGTCTGTGTCATTCAGCACACACCCACTTGTCTGTGTATGTTCCAAACTGAGGCTGAGTCTGCATCTCTCGCTACATGAATTAGATGACCGAGTGTAGAACGTGAAGCCCTGCTCATTGAGAGGATTCCCTTCGTCACTGTCTTCAAAAACCACACCTGAATGAATGACGGCCAAGTGTCCTTAACAGGCATTGGAAGCCCCTTAGAAAAAGATTGTGACGTCAGAGACGCAGCTCTTTTTACCAACAGGCAATTCCAAGAGACGGGACCCCTGAGGACTGTCAGCCGTAGCATTCTATGCAGCTGAGGGACTACACCCTTGGTGACTAAAGGGGGACTTGGGCAGACAGCAGCAGCTTCTACAGTCCACTTGATCTGGATAATCTAGGTGTATGAATCGCTGTTGCGTTGTTATCTTAGACGCTCCAGCTGAGGACGAATATGGAAATCTACCAGAGAGGAAAAGAATGTTTAGTACCCTGTGAATTCTTCACATCTGCTCATTTCTTCATCCTTCTCCTTGATTGTGCTTTCCTCCTTGCACTCCTTGAATTTAAATATATTTTTGTTTTTTTCTGAATGTTTCCAGTGGAGGTGACTGCCGAGCATAAAATTATGGGGAGAAGCATAGAGAAGAGTAGTTAATATATGAGACACGGTGGGCAAGCCCAGCACGTAAGTAGTGAACAGGGGCGTTTGTGGCTCGTTTAGGGGCTGGAGATTAGACGTAAGGTTGCAACTGAATCATTACGCTACTGTAAATGCAGTCACAGACCTGTGGAGCGCCTGTGTTCAAAACCCAGGATGGTGCTAAAGCCTCATGTAGATCCATGAAATCTCTGGTTTCTGAGTTGACATTTAGGAGATTCTGTCTGCAGTGAGTTACATAGTCCCATAACAGCCTGGATGAGTTACCACAGCTGCAGGAAAAAAAAAATTCTATTAACAATCTGTGAGTAATTCATGCAGCATATGAATCTGGCTGAATTTATCAGACCCCCAGTCAAATAGAAAGCACAACTATTGTTTTAAAACCCAAATGCTCTAGTATTTAAGAAACCGACATTATTTTATGTACGTCTGCATTAATTTTGAGTTTTGGTGCCCATTTTAAAGATGATGATTATTGCTTTGACACCTTTTAACAAAATTGCTTGGCAAGCAAAGTCATTGAAGCTGAATGTGATTTAAGTGGAGCTATTAGATTTCTTTTTTCCAGCTTTGTTGAGGTATAATTGACAAAATTATATATGTTTGAGATATACAATGCGATGCTCTGATATACTTATATATTGTGAAATTCTTACCACAACAAAACTAACTACGACATCCATCACTCACCTATTTTTTGTGTGTGGTGTGAGATGGTGCAACTTTTAAGGTAAATACGTTCCGGGCACCTAACGTGGGGCATGATGACTACACATTAATAATAAAGTGTTGTGTACTTGAAATTTGCCAAAAGAACTAATAGATCTCAAGCATTTTTACCACACATGCAAAAATAGGAATGAGGTGAGGTGATAATTTTATTTAATTATTCATTTTTATATTTCACATGTGAGATCATGCAATATTTATTTATTTTATTTATTTATTTAGATTTCCTCGATGTCCTGGTTCTTCCACTGCGTTGTAAATGGGAAGAGTTCCCTCTTTTGTGAGACTAAATAATATTTCATCATATATATGCTACATTTTCTTTATTCATTCATTTATGGATGAACAATTAGATTGTTTCTGTATCTTAGCAACCATGAATAATGTCGCTGTGACTGAGAATGCATAGATCTGTTTGAGACAGTGCTTTATTTCCTTTGGGTGTATACCCAGAAGTGGGATTGCTGAATCACATGGTAACTGCATTTTTAATTTCTGAGGAACTTCATTCTGTTTTCTATAATGGCTAATTCAATTTAAATTCCTGCCAACAGGGTACGAGGGGTCCCTTTTCTCCAACACTCACCAACACTTGCTATCTTTGACTTTTGATAATAACCATCGTATTCAGTGCTATGAGGTATCTCATTGTTGTTTTAATTTGCATTTTCCTGAGGATTAGTAACACTGAGCACATTTGTATGCTCCTGTTAGCCACTTCCATGTCTTTTTGGGAAAAATGTCTATTCAGCTCCTTTGCCTGTATTTTTATTGGGCTATTTGTTTTATTTGGTATCAGGTTATGTATGTTCTTTATAGAACAGTCCCTCCTCTTCTGGGGGGTACATGTTCCAGTACCCGTAGTGTACACGTGAAGCTGCAGATAGTACTGAACCTTATGTGCACTATGCTTTTTCTCTATACTTACAAACTTACAATACAATTTATAAATTAGGGACAGTAAAAGATGAACAATAGCTGACAGTGAAGTTGAACAGTTACAACAATATACTGTAACTAAAATTATGTGAATATGGTCTCTAATTTTCATGTGTTTTTAGGCAGAGTTGTGCTCTGTCACCCAGGCTGGAGTGCAGTGGCACGATCTGGGCTCATTGCAACCTCTGCCTCCTGGGTTCAAGTGATCCTCCCACTTTAGCTTCCTGAGTAGCTAGCATTACAGACATGTACCACCATGCCTGGCTAATCTTTGTATTTTTTGTGGAGACGATTTCGTCATGTTGGCCAGGTTGGTCTAGAACTCCTTGGCTCAAGTGATCCACCCACCTCAGCCTCCCAAAGTCCTGGAATTACAAGTGTGAGCCACTGCCCGGCCTATATTTTACTGTACTGCACTCACCCTTCTTACGATGATGTGAGATGATAAAATGCCTACCCAATGAGATGAAGTGAGGTAAGAAAGTCAGGCATCGTGATGTAGCATTAGACTACTATTGACCTTCTGATGATATGTCAGAAGGAGGATCATCTGCTGTGGGTGTTCCTGATCTTTGAGCCATGGTGATGTTACTGGTCAGATGTCAGGAGCAGGCCATGTGGGCGATTAAAGGATGGACATCATATACAGAGTGGATACACTGGACAGAAAAATGATTCACATCCCAGACAGGATGAAGCAGGTCAGAGTGAGATTTCATCATGCTAATTTCAAACTTGTAAACTGTTTATTTTGAGAATTTTCCATTTAATATTTTCAGACTACAGTTAACCATGGGTAATTGAAACCATGAAAACTGAAACTGTGGATGGGGGTTGGTGGGCTTTTGTGTATTTTTAATAAGAACCTTTTATTAGATGACTAGTTTGCAAGTATTTTTCCATATTCTGTAGGTCACCTTTTCATTTTCTGGATTGCTTTCTTTGCTGGGTAAAGTGTTTTAGCTTTTTGCAGTACCACTTACTGTCTTTGCTTTTGTTGCCTAAAACTTTTGGGTAATAACCAAAAAATATATGGAGAGCCAGAACCAATGTCAATGAGTTTTTCCCATGTATTTTTGATTACAAGTTGAAAAATTTGGATCTTCAGTTTAATCATTTTCTCCATTTTGACTTTATTTTTGTATACGATGTAGGATCAGTGTCTAATTTCATTCTTTTGCATGCTGCTGTCCAGTTTTCCTAACACCATTTATTGAAAAATATTGTGTTTTCTCCATATTTTTTCTGGACAACTTTGTGGAAAATTAGTTGACCACACATGTATGGGTTTATTTTTAAGCTCTCTATTCTGCTCCATCTATCTATGTGTATAATTTTTATGCCAGTACCATACTGTTTTGATTACTATAGCTTTGTAACTTAATTGGAAATCAGGAATTGTAATGTCTCAAGCTTTGTTCTTCTTGTTCAAGATTGCTTTAGCTATTAGGAGTCTTTTGTGGTTCAATAAAAATTTTAGAATCTTTTTTCTATTACTGTGAAAAATGTCACTGAAATTCTGATTTGGATTGCAATAAGTCTATAGATTGCCTTGGGTAGTGTAGACATTTTAATAAGATCAATTTTTCCAAATCATGGGCTACCTAATAAGATGAAGTGAGGTAAATAAGTCAGGCATTGTGATGTAGCATGAGGCTACTGTTGACCCTCTGATGATATGTCAGAAGGAGGATCATCTGCTGTGGGTGTTCCTGATCTTTGAGCCATGGTGATGTTACTGGTCAGATGTCAGGAACAGGCCATGTGGATATTTAAAGGATGGACATCACATACAGAGTGGATACACTGGACAAAAAGATGATTCACATCCCAGGCAGGATGAAGCAGGTCAGAGTGAGATTTCATCTTTTTATTTATTTGTGTGTTTTATTTATTTTTCTCTAAATAAATAATTTATGTATCTATTTTTGCGTGTCTTCTTCAATTTTCTTTATCAACATTTTATAGTTTTCAGTGTACAAATTTTTAACCTTCTTGTTTAAATTTATTTCCAAATATTTTATTTTTGATGCTATTTTAAATGAGATTTTAAAAAATTTGTTTTTCACATAGTTTCAGTTAGTGCATAGAAATATTACTACCTTTTGTACATTGCTTTTGTATCCTGAAACCTTAATGAAATTGTTTCTTAGTCCTAACAGTTTTATTTTGGTGGAGTCTTTAGGATTATCTATATATAGATCATATCATTTGCAACAGGAGACTATTTTACATCTTCCTTTCTAAGTTAGATGCCTTTTTTTTTTTTTTGGTTTGTTTACTTGCCTCATTGCCCTAACTAGTACTATATTAAGTTGAAGTGGTGAGAGTGGGCAACCTTGTTCTTGATCATAGAGAAAACTTTTACCTTTTCACACTTGAGTATACTGTTATTTTGGAGCTTGTTAGATATTATCTTTATTATGTTGAGACACATTTCTTCTGTATCTGATCTGTTAAGAGCTTTTATCATGAAACAGTACTGAATTGTGTTAAATACTTTTTCTGCATCTATAAGATAATTATATGATTTCTGTCTTTCATATGGTTAATGTATATCACATTTATTGATTTTGGTATGTTGAACCATCCTTGCATCTCAGAGATAAATACTACTTGATTAAGGTATATGATCCTTTTAGTGCTGTTAAATTCAGGTTGATAATATTTTGTTATGGATATTTGCCTTTATGTTCTTCAGGAATATTTGGCCTATAATTTTGTATTTTTTGTCTTTATCTGGCTTTGGTATTAAAGTAATATTAGCCTTATCAGTTTTAAAATGTTCTTTCTCTTTCAATTTTTTGGATGAATTTGAAAATTACTGCCATTAATTCTCCTTAAATGTTCAGTAGAATTCACTGTTGAAGTCTACAAAATACTCAATTTTATCAGGTACCGGGATTTTCTTTGGTGAGAGATTTTTGATTATTGGTTAAAGTTTCTTAGTGATTAGTAGTCTGTCCAGGTTTTCTTTGTCTTCATGAGTCAGTTTTGGTAGGTTGTGTGTTTCTAGAAGTATACCCAAATTCTTCTAGCTTATCAAATTTTTTGGCATATAATTGTTTATAACTATCTCTTTCAATAATTTGTGTCTTTGTGATGTCATTTAAAGGCCTCTTCTTAATGTATACTTTCATTTATTTGGGACTCATCTCTTGTTTTTTTTTTTAATTGCATTTTAGGTTTCGGGGTACATGTGCAGAACTTGCAAGATAGTTGCATAGGTACACACATGGCAGTGTGTTTTGCTGCCTTCCTCCCCTTCACCCACATTTGGCATTTCTCCCCAGGCTATCCCTCCCCAGCTCCCCCCACAGCTGTCCCTCCCCTATTCCCCTCAATAGACCCCATTGTGTAGTACTCCCTTCCCTGTGTCCATGTGTTCTCATTTTTTCATCTCTTGTTTTCTTAGTTAATTCAAACAAAAGTTTGTAATTTTTTTTATTTTTCAAAAAATCTATTAGTTTTCTTGATCCTTTACATTTTTTTTAAGTATTTTATTTATTTCTGCTCTGATCTTGGTTATTTATTTTCTTCTGCTGATTTTAAGTATAGATTGTTCTTTCTTTTCTAGTTTTTTTAGGTGTAAAATTAGGTTATTTATTTGAGATGTTTCTTTTTTCTTAATATAGGTGTTTATTAACATAAACTTCACTGTACTGCTTATGCTGCATCCCATAAGTTTTGGTATGTTTTACTTTTATTTTCACTTGTTTTACAATCATTTAATTTCCCTTTTGATGTCTTCTTGGACTCACTGGTTGTTTGGGAGCATGTTGTTTAATTTCCATGTATTTTAAATGTTTAGTTTTCCCTAATTGTTGACTTCTAGTTTCATATCATTATTGTTGGAAAAATACTTGCTATGATTTCAGGTTTTTTTACATGTGCTATGACCTTTTTTTTCACCTCAACTATGATCTGTCTTGGAGAATGTTTAATGTGCACTTGACAAAATGTGTATTTTGTTACTGTTGGATGGAATGTTCTGCATATGTCTGTTAGGACAACTGGTCTGAGTGTAGCTCAAGTCCAGAATTTGTTCATTAATTTCATTCTGGAAAGTCTGTTCACTGTTGAAAGTGAAGGTATTGAATTGACCTACAATTTGTTGTACTGTTGTTTATTTCTCCATTTAGTTCTGGTAATATTTATGTTATACATGTAGGTGCCTCAATGTTAGGTGCATATGTATTTACAATTGTTGTATACTCTGGATTGTTGATGCTCTTATCAGTCTAAAATGACCTTCTTTGTCTCTTGTGGCAGTTTTGGACTTATAGTCTGTATTGTCTGATGTTAGTATAGCAACCTCTCCATTGTTTTGGTTTCCATTTCATGAAGTATCTTTTCTATCCTTTCACTTTCAAACTATCAATGTCATTAAAGCTGAGGTGAGTCTCTCTTGTAGGTAACATATAGTCTGGTGTGTGTGTGTGTGTGTGTGTGTGTGTGTGTGTGGTGTGTGTCCATGTGTCCATTTGTTTGTTTTATCCACTCTATGTCTTCTGATTAAAGAATTTAATCAATTTATATTTAAAGTAAATATTGATAGGCATGGACTTACTATTGCCATTCGTCAATTGTGTCTGGCTCTTTTGTAGTTCCTTTGCTTTTTTCTTCCTCTTTTGCAAAATTCCTTTGTCATTGATTTTCTGTAGTGATATCTGATGATTCCTTACCCTTTATCTTTTTTATATCTACTATATGTTTTCCTGTACAATTACCATGAGTCTAACAAAACACATTAGAGTTGTAACAGTCTATTTTATACTAATAACAAGTTAACCTTAATCCCATACAAAACTCTGCTATTTCTTTCCTTCACTCCCCTGACACATATTTTAGACTTCTAAATCTCACAGTTCAAATATTTTTCATGTAAGTTTGTTGACAAATTACTTTAACTATAGTTTTTTAAAATACTTTTGTCTTTTAACCATTATACCAGAGTTAAGAGTGATTCATCTATCACTATTGAGGATTTGAAAATTTTGAATTTGACTCTATTCATTTTTATGAATGATTTTTATACTGTCATATATTTTCATCTCACCAAGTTCTTTTCATTTCAGTGTGGAGAACTTTCTTGTAAGGCAGGCCTTGTGGTAACAAACTCCCTCATATTTTGTTGTTGTTGTTTGATTTTCTGGTCTGGGAAAGTCTTTCTCTCTTTTTCATTTCTTCTTTTTTCTTCTTCTTTTTTTTTTTAGCCCTTAGGATTTATCAACCTATTCTTCTGGCCTGAAAAGTTTCTGCTAAGAAATCATCTGTACTCAAATGAAGTTTCCCCTGTATGTGAAGAGTTTCTTTTCTCTTGAAGTTTTCAAAATCTCTCTTTCATTGATATTTAAAAATGTTATTATACTATGCCTCAGTGGAGACATCTTTGAGTTAAATTTGTTTGGGAAATTTTGAGCTTAATGCATCCTGATGTATATATAATTCCTCAGATTTCAGAAATTTTCAGCCGTTATTTCTTTAAATATTATTTCTTTTTCTCTCTCTTCTCCTTATATTATCATAATGTGTAAATTGGACTGCTGGATGGTATCTCGTAAATCCTATAGGCTTTCTACACTCATGTTCACTTTTTTTCTTTCTGTTCCTTTAACTGGGTAATTTCAAATGACCTGTCTTGGAGCTTGCCATTTTTTTCTGCTTAAGTCTACTTTGTCACTGTTGTATTTTTTTCATTTCATTCAGTGAATTTTTTAGCTTCAGAATTTTTGTTTTTATAAAATAATTTATATCTCTGTTTACTCCATTTTGTTGATATCCTGTTTTCTTAATACCATATGAGTCTCCTTATAGCTTGAGCTTTCTTAAAACATTGATTATGAAATCTTTCTGTGGCAATTTATAGATCTCCATTATGAAAGATTGGCTACTGGAAATTGTGGTTTTCCTTTGGTAGTGTCATGTTTTCCTGATTTTCTTCAGTTTTTCTTGTCTTGAATTAATGTCTGCATATTTGCTGGGGCAGTCACCTATTCCAGAATTTACAGACTAGTTCCTGTGAGGAAAGTCCTTTGCCATGGGTGGGTATGAGGGTACTGATGGGTTGGATGCAGCAATTCCAGCACCAGTAAAGGTAAAAAATCATAGTCTCTGTGCATTTCCATCAATTGAAGATTGCAAGGGGCCAAGGCTGCAGATGTCCACAGTGGTGTTGAGGGCTGTTGGGATAATTGTTGATGAAGGTTGCTGGGGCTCTCCTGATTTCTTGTTCTCTCATGTGGGAAGTCATGGCTAATGGGATCCCTCCTGGTGTTGGGTTTGGTTCATGGTAATGTTCATGGTGGCAGTGGCACTGGTGCCTGAGAGGCAGGTACCCCAGCTCCAGTGTTGGTCTCTATGTGCAATGAACAGATGCTTATGGAACAGCTGGGAAGCCAGGGTCTGAAACACGGGCATGTGGAGACCTATAGTTTCTGTAGGATGCTTCTAAAGCAGTAGTGGCTCTTGTATTCTAGGCACTGGCACATGTAGAACCGTCACGGAAACAGGGTCCAGAATGTGGATTTGTGTGGAACAACCGTTGCTCTAAGGGCTGTGACGTAGATGTGACTGCTGTAGCAGTGACTCTGGGGTCTAATGCTTGGGAGGTCTCAGAATGTCTGCAGAGCTAAGATCCAAAGCATGAGCTTGTGGAGTTGTTAATTATTGTTGACCATACAATTGACTTAAAAGATACCACTCTCCTTTCAGGAATCCCTAATTTCATAGCAATTTATATGAACAACACTAATGAGCCCTCAAAGTTCCTTAGTCCAAACTATTCAATATGTGTTTTTACCCTAAAGCAATATTTTTGGTAGAGTAGGTAACACTAGTCTATTTATAATAATAAAAGTGCCAGGAAAGCTTTAACTAAAATATAAAGACAGTAAGTCTAAAATAACACAATTAAAAATAATTTTTTCTCACACTGTAAGATGTGTAAGAATTCTTACAGTGTTCATTTTAATATTTAGTAACACTATCTAGTAGTACTTTCTGTTTTTTAAAATAAGAAGAGTATTTTAATAGTATTTTAGGTAACTTTTTTTTTCTTTGTATGTTACTAAAGCCCATTGTCATGAAAACTCTAGTAATGAAAATGATTTAAGCTTCAAGTATTTCCTACCAGAAGAGCCTCAGGCACAGATGGCCTTTTTTTATCTAGGTAACGTCACATCCGAGGTTACCATGTGATTAAGCATAGTGCATTTCCATTAACAAGACACTATCCTTCAGGAAATATCCACAACTTATATTGAACTAGGAAAAGACTGAAATTGCAGTGACACAGCATAAAACTTCTCCCTTCAGTTTTTTGAAAGTATCTCTTCTTGATAATAGGCAACTGTGTGGTCCTGTTGAGAAAAACACTGGGTTAGTGGGAAGTGATGGATGAAGAAGATTTCAGTAAAAATTTGAGCAAATACTCCTATATGATTTCTACATACTTTAATATTTAGGAACATGTTGTGATTTTTGAAACACACTTTCAGAGTAAAAAAAAGAATAATGATGCCCAGGCGCGGTGGCTCACGCCTGTAATCCTAGCACTTTGGGAGGCCGAGGAGGGTGGATCACGAGGTCAAGAGATTGAGACCATTCTGGTCAACATGGTGAAACCCCGTCTCTACTAAAAATACAAAAAATTAGCTGGGCATGGTGGTGCGTGCCTGTAATCCCAGCTACTCAGGAGGCTGAGGCAGGAGAATTGCCTGAACTCAGGAGGCGGAGGTTGCGGTGAGCCAAAATCGCGCCATTGCACTCCAGCCTGGGTAACAAAAGCAAAACTTCGTCTCAAAAAATAATAATAATAATAATGACTAAAACCAAAAAACAGAGATAATATACAAAATTATTTTATACTAGGATGATAAAAATTATGAATATGATTGTACATATCAGTGAGCACTTTCCTATATCGTATATTAAATATATGAAACATATATTTAATAACTGAAATTATGTGTATATTATTTGGTAATCTTTTTTGTTTATTATATATAATTAAATGCATATTAATAGACACACCTCTAAAACATGATTTTACAATAATAAATAGCCTGCCAAACAAAAAAAAGCCCAGGACCAGATGGATTCACAGCTGAATTCTACCAGATGTACAAAGAAGAACTGGTACTATTCCTGCTAAAACTATTCCCAAAAAAAACTGAGGAGGAAAGGCTCCTCCCCAGTTTATTCTCTGAGGCCAGCATCATCCGGATAGGAAAGCCTGGCAGAAACAAAGGGAAAAAAGAAAATTTTAGGGCAATATTCTTGATGAATGTTGATGCAGAATGTCTCAACAAAAATACTTGCAAACAAAATCCAGCAGCAAATAAAAAGCTAATTTACCACAATCAAGTAGGTTTTATCCCTGGGATGCAAGGTTGGTTCAATATATGCAAATCAATAAATATGATTCATCACATAAACAGAACTAAAGACAAAAACCACCTGATTATTTCAGTAAGCACAGAAAAGGCTTTTGATAAAATTCAACATCCATGCATATTAAAAACTCTCAATAAACTAGGCATCAAAGGAACATACGTTAAAACAATAAGAGCCATATAGGACAAACCCACAGCCAACATCATGCTGAATAGGTAGAAGCTGGAGGCATTCCCCTTAAACACCAGCACGAGACAAAGATGCCTTCTCTTAACCACTTCTATTCAACAGAGTGTTGGAAGTCCTGGCCAGAGTAATCAGGCAAGAGAGAGAAATAAAGGGCATCCAGATAGGAAGAAAGGGCACAAAACTATCCCTCTTTGCAGATGACATGATTCTATATCTAGAAATCTCCATAGTCTCAGCCCAAATGCTCCTTCAGCTGGTAAGCAACTTTAGTCGTTTTAGGACACAGAATAAATGGGCAAAACTCACAAAGCATTTCTATACACTGACAACAGCCAAGGTGAGAGTCAAATGAGGAATGCAATTCCATTTGCAATTGCCACAAAAAGAATAAAATACTTAGGAATAAAGCTAATCTGGGAAGTGAAAGATCTCTACAAGGAGAATTACAAAACACTGCTCAAAAAATTCAGAGATGAGACAAATAAATGGAAAACACTCTATGCTGATGGGTAGAATAAATATTAACATGGCCACACTACCCAAAGCAATTTACAGATTCAATGCTCTTCCTGTCAAACTACCAATGAACTAGAAACTTCACAGAACTAGAAAAATTTACTTTAAAATTAATATGGAACCAAAACAAAGCCTAAATAGCAAAGGCAATCCTAAGTATAAAGAACAGAGCTGGAGAAATCATGTTACCCCACTTTAAGCTAGACTACAGAGCTACAGTAACCCAAACAGTATGGTACTGGTACAAAAACAGACACATAGACCAATGGAAAAGAATAGAAAACAGAGTAATAAGTCCACACACCTGCAACTATCTGATCTTTGACAAAGCTAAAAAAAAAAAAAGAAGCAATGTGGAAAGGATTCCCTATTTAATAAATAGTGCTGGAATAACTGGCTAGCAATTTGCAGAAGATTGAAATTGGACCCCTTCCTTACACCATATACAAAAATCAACTCAAGATGACTGAAGACTTAAATGTAAAACCCAAAACTATAAAAACTCTGAAAGACAACCAAGGCAAAACCATTCTGGTCCTAGGAAATGGCAAAGATTTCATAATGAAGACACCAAAAGCAATCACAGCAAAAGCACAAATTGACAAATGAGATCTAATTAAACTTAAGATCTGCCCAGAAAAATAAACTCAATGGAGTAAAAAACCTGCAGGACGGGAGAAAATATTTGCAAACTATGCATCTGATAAAGGCCTACTATTCATAATCTGTAAGAAACCTAAACAATTTACAAGAAAAAAACAATCCCATCAAAAGTGGGTAAAGGACATGAACAGACACTTTTCAAAAGAAGGCATACATGCAGCCAAAAAGCATATGAGAAAAGCTCAACATCACTAATGATTAGAGAAATACAAATTCAAACAACAATATGATACCATCTCATACCACTCAGAATGGCTGTTGTTAAAATTAAAAAAAATAACAGATGCTGATGAGGTTGTGGAGAAAAAGAAACACTTTTGTATTGTTGGTGGGAACGTAAATTAGTTCAACCACTGTGGAAAGCAGTGTGGAACTTCCTCAAAGAGCTAAAAACAGAACTACCATTTGATCCAGCAATCTCATTACTGGGTAAATACCCAAAGGAATATAAATTTTTCTATCATAAAGATACACACATGTGTATGTTCATTGCAGTACTATTCACAACAGCAAAGACGTGGAATCAGTGGTAGATTGCATAAAAATGTGGTACATATACACCACGGAATACTATGCAACCACAAAAATGAACATGAGCATGTACTTTGCTAAAACATGGGTGGTGCTGGAGGCCACTCTACCTAGCAAACTGATGCAGGAACGGAAAACCAAATGCCACCTGTTCTCACTTACAGGTGGGCACTAGCTGATGAGAATACATGGAAAAGAAGAAGGGAGCAACATACACTGGGGTCTACTTGAGGGTGAGGAGTGGGAGGAGGGAGAGGATTAAGAAAAATACCTATTGGCTACTAGGCTTAGTATCTGGGTAATGAAATTATCTGTATAGCAAACCCCTGTGACATGAGTTTACCAATATAATAAACCTTCAACATATCCCTGAACCTAAAATAACGTTTTTATAAAAGATGTGTAACATTTAAAAACATGATTTAATGTCTTAATTATAGTTTATTATATAAATGTACTGTAAATTCATAAATCAATCCTCTATTGATCATTTAGGTCATTCACAATTTTTACCGTTATCAAAACTTAAGGTAATTAAATAGTAATGCTAATTTTTATGTTTTGCCCCAGAATTAAAATTGCTATATGCACATTTTAAAGCTTTTCAATTTTTAAGTTCTTTACTGTTCTTAAGCACAGATCTAATACATTTTGGTCACATTCCTGGAATAACAGTAGAAATTAATTATGTAGATACAAATCTGACATTTCTGTCAGATTATTTCCCTTTCCTTGAAAGTCCTCCTGAACGTTTCATTCACTGACAAAAGCTGTTCGTTCATTCAATGACTCCATAACCTGTTTGTTGAATCCCTGTTACTTGCAAAGTACCTGATAAGTACTGGAGATACAGCAGTAAGATTTTTAGAGTCCCAACCATCATAGAGCTAGCTTACAGACTAATGTAGAATATGAAAACATAATCAAGAATTGCAGTAAGTAGTGTTTCTCAATGTGTAGTCAGAGATGTTGCCCCAGAGATGTATCAGAATCACCCATGAGGTTATTCCAAATCCAATATCCACCTTTAAAGGAAGCATGGGACCCCAGTCAAGAAACTCAATGATCGTAAGTTAGTGAAAGTATTCCAGGTGTTAAAAAAGAAAAAGAAAACCTGTGTTGAGCATTATTGAAAAATAATATTTCAGTACCGTATTTGATAATATGAAGAAATTAAAGTATGTAAGAGAGACACCGAGATCAGCTTTTAGGACCTAAAGATTGCATCTCAGAAGAAATGATATCTAAGATGATACATGAAAAATAAAGATGAGTAGAAGTTGGTTAAAAATGAGCATGAGAAGGAGGGAGATACTGGGACTATCCTCAGTATTCTGGGCAGAATCACTAGCAAATATATCTCAAAAAATAAATGTAATTCAGAATTGTGGGACCGTTGCATTTAAAGGTGCTTTGGTCGGGTAGAAATTAGGTTGGAAAAGTCAGTGGGGATGATAACATGAAGAAATTTATAAACAGTTTGCCTAGATTTACTTAAGAGCTTTGGGAATTTACTGATTGGTATCAAGCAAAGGAATGGCAGAGTCAGATCAGAATTTTACAAAGATCACTTGGATCCAGTGTGGAAAGTGGACTGAAGTAAGGTCCAGTTAGAAACAGGGAGGTAAATTACAATGAGGCTATCAGAGATGAGGCTAGCCGGCCATACAGTGATGCCGGGCGGGGAAAGGGCAGGGCTGGTGTAGCTGGTGATGAAACTGACGAGGCTGTGTGATTTCCAGGATGGGGAGTGCGGGATGGGAAACAGCGAAGCGACAGCCCTAGAGATGTGGTGAGAGCAGCTGGGAAACCAGATGCCACTCACGGAGAAAAACGTCTGCAGAGAAGCCAGTGGAGAGGAGGGTCCAGAGACACTCAGTTTGAAGAAGTTACCATGAGATTCCTGTGAGGTAAACAATGGAGAGCTTGAATAAGCAGTGGAGGCTGAAGTTTAGAGAAAGAACTGGCTGGAGATAGAGATGCGGTGTTGGAATTATTAATATACGTACTAATCGAAGCCAACAGAATGTGCAATTACTCAGAGAATGGAAAGAATGGGAAACAAATAGAGCTTAGGTTAGAACCACCCCAGACATCAATATATTAAGGATAGCAGATAGCTGCAAATAATCTTGACATGGGGTAACCAATAAAATAAAAAATACAAAAGCAAAAACAGAAACGAAAAAGGGCGGGTCAGAAAACCAAGGGAGGAATATTTTAATGCCCATTTGTTAAGGCTTGTGGATAAGATCACACATTCCTATTAATTTAAAAAAACTATTAGGTGATCTATTGAACAGTTAAAACTTAAGATACAATGGCACTTGGTTCCTTAACTATAATTCACTATTTTACATATAAAGACTGCCCTTCAATTAATACAGTTAAAAGCAATCTATTAAAAAAATTTATAATCTTTGACATGCCTGCCCCAAAGGGGAAAATATAACTTAGTAATAAGTAGCTAATTGAGTTCAAATCATCACACAAATATTCAGTAAGCAGGTTCCATGAAGGAAAACGTGATCTGAGTTACAAACAGTGAAGACGCCGAGTAATGAACAGTAAATCCACTTGGCATATGGGTGACTGTGAATCTAAGAAAAGCCTCAGAGTAAAGATTCTCTATTTGCATAAATATAGCAATATTTTCCCCTGTGTTTCTGTGTCACAAGAAAGTACTAGACAGATTTTATCCAAATGTTAGAGAACATGTTTGGAATCATTTGACTTAAACTATAAATTTCACAGCAGAGAGCAAATGCCTGTAGGAACAAGGGCCTCTGAGAAGAGACTGCAGTCAGCTCCCAGGGTAGCTGCAGGCGTGGAGTCCTGAGTGAGCCACAACTCACTGGCCACGGGAACTCTGACAGTAGAGCTCCAGGTGGGAAACAAACAGAAGGAATTGACTGAGTAATTAATTATGATTAATAAAGCTGAGCAATGCAGAGCGGGACAGCAAAGACTGATCATTGAAAGTTAACTTAGGCTGAAATTATTATAATCTGGAAATAGGGCAGTGAAAATAAGGCTTGCATTACCTTTCAAAAAATAGATAAATACAGGTTTCATTCATGCTTAACTTTGCTATGCCAGGTAATAAAAGTCCTTTTTATTTTGTCCTATAACCAAGAAAAAGCCCTAATGGGGTTGTGATATACTCACTTCAACTACTCTGGCTTTAAAAGTGCTAAATGAGATTATGTGAAACTGCTTTGAAACAGGAAACGCGGTATAATTCAAGCACACAGAAGCACTTCAGTATTTAAAGTTATGATTCTTTTCTGGTACAGCTCCTAGTTACAGCACCTGTCCTAACTCTGTGGTGCTACCGTGATTCACTTTGAAGAAGCTTGTCCTTGTTAGCACGTGAACAAGAACAAAACCTTCCCCGCTGCAATCTCCTCTTTTCCACACCCAGCGATAAGGAGAAAAGTCCAGATCAAAAGGAAAACATTTATGTGTGATCCCAGCGGGTTCGGGCTGAGTCATCTTCAGTTAATAAAGGGGTGTGAGTCTGGTTTAAAGTACAAAGCAGATCAAGAAAGATCACGTCTCAAAAAATAGGGTAAAGTCGTGTTACTGGAAGAAAATTCTCATCCTTCAGGTGGAGTCAAGTCCCACGATGTTAAAACCTAAAATCCCAACCCAGGAGTGCAGGAAGCTGTGTACTGCGGCTTTTCTCTGCTAGGGATTCCCATCTTTCCTGTTCAGAGGGGGCCAAGTTGCTTGGTTTCATGTCTATTATTCTCTCAAATGTTTCTTTTACTTTTACTTCCTGTTTCAAAATCAAATCAGTAGAATAAGCTTTGAGACTTCCTAGTTTTACAGAATTAGTGTCATTCTGCAACCCTCTGTGCTTTTAAGTTAGGAATGTGTTCTTGAGCGTGTCTGAGATGGTACAGGTACTACTAGCTCATGTATCATCACCATCAGCACATGACTCCGTCTTATGGATATGCCGCGGTGTTTTTTCCCAGGGCAGGGCACTTCGGTCACTTGCAGTATTTTGTTACAAGTAGAAACACGACAGTATGTTTTTATTCTTGTCTTCTTAAAGTAAAATTGCTTGGATGAAAATATATCATGTTCAGATTCGTTGCATTTTGATGTGTGTTTCTTGTCATCTTAATGCATTTTCGCACCGGCCATGTTTAAGCCTTTCCATTTCTTTGTTTCATTGCTAGCACATGGTGTTACGGCACTGTTTACATTTCTCATATTATTTTTGAGACAATATATATTTAAGTTCACTGGCCATTTCTGTTTTCTTTTTTTGTGAAATGACTACCAATCTTCCTAGATTAAAATCCTAGCTCTCAACTGATTTGCTGTTTGAATTTCAGCAAATTATTTCTTTAACTCCCCTATAAAATGGTATCAGTAAAATATCACTTACCCCATTGGAATGTTATAGGGATTAAATGGCTTAATTTACATAAAGCTTTTGAAACAATGTTTGGCCTATATATATACAGCATACAAATATAAGCTGTTATTATCTCATGGTGTTTTTAATTTGCACTTGCCTGATGATTAGCAATAAAAAGCATTTTTTTTTCAGATACCTATTGGCTCTTGTCTTTTTAAGAAATGTCAGTTCAAATATTTTGCTCATTTAAAACAAATTCAGTGATTTGCTTTCTTGCTTTTGAGTTATTTGTGTTCCTTATATATTTTGGGTATTAACCCATTATCAGATGTATGTTTGCAGAGCTGTTCACTCTGCTCACTATCGCCTTAGCTGTGTGGAAGTTTTTCAGTATGATGCAATCCTGTTTGTTTAGTTTTGCTTTTGTTGCCTGTGTTTTTGGGGTCATATCCCAAAATCTTTGGCCAGTTCTGTGTTTAGAAGCTTTTTTCCTATTGCTTCTTTTAATAAATTTAAAGATTCAGGTCTTAAGTTTAAGGTGTAATCTATTGTGAGTTGATTTTGTATGTGGTATAAGATGAGTGCAGTTTTATTCTTCTGCAAGTGATATCCAGTTTCCCATCACAATTTGTCACAGAGACTGTCCTTTTCCTATTGCATGTTCTTGGCATCTTTGTTGAAGATTAATTGATCAAAATGCATTGATTTATTTCTGGACTCTATATTCTGTTTCATTGGTCTATATGTCTGTTTTTATCCCAGTATCATGATGTTTGAGTTACTGTAGCTTTGTAGTATACTCTGAAATCAGGTAGTGTGATGCCTCCAGCTTTGTTCTTCTTGGTCAGTGTTGCTTTGGCTATTTACAGTCTTCTGTGGTTTTATACAAATTTTAAGATTTTTTTTTCTATTTTTTTCTGAGAAAAATGCCATTGGAATTTTGATAGGGATTTCATTGAATATGTAGATTGCTTTAGTTAGTATGGACATTTTAACACTATAAATTCTAATCCATAAACATGGCCTGTCTTCCTATTTATTTGTGTTTCTTCAGGTTCTTGTATCAAAGTTTTGTAGTTTTCAGCATACAAATCTTCTGCCTCCTTGGTTGAACATATGAATAAGTGTTTTGTTCTTTTTGATGCTATTGTAATGGGATCTTTGTTAAATTTCTTTTTCAGATAGTTTGTTGTTAGTATATAAATTACTACTGATTTTTATATGTTGATTTTATATCCTGCAATTTTACTGAATTTGTTTATTAGTTCTAATGGTTTTTTGGTGGAGTCGTTAGGGATTTTCTCTGTATAAAAAATGTCATCTGCAGAAACAGTTATGCTTCTTTCTTTTCAATTTAGACGCCTTTCATTTCTTTTTCTTGCCTAATTACTCCGGCTAAGACTTCTTATACTATACTGAATAGATGTCGTGGGAGTGAGTTTCCTTGTTCTGTTCTCTATCTTGGGGGAAAACTTCTTAGTTTTTCACCTTTTTTGCCATTAAGTGTGTTAGCTCTGGGCTTGTCATATATGATATCTATAATGTTTAAGTATAATCTTTCTATACCTAATTTGTTAAGAGTTTTTATGATGAAAGGATGCTGAATTTTTTCAAAATATTTTTCTGTATATATTAAGATGGCCATATGATTTTTATCTGTCATCTGGTTAATGCAGTATATCACATTTATTGATTGTATATGTTGATCCATCCTTTGATTCCAGGTGAAAACCTCACTTAATTATAATGAATGATCCCTGTAATGTGCTGCTGAATTTGGATTGTTAGTATTTGTTGAGGATTTTTACATCTATGTTCATCAGGGATATTGGTCTGTAATTTTCTTTTCTCGCAGTGTCCCTGTCTGGCTTTGATATTAGAATAATGCTTATTTCATAAATTGAATTTAATAGTATTTCCTTCCCCTCAAGTTTTTGGAAGAGTTTGAGAAGAATTAATATTAATTCTTCCTTAAATGCTTGCTAGAATTTACCAGTGAAGTAATCAAGACCTGAGCTTTTTTTTTTGTTGAGAGATATTTTGATCACTGATTCAATCTCTTTACTCATTATTGCTCTATTTTGATTTTCTATTTCTTCATGAATCAGCCTTGGTGGGTTATATGACTCTAGGAATTTATTCATTTCTTTTGTGTTATCCAATTTGTTGTCAATGTATAATGGATCATAGTATTTTCTTATAATTTTTTGTGTTTCAGTGGTGGCAGTTGTAATGTTTCCTTTTTCATTTCTCATTTTAGTTATTTGAGTCTTTTTCTTTAGTCCAGCTAAAGACTTGTCAATTTTTCTTATCTTTGCAAAAAACCATCTCTTAGTTTCATTGATATTTATAGTGATTTTTAAAATATCCATTTCATTTATTCCTGTTCTGATATTATTTCCTTCCTTCTGTTGACTTTGGGGTGAGTCTACACCTTGAATTTACTGGAACAGGCCTGGATCTTGGGTTCACTGAAGCCTGATGATGTGGGGACTGACCTGGAGCTTGGGCTGTCTTGGTGCTGGGACAGGCCTGGGAACCTGCGTCTGCAAGGGCCAGTCTAGAGCCCGTGTCTGTGGGGGCTGGCCTAGTACCTGAGATGATGGGGTTAGCATAGAGCTTGGGTATATGGAGGCTGACCAAGAGACTGGGTCTGTGGGTACTGGCATGAAGGCTGGGTCTACAGTGGCTCGGTCTCTGGCACTGACACGGGCTTGGGGACTAGGACAGCTGGGAGCACACGTGCCATGGGAGCCAGCCGAGAGCCTGGGGCAGCAGGGGCCACCTTGATGCTGGGCAGACTTGCAGCCTGCATCTGCAGAGCCTAATCTGGATCTTGGGGCTGCTGGAATTAGCCTGGTGCTGGGTTTCTCTGGTGCTGGTGTCCACATAAAGTCGGGTGATGACTTCACTCTCTTTTCTTTTCTTTTTTATTGCATTTTAGGTTTTGGGGTACATGTGCAGAACATGCAAGATAGTTGTATAGGTACACACGTGGCAGTGTGTTTTGCTGCCTTCTTCCCCTTCTCCCACATTTGGCATTTCTCCCCAGGCTATCCCTCCCCTGCTCCCCCCCACCCCCCGCTGTCCCTCCCCTATTCCCCCCTTTTCTCACACAGAGGGTATATCTGTGTTGTGCTGCCCGGGCTTGGGAAAGGGTGACGTGGGTCACGTGAAACTGTCCTTTTCGCTCTCTCCAATGCATTTCTTAGCTCTGCACTACACGCCGTTGTCATAGTCTCTCACCTGGATTCCTTAATTCTTGCAAAGGTATTTTCCAATGTGGATATTTGTTCAAATTGATGAAACTGCTGAAAGGTTCTCTTTCACCCTCTTGAGGACTGAATATTTCTTAAGATGGAAACTTCAAAATGATTGATTTGACAAATTTTTCATTCTAATATGAGATTTAATTTTATGATGTTTTTCTGTAAACATTATGTAGTTCTGTTTTTCAGATTTTGACGTGTTGTGCTTCTTTACCACTCAGTTCAAAATACTTTCTTACTTCCCTGGTCATTTATTTTTTGACACATGAGTTATTTAGAAGTGTATTCTTTGGTTTGAAAATATGAATGAATAATTTTAAATATTCTGCTATTGATTTCTTTTGGGGGGGGAGCAGAACAATAAACACCTTTATTACATGGGTGAAGCCAGAAAATAAGGATTTATTCACCTTTCCAGGCCTTGATTTTCCTGTGAGAACTCCAACTCTTTGCCCACTAGCACATAGCTATCTGCTCGGCCTGATTTCTAATTTAATTCATTTGTGGACATGGACCATTCTTTGGTGTGGTTTTAACGTTTTTACATTTATTGAGATCTGTTTAATCATCTGTCTTATTCAGTGTCCCATGGAAAATTGAAAAGAATATACCTCCTGCTCTTGTTGTGTGGAACTGCTTGATAAACGTCAAGATGGTTGGTGATGTTTTCAATTCTTGTAAAGCCTTACTCTCTTTGCTTGATCTGTTAATGATTGAGAATACGTTGTGAAGTTTGGAAATACGGTTGTGGGTATGTACATCTGCCCATTCAGTTCTACTAATTTTTGTTTTGTATATGTTGAAGCTGGGCTCCCAGATGGACTAATCTTATGTTCCCGCAACTATTTTACCCTCATAATATTGTGAATTCAACCTCTTTATCTCTGGTCATATTCTTGTTTTTAAATTTTTTTTATTATTATTTTTTATTTTATTCATTTTATTGCATTTTAGGTTTTGGGGTACATGTGCAGAACATGCAAGATAGTTGCATAGGTACACACGTGGCAGTGTGTTTTGCTGCCTTCGTCCCCTTCACCCACATTTGGCATTTCTCCCCAGGCTATCCCTCCGCAGCTCCCCTCGCCAGCTGTCCCTCCCCTATTCCCCCCAGTTGACCCCAGTGTGTAGTGCTCCCCTCCCTGTGTCCATGTGTTCTCATTTTTCATCGCCTGCCTATGAGCGAGAATATGCGGTATTTCATTTTCTGTTCTTGTGTCAGTTTGCTGAGAATTCTTTGCTCTGTAGTCAACATCTGATAATGATGGAGTCATTCCAGCTTTCTTTTAATTAGTGTGAACATATTCCATGTGTATTTATGACATTGACTTATAAGTTTTATTGAATCTACATCTTTATATCTGAAGTGGGTTTCTTGCTGAAAGCATGTAGTTGGGTCTTATTTTTTTACTCAATCTCTGTTTTGTAATTGGAGTATTTAGCTTATTTATAGATAACATGATTATAATATGATTAGGTTTCAGTCTCTCATCTTGCAATCTGTGTCATTTTTTCATTTGTTTTCTGCTCCCTTTTTCTTTTCCTTCCCTATTCTAGATTGATTATATTTTATAGTCCTATTTTACCTCCATTTGCTTATGAGTTATAGCTTTTTAAAGTAGTGTTAGTGGCTCTTCTAGAGTTTATAATACACATCTGTAACGTCATCTTCTAATTTAGGATGATATATCATTTCATACCTATGCAACAATCCTGCATGATCTGCACATGTACCCCAGAACCTGAAGTACAATAAAAATAAATAAATAAATACAATATGATATAGAAAGGAATACAATATATTCCTGTAACAAAAGATGTACAAACTATTTTATTCCGTTGAATACTGTTGGGCAGTACCCTGGGTTACAGTGAGATGTTTTGTTCTCAGTTTGTGCCTTTGGAGAGTTGCTTTTAAGCTTTGTTACAGCAGTATCAGAGCATCCTTGAGTTTATAGCTAATATGTCCCCACTACTGAGAAAATTCCTTCTGAGGACTCTGTCTCAATGCTCTTTCAATTAACAAGATTTCCTACTCTATTTTATGAGTTCTCAGTGTTATATTACGCTTTGTTCATTTGGTTCTTCCTTTGTCTTGAGTAAATTCTATACAGGCATATGCAGAACTGTGCTCAGCGGAAGTTTCAAGGAGACCCTCTCACAGATCTCCAGAGTTCTTTTACTCCAGGTCTCCCTCTTCAGCAATACTTCACCTCAACTCCAGTACTTGCCCCCTCAACTCAGCAAAGCCACTGGACTGTTTCATCCCTCCTCCTCACATTGCAGCTTTGAAACTTGTTCCAGGCATTGGTCTGGGCCTCTCACAGTGTCACCTTGTTGGTCTTCCTTTTCTCAGGGATCGGTATCCTGGGCTACCTGTTGTCCAAAGTCTGAAACTGCTTTTAAAAACATATATTTTGATTATTTTTAGTGATTCAGCAGGGATTGTTAATACAGTTGTGGCTAGTCTTTTGTTGTGGAAGTCCTTCTTTAATTATTAAAGGCTCTTAGAATGCTACTTATTTTCTATATAATTATTCAATTATATATATATTTATACATATATAAATATATACATATATTTTTTTCTATATAATTATTCAATTATATAGTAATCCAGAAAGTATATCAAATGTTCTTCTAAGTTTTAATAATTTATCTGTATGGTTTCTTGGATTATACACTTAGAATAGTAAATTGAATATAAATGTTGTCAATTTTGTCTCTTTCTTTCCCATTCTTTGCCTATTTTTTTAACCTTAAAATTTTCCATGTAAATTTGACAATTTTACTAAATGAGAAATGACATTTAAAATGCACTTTAAAACAAAATAACTTTAAAAAAAAGATGCATTTTTAAAGTTTTAAAAAATCTTTTGTTTTGGCACTATGCTGAAAATCAAATATATCTTGCAGTAATACAATATGCCAGTTCATAAAATGTGGGTTAACAGGGTTCTCAATTTAACATTTTCAAAGCTAATATTAAGATTGAGAGTTTCACATATATGCTAGTGCATATAAAAGTGCATTATAATCTGACATCCGTCTCCATGTAGCTCACAAATTTGACATTGCTCCATAAAAGCTTTTAGATTCACATCCAACAGTGTCACATCCAAGGAATCACAAATCTGTCTTTGGAATATTTCCTCATAAAACCTTTATCTTTTCACGTACCTCTGGTATAATGTTTAATGTGAAAGAACATTGCAAATATCTTGGTTCTTATTCCTATGTTTGATGGGAATGCTTTTTCTAACTTGTCACCATTAAGTCTGATGCATGTTAAAGTTTTCACTAGAAACTTTTTTTAGAGAAAAAAAATCCTTTCTGTTCCTGCTTTGAAAATGTTCTCTTTTGTTGTTAATTTTCTTGATGAGTCAGTATCACATTTTAAAAATTAATTTTGCCATTATAAGCATACTGTTTTGTTTACCTATTAAAAGAATATGTAAATATGTTGTATTATGTTTTGTGATGTATTATCTTTATATTTTGAGATGACCACTCTTACTATAATTTTTATTATAACAACATTAATTTGCTGATAGCTTATTGAAAATTTTTGCATATGTACTATATAAATGAGATTGATGTCTCATTTCTTGTGTTAAAATTAACTAGTTTCAGTATACTTAATAATCTTTTTAAGGATATGAGTAGTTTTTCATTCTCTTTTATCCTTTGATAAATATACTTTAATGATTGCTTTGTCTTCCTGGTGTTCTGAAATTTCATCATTTTTATCTGGTTATATTCCTTCTTGTGAAATCCATATGATCTTACTGTAAACACTCCAGCCTTTGTGTGCACTGCCTGCATGGTAGGTATGCTTTCGTCAGCCAAAACGTTCCTACTTCTTTGTTTTTAATATGTTTCTCTTGTAGACAGCATAAAGTTGGATCCTGTTTTTCATTTCTTACAAGAATTTCTGCCTTATGAGTGATTGGTGATCCAATGTAATTCTTGATATAGTTGGACTTATATCTGTCATTTTCCTATTATGAGTTGCATTGATCTACTTTGTTTTCATACTCCCCTTTCTCCTTTTTGGCCTTCTTTTGGAATATAAATTTTTTAGGAATTTTATTTTACTTTACTTATTATTATATGTCTTTCTTAGTGGTTGTTCCTGTAATTACAATGAATCCTTACTCCTCACAGTTTACACATTAATATTAAACCACTTTGTGTATGGCGTACACAAAGTGTGAATAATCACTTGTGAATATCAGAAGTGAATAATGGAAGTGAATAATCACTTTACTACCCCTCGATTCTGATACTCCAGTTGTTACATGTGGTGTATTTGCATGTGCTATAATCCCTGTAATACCAATTTTGAAATATTACAGGGATTGTAACACGTGTAAATGCAATACATCTTACTTCTTCCAGTGTATCCATGTTTCTTTATGGTTTATTTTAGCCTGAAGAACTTCTCTAGCATTTAGAGATCAGCTTATTTCATTTCTGTGAAACTGTCATCAATTTATCTACATTCTTAAAGAATATTTTCATTGAATATAGAATTCTTGGTTGACATTTTTTTCTTCTAGTATTTTTGAAAAGTTGCTTTTTTTCCCCAGCTCTTAATATCTCTGATAAGAAGCCCGAGCTTATTCAACTCATTACTCACTTATATGAAATTTATCACTTTCCACTGTCTTCTTTCTAGGTGTTCTCTTTATCTTTGGTTTTCAGTAGTCAGTCTATGATGTACTAAGGCCTCTGTGTGTGTGTGCAGGAGTATGTATGCATTTGTGACTTTACCCTGTCAGGGTTCACAGAGTTTCTTGAATCTCTAAACTATGTCTTCCATCAAAATTATAATTTCAGACATTATTTCTTCAAAAATTTCTTCCGCTCTATTATCTCATTTTTCTCCTTCTGAGACACACACACACTTGACATTTTGATATCATCTCACAGTTCTCTGAGGTTCTATCATTTATTTTTCTGAATCGACTTCCTTCTTATTCAGGTTGGATATTTTATATTGAGGAGTCAAGCTCACTCATTCTTCTGTCTATTAGTCTATTCTCTATTTTGCTGATAAGCTCATCCAGCAAAATTTTTATTTCAGATATATTTTAGTTTTCTAATTTTCATTTGTTGTAGTTTTGACTTCTCTGCTGAGATTTTCTATATTTGTTTTAACGATCAATTCCTTTCTATCCTTGAGCACAGTTATAATGGCTACCTCAAAATCTTTATCTGGATGGTCTCAGGGTTAGTCTCTGACAGTCTTTCTTTATAAGAATGTTTATTATTTCTGTTCTGTTGTGTATCAAGTACTATAAGATTGTATCTTGAACATTGTGATATATTGTAGAGACTCTAAATTCCAAATTATGTTACTCTGAAGGATTTTCATTGTTCTTACTAAAGAAATAAAGTTAAGCCATAGCTGAATGCAAACTTCTGGTTCTGGGTCCCCTGTGTGGGTAAAACCTTAGTTGGCCTTTTGAAATCTAGAGATTCGGACTGCTTCTTACGTGAAATGGTTTCCTTGTGATTTTCTTCTTTGTAACATGCTCCTTCGCTTACCAGCAGCTGCCGCTGCCCCAGACATTGCCCTGGTCTTTAAAGTCAGTAAGTCCATGGGTTTCCATATGACTTTTAGCATATGACTTTTACATGGTGGTGCACGCCTGTAATCCCAGCTACTCAGGAGGCTGAGGCAGCAGAATTGCTTGAACCCAGGAGGTGAAGGTTGTGGTGAGCCGAGATCGTGCCATTGCACTCCAGCCTGGGTAACAAGAGCGAAACTCTGTCTAAAAAAGAAAAGCAGTTAAAACGACGATGACAGCAACTGGAGAGTCACATTCTACTGTTATCGTTATCGTGTTCATAATTCCCCTCCAGTATCTACCAGACCATTGTTACTCTCCAGTGCCTGCTGGTAGTTACTTTTTCAACATTTTGCCCAGAGTTGTTGTCTGTGGAAAGATTGGTTCAATAAAAATTTACTTAGTCACGAATGGAAGAGGAACACTTTTCTATTCTGCAAAATTAAAAAAGAAAAATAAAAAGTTTATATCTTAAAGTTTTCTAAAATGCATCTGCAAAATTACATCTGTGGTAATGTGGGCTATGGCAATTTAAATTACTGATTCAATTTCTATAATTGTATTTAAATTGTGTAATTTAAAGAATAGTTTAGAATTATATTTTCAGAAAGGTATTAAGTTTATCTTCTTCAAATGCATTAACTTAAATTTTTGATATATTTTCAAAATATATAAATATATATATATGTTCTACTGTAGTCACAACTGTTTTAGTTTCTGATATAGCTATATATACTTTTATTTCTTCCTGTCTTAGTTTGCTCAGGCTACTGTTACAAAATACCTTGGACTGGGAAATACAGAAATAGAAATTTCTTGGTCATGGTTCTGGAGGCTGGGAAGTCCAAGGTCAAAGTATCAGCAGATTTGGTGCCTGGTGGGAGCTTGTCTTCTCCTTCATAGATGGCACCTTTTTGCTGTGTATTTACATGGCAGAAGGGCAGACAGTTCCCTCAAATCTCCTTGTAGGGATACTTATTAAAAGTGTTATTCCATTCACAAAAAGGAGCCCTCGAGACCTAATTACATCCCTAAGGCCACAGCTCTTGATACTGTCACATTGGGGATTAAGTTTTAACACATGAATTATTGGGAGGACACATATATTCAAACCACAGCACCTCCCTTTAAAAGTTGGCTTAAATAATTATATATTTTATTCATTTTTGGGGGGAAGGGTAAATAACTTTTGTATTTACTGATCCTCTTTGGTGTTATTTCCTGTTTTACTAAATTCTCATTTTTATATTTATATTTTTCTTTTTTCTTTAGACATATTTTATTTTACTAAAAAACGTAGGCCTTTGAATATAGGTAATTTATTTAAAATAAAAAATTTTATTTGAAAAATATTGTTTAGACTATAAACATTAAAGATAATGTTTCAAAATACTTTTTAATTTTATATTTTAATTATTTTTAATGTATTTTCTTTTTCTTTAAAATGGTATTTATGAAAGCCTTTCTACCAATCAATGATATTAAAGCATGTATTATATTTTCATTTTGTTTTATATTTTAATTGCATTTATGGTCTAATACATAGCTTGAAGTAGCAATATGGTACATATTTTATGGGTTTATAACACATCTATAGATATACATACATGTATATATCTATCCTACATATATGTGTAGTTGTCCCCTGTGTATCATACACCTTTTTCAAGGCTCAAATCTTTGTCTTTTTGGTCATCTTGGGTGAATAAAGTCAAGAGAAAAGATAGAATGTAGACTCAGAAAGAAAATAGTTCAAATAATAATATAGAGAAAGTGTCAATCCCAGTGTTTGTATACATGGAGAGTGGGAGGAAGGAGGTGATATCAAGGCTTTTCCAGGACCTCAAGGGGTTAATTTATTCTAACAGGAATTTTCATCAAGTGGGATGCTGAAAGCACAATTATACCATGTTAGCATTAAAAGGGAAGCTTAAAAATGGCCTAGTTGTTTCTTTTTAATTAGATAAAGAAAGTTAACCAAAGTCCCGGAAAAGACTTGTATCAAGGGCTTTGGTTATAAGTAATTTTCTTTAAACTAGTAATTCCCAATTTTAACTTGTCAGACTTTTAGAGATTTACATTTCAGTATTTCAAAAAGCCAAATACCTTTAGCCTCAGAAACACCTTGCAACCTAAAAATGCCATTGTGGAAAGCCAATATGGTGCTACTGGCTATCTCATGGTAACAGGAAAATATAGTTTAAACCACTGATATTGATGGTAAAAACTGATAACAGAAGAAATCCTTCGTGGGAAATTTGGGAGCTATTGCTTTATAATATGCACATAATTAATTCATTCTGACTTGGAAAACATACACTTTATCAAAATCTTTCAATAGTGCACAATATTATTCAGGTGGTTTCATAGGAGTCCAGGAATTAAGGAACTTTTTTTTTTTTAAAGAATCTTTACTGGTTTCTTGTTCACCACAATAGTCATTAACTTTAAACTGCATATAAGCCATCTTTAATAATAATGGCATATCTCACTATGTAATACCACCTGAGGTTTGCTTTCCTTTTAGATATGAATAGGAATCATATCACTAGGCAACTAAAAATTAAGCATCAAAGAGTAAATATTTTTAAAAATACCTTTAAAAGTTATTTTCTGCCGGGCGTGGTGGCTCACACCTATAAACCCAGCACTTTGGGAGGCCGAGATGGGCGAATCACAATATCAGAAGTTTGAGACCAACCCGACCAACACGTTGAAACCCCATCTCTACTGAAAATACAAAATTTAGCCAGGTGTGGTGGTGCACACCTGTAGTCCCAGCTACTCAGAGGAGGCTGAGGCAGGAGAATTGCTTGAACCCGGGAGGCAAGATGTTGTAGTGAGCAGAGATCACGCCACTGCACTCCAGCCTGGGCGACAGAGTGAGACTCCATCTCAAAAAAAAAAGTTATTTTTACCTGCAGACAAAAGATGCAGTCTAATCAAGACAGCAAAAGTTGTGTATGCTTTGGAAAATTTTACTTGTAAATATTAATGTTTTGAATAGTTTACAAATCATTGTTGTCTATAAGATCTCCAATTTACTGACAGACCTATGATTCAAGTCTGTTGAATTTCTATTCTTTGTAATATTCCAGCTTTCTGCTTTGTATAACCTGACAAAAATTCAAAAAAGAAGAACCCACCCAATTCATATGCCTTGTTCTTTGGGTAATGGAATCTTACAAAATTTACATTAACAAAGAGAGCGAACTTCTTGACCAAGAAGTGCTGCATACTGGATTTTGACTGGATCTCATCAGATGTTTTATTTATTTATTTAGACGGAGTCTCACTCTGTCACCCAGGCTAGAGTGCAATGGCACAATCTCTGCTCACTGCAACCTCTGCCTCCTGGGTTCGAGTGATTCTCCCACCACAGGCTCCTTAGCAGCTGGGACTACAGACACTCGCCATCATGCCTGGCTATTTTTGTAGAGATGAAGTATCACCATGCTGACCAGACTGGTCTTGAACTCCTGCCCTCAGGAGTTCACAGGCGCGAGCCACGGTGACTGGCCTTTCAGATGTTACTAACATGTTAAGTATTCATCCCGCTTCAATGAGTGTTTTCATTTTAGATCGCATGGGCAGAAGTCACCACATTTAAATGTGAGGGAATAATTACATAAACAGGTGTAAATGTAAATTTGCAGGTTATCCAAGCTCATTAAAATCTTTAACTTAAAACTGTTTTCAATTTGTAGAATTAAGATTGGCCTCAAAGATTATTTCAGCATTAAAATATGTACAGTTAGAACTCTAAAAACATCTAAGACATCATAAAAGCCTTAGGTTTAGACAAGGAAACTAAAGTCCAGGAAGTCTAAATTACTTGTCCAAGATCATTTATCTGGTTTCCAGCAAGATTTGCAGTAAAATTATGTATTGCAATTTCTATCATTATTCTACCTATCATGAGAATACTGGACCGAGAGAATTTTTTTTCTTTTTTTGCTTTCAACCATTAAATAGTTTTCGTAAATGATTTTCAGCCCCTTCGTTGCTTTCTGTAAAAGCAAAACACTTCTAGAGGTTGCTCCGCGGGGCTCCCATATCCCAGGGCTGGTTTTACCCCTTTAAACACTCCGCTTCTAGATACAACTGTGTGATTTCCAGTGATAATCTGCTGCTGAAGATCAGCCTCATTCTAAATTTAACCTCAGGGATGCAATAAATCTACGAGAGATCTTGGGTGTTCAAATGTTAGCATTAGAAAACAGTATTTCCTGTATCAGTTGGGAAGCTTTTAGATAATGAGAAACCAGAGTTCTTTCAATGTTTTGTTTGATTTTATTTTTATTTTTATTCTTTTATTATTACTGTGGAGACAGAATCTCACTCTGTGGCTTAGACTAGAGTGCAGTGGAACGAACATAGCTCATTGCTTGAAGCTTTTGGACTCAGATGATCCTCCTGCCTCAGCCTCCCAAGTAGCTGGGACTACAAACATGAGCCTCTATGCCTAACTAGCTAAATGATTTTATTTTGTAGAAATTGGGATCCTCTATATTAGCTACTTTGCCTTGAGGGATCCTTCCGACTCGGTCTCCCAAAGCACTGGGATTATAGGCATAAGCCATTGTGCTAGTGTCTAATTTTTATTTTAATGGTGTCTTTGTTTTTGAGCAGTTATCTTCCAGGAGAAAGGTATCTGGGATAATCTTCTTCCGGAATCCAGGATTTAAACCGTATAGCAGTAGTAATGTTGAGAAGGAGGCTGATTTCCTTAAAGAAGGCAGCACAGCTGTCCAGAGTGATGCTGGCTTCATTTAACGTGGGAGACATACTGGGTTAGTGGGAGGCGGGTGATGATTTTAGTTTTTACATGAACCCTTTCTCAGTCACAGGCTTGTTATTTAATCTGACAATGGTTAAGCGATCTGTGATTCATGGCTCCACAGGCGAGAGAGGATGTAATTTCCTGGTCTTTATTATTGAAATAAATAAACAAATGATATAGGAGGCCATGCATAATAAAGCAAAGTGGCCAGAAACTGTTTTCTCTATTACTTCTCTTTATTTCACGAGGACCCAGAGAAAGCTGGGATTTACAAAGGAAAAAAATAAAAGCGATTCCACTCTGCTGGTTGTTTACAGTAGCTGAAGCACACTGCGCACAACTTGTGTTGCATGAAATAAAAGTGCATAATGGAAACCACACTTTTTAAGGTGAACTACAGTGAATAATCCAAACAGTCCAGAAAAATGTGTGGGATGTGATGTAAGTGTCACTATGCAGGAGGTCACAAGTGGGAATGGAAGCCAGCAGAGGATGACAGATATTCAAATATGGCATAAACTGCAGGCTCAATTATTATGCTTAAATCCTCTCTTCCAAAGTAACTCACTATATGCTGACTATGTTCCACGTTTTTGCTTCATAAATTATGTAACAAAAAATGCTTTGCACATAAATCATGTTTCCTTAGACTCAGCTCCAGCGGGTCCATGTGACTTATTTTAAGTCCGATCTCAGCTTTTTCTTTTTTTCCCTCAGCATGAATTCTTTCTTTTTATCACAATCTATGACTCAGTGCCTTCGTTTCATTTTGGCATTATCAGTCACCTAACATGCTTCCATAAAAAATTCTTCGAAAAATAAGAATTATTTTGTATTTAGGGTGAATTGAACACATCAACGCTCTACGTAAGTAAGAAAATATATTGAAAGCAGATTATATTTCTTTTTTTTTTTTTTTTGAGTTGGAGTTTCGCTCTTGTTACCCAGGCTGGAGGGCAATGGCGCGATCTCGGCTCACTGCAACCTCCGCCTCCTGGGTTCAGGCAATTCTCCTGCCTCAGCCTCCTGAGTAGCTGGGATTACAGGCACGCGCCACCACGCCCAGCTAATTTTTTGTATTTTGAGTAGAGACGGGGTTTCACCATGTTGACCAGGATGGTCTCGATCTCTTGACCTCTGATCCAGCCGCCTCGGCCTCCCAAAGTGCTGAGATTATATTTCTTTTGGACAACTTAGTCATGTTTTATGGGCATGCACTTTAAAGATGCGCATATTTATACTTATGCATCTCTCTCTCTATTTACACCACCTATTTTAATCACAGTGTTTTATCTCACATAATTTATTTATACAACAAAATGTGGCTCAGTCCAAATACGCGTGCAGGAAGATCAGTGGTAAAATCCTAGGGTGATTTTAGTATGACACCCGTGGAAGCAAGTGGCTCTGTGATATGGATTTTCTAAAGAGGAAAACAAGCCACACAGGCCAAAAAGTTGAGAAGTTTCCCCTAAAATTTCCATTATTTTTCCTCAGGGGATCAGCACACCATGGATATACAGTGAACACAGAAATATTAATTAATAATTAATTAAACGCAGCATACCTGGGTTTAAATTTGGAAGAGGTGTTCAGCATGATTCAGCCTTGTGTTCTCTTACTGTTGAGGAAACACTGATCTTGAGAAGTAAAATGACAGACTCTGAGTCACAAAGTTGCTCCAGAACTCAGGTTTCCCAATTCCCTCATTTTAATGGACAGGACAGAGCCTGAGGGTTCAGGCAGAACTGGGTTTGAATGTCACCTGTGTGACCGAGGACCCAAGGGTCCTAAGTTCTCTGGGCCCAGCTTTCCTCACGGGTCATAAAAACACTCTGGAGACAGAAGTTTCTGTCTTTCAATTGGATGGCTGGGTTGAAAATTTATGTAAAATGCCTATCTCAGCCCCGGAGTGTGTCACATGGACCACAGGTTGGTAGCTATGGCAGTACCTGAGCTTGATATAAACTTGGGCAGAGGAAGAAAAATTTCACATAGTAGTTTGGCTTTTCCTTAGCCACTTATTTTAAAACCACTAATCGGAGTCTGCCATTGTTCAGCTTCATTTTACAGGTAAGCATACCGAATAATTAAAAGCACAATTCACTTGCTAATCTTTATTTCCTAATACTGATTTAGCCTTGGTCAGAGAATACAGAGCAAGACAAGAAACGGGTTAGGAACAGCAGGAAACCAGAGGCAGATTTTGGGACTGAGTGCCCCCAAAGTGTTTTAAATTTGGTAGAAGAATGAGGCAGTACTCAGGTGCGCACAATCGCACTCTGCTGTGTCATGGTTCTCTCTGGTATAATTGTGATGTTTATAAAGTATCTTGGCCCTCGACTACAGAATTAAGGCAATTTTAAAATTTAGCAGGAAAATGTATTGTCCACCGTTTGAGCGGCAATGCAATAATATATAATTAAAATGAAATGTGAGTTCTATCAGAGCTGGAGATACAGGCGTGAGGACGTGATCTGAGGGAAAAAATGAACCTTGACTATGGAGATGTGTTCAGCTTCGAAAGTCTAGGAGATAGAAAAAAGTTCGCTATCGTTTTCTTTAAAGACAGAAGTAGCTGCAGAAATATTATAATTTAAAAATCCCATCATCATTCAAATTATCAACTAGTCTCTAGGACATTTACAAAAAAATTACTGATCAATTTCCACACAAATTCTCTCAAAACTAGCATTGAGCCTACTGGCCAGCAGAATGTCTTCTTGTTCCGAGTATGTGAAATACTGTTTTCCAGGAGTAATTTTTTTCCCATATATATGTATGTATGTATATATATATATATATATATATATATATATATATTTATTATTTTTTTTAAGAGACAGGTTTCACCATGTTGGTCAGGCTGGTCTTGAACTCCTGACCTTAGGTGATCCACCTGCCTTGGCCTCCCAAAGTGCTGGGATTATAGGCTTGAGCCACCACACCCAGCCTTTTATTCCCCTTATATTCCTGTTAATTTTTCAATTTCACCTAAAACAGTGTCATTTTTTCCTCAGGTTTCCATTGTATATCATATTAATGCTAATAAAAATCCCTAATAAATTGATAGCAGTGAAGATATTGAAAAAATAGCCAAAATTGATTCCTATATTACTATGTAACATTCCAAAACCATCGACTTTTTCTTGTCAACCTTTATGTACTATTTGTTTATTCTGTATTTATTCATATAATCATTAATTATTTTTATATTTATTAAATCTTGCTTTTTACTAATGGGTCTAATTTGGCAGGTCTCAAAATTATCCAGAATTTCTAAAAGTAATACATTATGATTGTCCTGCTATAATTCTTTAAAAAGTTAAAAGTATGATTTATTCTAATATAAAATGAATATACACCAAAGACTTACTAGCTCAAGAATGAGCAATCTAGGTAGAATATAAAATATTTCCAAGAGTCTGTGTGGTCATATAGTCACAGGTTTGGTGGGCTGGGAGGTAGACATCGTCGTGTGTGTGTGTGTGTGTGTGTGTGTGTGTGTGTGCGGGGTCGTTATGCCTATCACACAATATAAATGTACAATTCAATGACTGTAAGTAAATTTGTAAAGTTGTGCAACCATTACCCAAACCAGTTTTAGAATCTATATATTCCATCATGCTCAAGATTTTCCTTGTGCTAGTTTGTAGGTAAGTTCCTGATTCTAGTTGTAAGCAGCCGCTGATTTACCTTGGGCCTTTACAAATTTGCTTTTTCAGGATGTTTTCTACAAGCGAAAATCATACAATATGTGTAAAGTTTTTCCACTGACTCTTCGTTTAGCAAAGTATTTTTGAGGGTCATTCACATTTAGCATGTGTCAGTGATTTATTCTTATTGCCGACTATTCTATTGATTGTGCACTGATTTGTTCATCCATTCACCAGTTAATATGCATTTGGATTGTATACAGTTGTTGACTATTATGAATAAGGCAACATTTATTTTTGTATATGTCTGTATTAATCATGGTTGAACCCTGAAAATAATTGTATTTATAATAGTCAACAACTGTATACAATCCAAATGCATATTAACTAATAGAATATATCCTATTAGTTCTGCCTCTCTAGAGAACCCTAACACAAACATATATGAAAATAATCGCTGCCTTATTCATAACAGTCAACAACTGTATACATCCAGGGTCAACCTCAGACAAGCAGAGCAGCGGAAGGCACACCACAGCCACGGCTGGAAGCCAGCCTTTGGCCAGCTTCTGTATGACCTGTGGGCTAAAAACTGCTTTCTATTTAAAAACAAATGTGAAAAAGGCGAGGAAGAAAAACCAGGAGGAGAAGGCAGAGAAGAAATAGAAACTGTAATGAACATTCGTGTGCATGTGTCTTTAAAATAGAACAATTTATAATCCTTTGAGTGTAAACCCAGTAATGGGATTGCTGGATCAAATGGAATTTCTATTTCTAGGTCCTTGAGGACTCGCCACACTGTCTTCCACAATGGTTGAACTAATTTACACTCCCACCAGCAGTGTAAAAGTGTTCCTATTTCTCCACATCCTCTCCAGCATCTGTTGTCTCCAGATTTTTTAATGATCGCCATTCTAACTGGCGTGAGACGGTATCTCAATGTGATTTTGATTTGCATCTCTCTGATGACCAGTGATGATGAGCATTTTTTCATATGTTTTTTGGCCTCATGTATGTCTTCAATAGCAAAGACCTGGAACTAACCCAAATGCCCATTGATGATAGACTGGATAAAGAAAATGTGACACATATACCCCTTGGAATACTATGCAGCTGTAAAAAGGGATGAGTTCGTGTCCTTTTTAGGGATATGGATGAATCTAGGAACCATCATTCTCAGCAAACTGACACAAGAACAGAAAACCAAACACCACATGTTCTCACTCATAGGCGGGTGTCGAACAATGAGAACACATGGGCACAGGGAGGGGAGCATCACACACTGGGGTCTGTTGTGGGTGGGGGACTAAGGGAGGAACAGCAGGGGATGGGGAGGTTGGGGAGGGATAACATGGGGAGAAATGCCCAATGTGGGTGATGGGGGGATGGAGGCAGCAAACTACCATGGCATGTGTGTACCTATGCCACAAACCTGTAAGATCTGCACATGTACTCCAGAACTTAAAGTACAGTTAAAAAAAAAAAAAGAAAGAAATAGAGACTGTAGCCTACAAAACACAAAATGTTCACTCCCGCCAGTCCCACAGTGCTTTCCCACGGGACAGCTGTGAGCGCCCCCCGTCCCTCCTGTCTCCCGGCTGGCCCCGGCCTGCCCAGAGTTCCAAAGCTACAGAGTGCCTTCCAGCACAGAAAACCCTCTACAGTTCATCCCACCCTGGAGAAAGGGGACAGCCCAGGCTGGAGTGACATAGTGTCTGATGTTTCCCAGAAGATCAACAGATTTTAAGTCTCCATGCCTCTCAGATTTGTGTAAACCCTTTGCTCAATTTCTATAGTATGGAAATGGAGCTTTTTGTTCATTTTTTGTTTCAGCTTTGTGGTTGCTGATTTGGAAAGGACTTTCCTGATCTTACGTAACAATAGCTTAAAGTGCTAGATCCTTTCACAAATCCTTTTTAAGGAAACTAAATAGAATACTGAAAATAAAAATGAAACAGGAATTCATCATGACAATTCCTCCGCTATTTATTAACGAGAACAGCTTGGCACGTAGAAATTTGAAAATTTCAGAGCCAACAAGGCAAGAACGTAACTTCGTTTACTTTCAGGATTTAAAAAGGTCATGAGGTTGCAGAGCTTCCAGTGGCTGACTGGGGCAGCAGCACGTTACACAAGTATTGACCGATCACTCCGTGGATGTATTGAAGCTGGAAACTAAGTAACTGGTGACCAGTTTTCCAAAGAAGAATTTTTTTCTACATGTGAATCTGCAGCCGAAGCATCTTTTCCGGTGGAGAATAAATCAGTGAAGCACTGATGCTGAATCTCTCTGTGGCACCACAGTTACAAAGATGAAGAAACCCCAGTTTGGTTCATTGGTCTATCTCGTCACGACAACTTCATTTCCTCAAAGTTAACGTCAGTGCCGCTCTCCACTGACACCTCACATTAGAGCCAGGACACCCACAAACAGACCTCTGTGTCCCCAAAGCAGCCACATGAAGGCTTGATCCCTGGAGTTGATCTCACGCCACTGCATTTCCCCACGACTCATTTCGTAAACTCCTTTTAAGTCACATTCTCTGGTTTGTGATTCTGCCACAATAACCTGCCTGCATATTCCCTTGGAAAAAATTAAAATTACCTGCTTAAAATGGGCCTCTCCTATTTTCACAGAAAAGTCTTTGCCCCTGCTTCTCCCCATCCCATGTTTCTTAACTTACCACAAAGGGCCTCTTGCCTTAGAACCTGCAATGTTAGCATCCTCCTGTAAGGAAGAAATGGAACCCAATGGCAAGGTGAAAGTGCTTTGTGAAGCTGTCAAAATTCTGTTCGTCTCATTGGCCCAGGTCTAGGTGAGAGAATGTGACCACACAGAGCCTGCACAGGCAGAGACCTGAGGCAGAGCAGGGCTCCAGAGCCACGTGGAGGATGGAGGGTGAAGACACCAAGTTTCTGACGGAGAATTACCAGCGATCGCCGGCACTAATGTTTACACAGCAATGTAGAGCAGAAATTCAGAAGAAAAGATCTCCTTGGCTACAAATTTGATTTTACTAATTTCCCTTACCAGTATATGTCCAGCTACGCATTGTTGTTAAACTGAAATACTTAAAAAAGTCAAATTGACTTTTGTTAGATTCTTTTCTTCCAATCTACCTGCTCTGATTCTCTTTTATTAAGAGGACTCTTAGCTATGTTATATGCTCTGCATGGAAGGCACAATCTGATTATTTCTTTATGTTTCCCTTCAACTTCTAATTTTGCAGTATTCTTTACTTAGAGACTTCTTGAAGAGAGCTCACAGGGAAAATGACTCCCCCAGGACCCGATCAGATTTTCATATCAATTAGGAACTTTGGAAGCAGTTTTAACAGTTCCAGTTGTGAATACAAGCCCTTTGTTAGAACAATGCCTTTCTGCTTCCACCAATGCTTTAGAAACTCTTCTTTCGTGTTATATTTAAGAAGAAAATGAGCAACAGTTCAGCTCTTAACGCATACGGTGATTTTTATCATTCTGATTTCTAAGTAAAACAAAAATGTTAAGGCGAACAGACACATAGTAACCAAAGAAACCTTCTTCATAAAATAAAACAATAATATTTAAAAGAAATATTTTGTTTGCAAAAGTGACCCCTTCATTTAGTAAATTATCACTTTGTCCAGCTCACAAAAAATAATCCCAACTTCCAGCTGAAATAAAAATCGCATTTATTTTGCTAATCTACATAAAAATCAGTTAAATTAGTTTTAATAAAATAAGACTGGAAGCAAAATCGTGGGATGTATTTTTATGGAATTTTGCAAGCAAAATGCAAAGAAATAATAAATCTAAACAATATAGAATTTGGGCCAGGCGCAGTGGCTCAAGCCTGTAATCCAAGCACTTTGGGAGGCCGAGGCGGGTGGATCATGAGGTCAACAGATCGAGACCATCCTGGTCAACATGGTGAAACCCCTCTCTACTAAACATACAAAAAATTAGCTGGGCATGGTGGCGCGTGCCTGTAATCCCAGCTACTCAGGAGGCTGAGGCAGGAGAACTGCCTGAACCCAGGAGGTGGAGGTTGCGGTGAGCCAAGATCCTGCCATTGCACTCCAGACTGGGTAACAAGAGTGAAACTCCGTCTCAAAAAAAGAAAATATATAGAATTTGATCTATTATGAGTTTGTAACAAAAATAAGATGCATAGTGTTCTTTTTACATTCTAGCAATTTTAAAATGTAAAATGAGCGTCATTGTATCCATGATTTAGTAACTTTGCATAACTTATTTAAAAAGAAATAAAAATTGAGAAAGAGGGTTTTTAAAAAATCAAACGTTTGAACAAATATTTGAATAAAGTATGAAAATCTCATAAAAATAAATAAGATTTTCAGACAAGGTTACATTTTTGTTTTTCTTTCTTTTTTTTGAGATAGTCTTTTTATTATTAGTACACTTCAAGTTCTGGGATACATGTGCAGAACGTGCAGGTATATTACATAGGTATACACGTGCCGTGGTGGTTTGCTACACCCATCAACTGTCATCTACATTAGATATTTCTTCTAATGCTCTCCCACCCCCAGCACCCTGTCCCATGACAGGACCTGGTATATGATGCTCCCCCCAACTCCAATGTCCATGTGTTCTCATTGTTCAACTCCCACTTATGAGTGAGAACATGCAGTGATTGATTTTCTGTTCTTGTGTCAGTTTGCTGAGAATGATGGTTTCCAGCTTCATCCATGTCCCTGCAAAGGACATGAACTCATCCGTTTTTGAGTGCATAGTATTCCATGGTGTATATGTGCCACATTTTCTTTATCCAGTCTTTTATTAATGGGCATTTGAGTTGGTTCCAAGTCTTTGCTATTTTGAATAGTACTGCAAAGAACATATGTGTGCATGTGTCTTTATAGTAAAATGATTTATAATCTTTTGGATATATACCCAGTAATGGGATTGCTGGGTCAAATGGCATTTCTGGTTCTAGATCCTTGAGGAATCGCCACACTGTCTTCCACAATGGTTGAACTAATTTACACTCCCACCAACGGTGTAAAAGTGTTCCTGTTTCTCCACATTCTCTCCAGCATCTGTTGTTTCCTGACTTTTTTTTTTTTTAATTTTTATTGCATTTTAGGTTTTGGGGTACATGTGCAGAACATGCAAGATAGTTGCATAGGTACACACGTGGCAGTGTGTTTTGCTGCCTTCTGCCCCCTCACCCATATTTGGCATTTCTCCCCATGCCATCCCTCCCCTGCTCCCCCGCCCCCGCTGTCCCTCCCCTATTTCCCCCAATAGACCTCAGTGTGTGGTGCTCCCCTCCCTATGTCCATGTGTTTCCTGACTTTTTAAGGATTGCCATTCTAAGTAGTGTGAGATGATATCTCACTGTGGTTTTGATTTGCATTAGAGATAGAGTCTTGCTCTGTCACTCAAGCTGGAGGGCAAAGGCATGATCATAGATCACTGCAGGCTTGAACTCTTGGCTTCAAGTTATCCTCTCACCTCAGCCTCTTGTGTACCCTGGGAGTACAGGTTTGTGCCACCGTGCCTGGCTAATTTTTAAAATTTTTGTAGAGATGGGATCTCACTATGTTATCCAGGCTGGCCATGAACTCCTGGCCTCAAGCAATCATCTCACCTGGGCCTTTCAAAGTGCTAGGATTACAGGTGTGAGCCGCAATTCCCAGCCTAAACTTACCTTTTTTAAGAACAATTCAGAAACCATAAATATAGATAATACAGTGTTTTTGAGTAGCTCTGTAAAAAGAGAGATTTAAGATAAAATAAAAATACATACACATTTTTAAAAATAGGCTCATATTCTTATATACTTTGCAAGAGTAAATATCTTTCTTTTTCTTTCCTTTTCTTTTTTTTTTACAGGATCACAGTCTGCCTCCCAGGCTGGAGCAGGGGTGCACTCACAGCCCACTGTTAGCCTCAGACTTTTGGAATCAAGTGATTCTCCTACCTCAACCTTTCGAGTAGCTGGGAATAGAGGTGCATGCCGCCACGCCCAGCTCATTTTTTATTCTTTTGTAGAGATGAGGGTCCTTTTATGTTACCCAGGCTGGTCTTGAACTCCTGGGCTCAAGTCACCCTCCCACCTTGGCCTCCCAAAGTCCTGGGATTGTAGGTGTGAGCCAGCGTGCACAGCGTCTTTCCTGTCTTGTTTACCAGATGAAACCTACTGCTCAGCAGTCTTTCCAATTCTTGACACTTCTCTCTTATTAAACCTGCAATCATTTATAAGCCTTTCCAACCAAGGAGGAAGGTGAGTAGATGCTTTTACAGAACTCAGTGCTGCAGCCAATGAAAGTATTAAAACCAAAAGCAAGAGCCCTTCTCCCCTTCCTCTACCTGCTGTGCCTACCTTTTCCACATCAGAAATGTCTTGCTGTTAGCCCCATGAAAATCCAGCTGACTCTCAACTTTATCATCATTGTGTGGCCATTGGCCATCTTGAGTCCTCAGTTGGTTTACTGTAACTGACATTCCAGCTGCCCACAGGATGCTTCCTTCACTTGAACCCAGGTTGAGTCATAAATATTTCATTTATTATAAAGGATTAGAAGATGTGTGTATAACATCACATTTTATTTTTTTCCTCACTGCAGGCTGTTAGAGCAGAAATATTGTAATACTGAGTTATTGTTCCAAGAAAGCACAGTTCAGGTTGATGCAATGCAGAAACCCAGCTTTTGTTGCAATTTTTCTGGCTAAGTCCAATTACTCACTGGATGTCCTTGGGCAAACTATTTAAAACATCTCCTTAAGATTCTTCAGTTGAAAAATGAGGATACTATAAAACATAAACTGATAACATGAGGTTATTGGAGCCCCCCCCCAAACACGCACACACAGAATTCAGCATGTGTTATTATGACTGGAATGTTTCTTTCTTTTTGAGACAAAATGTCACTCACTTGCCCAGGCTAGAGTGCAATGGCATGGCCTCGGCTCACTGCAACCTCCACCCCCTGGGTTCAAATGATTCTCCTGCCTCAACCTCCTGAATAGCTGGGATTACAGGCACATGCCACCATGCCCGGCTAATTTTTGTATTTTTAGTAGAGACAGGGTTTCACCATGTTGATCAGGCTGGTCTCGAACTCCTGACCTTGTAATCTGCCCAACTTGGCCTCCCAAAGTGCTGGGATTGCAGGTGTGAGCCACTGCGCCCAGCCAGGAACATTTCTTTAAGAACATACTGTCTTAAAGAAATTAACCTTTCTTTAAGATTTAATTCATAACACTTGGAGCATGTAATCTATGCTAGGGATTTCTGCCTATTCATTTAAAAACTATTCACTTTATGAAATTTCCATAAAGCTCCTAAAGTGAATATATTTCCTCTCTTGCTATGGTACTGTCACTATAGAATTGTTTCAAATATTTTATGTTTGAGTTAAGTTAAACTTTGTTAAAAATGAAAAAGAATGGAAATTGGCCCTTTTAGTAAGGAAAGCTCCTTTGGTGCAGATATGGCATCTGCCATAGAGCCAGACCGTCAGGAGCAGCCTCCTAGGGTGTTCCTAATGGAACAGCCCTCGCCTAAGAGCTGCATGCCAGCACAGGCTCAGGAGAAGCACCGAAGTTACAGATAAGGAAAGATCTTGGAGCTAAATTCATAAACAGAACCTTAGGAAACTGATTGTCAACCCCCGTTGTTTCAGAATGTTGGAGTAAGTCCATAAAGCTCACTAATGGAGACACAAGTACTCCTCAACCACTGTCTGTCTTTCACCAATTTGGCCATTTCAGGGAACGATTTTTCACTAAACTGGAGTGGCAGTATCCACCTTGAAAGGGAAGAAGCCAAGTTGCCTTTCTGTTTATTGTTTAGACCCCAGAGGAGTGGGGAGGGAGTGGGGACCTGGGAGGCGAACTACTGGGGACAGGGCAAGTGATTGCTGAACCTCTGTGATGAGACACGAAATCTGAATTCACGTTGCCTTTAGCCAGCCTCTTCTCCATAAGAACCATAAATTCAGTGGTTTTAAGACAGATTGTGAGAGATTATTTCTGAGTTGCTTATTTATTATTTCCAATGAATTCTTGGGTGGCTACTACAGGACCCCACCAAGACTCGAACCTGGGGCTGCAATGCAAAAAGAGTTCGTAAAATGCAGTAGCAATGTGAACGCCTACATAACATAGGAGAAAAGAAAACAGTGCCCTAAAGATGCGGTTTGGTACTTCTAAGTACACTTTCCTTTACCAGGGTTGACTTGATCGGCCTCTTTCCTTTGTGTTAATAAAAGGATGCTTGTCCAGACTTTGCCTGATTCCCCCCCGGGAAAGCAGCTTTGTGCAGAATGGAGCCACCATATGAACTGCACTGCCACCTGCTGGTCTGTATCTCAAACTGCAGCTCAGGCTGACACCCTGAGATTAGCCTAGGAATTATAAAATATTCCCAAACGACGCACCCGACAGAGGTCTCATATCCAGGATCCATAAGAAAATCAAATCAACAAGCAAAGGGGGAACAAGTCCATTAAAGGTGGGCAAAGGACATGAACACGTGGGCCCCAAGCATATGAAAAAATGCTCAACATCGTTGCTCATCAGAGAAATGCAGATCAAAGCTCAGGGAGATTCCATACCATACCAGTCCACATGGCTACTATGAAAAAGTAAAAAGCGACAGACACTGGTCAGGCTGTGGAGAAAAGGGGACACACACTGTGGGTGGGAATGTAAATTAGCTCAGCCATCATGGAAAGCAGTTTGGAGATGCCTCAAAAAACTTAAAACGGAATTACCGTTTGACCAAGCAATCCCATTACTGTGTGTATATCCAAAGGAAAATAGATTATTATACCAGAGAGACACATGCACGGAAATGTTCACTGCAGCACTATTCACAATAGCAAAGAAATGAAGTCAACCTAAGGTGCCCATCAGTGCTGGACTGGATAAAGAAAATGTGGTTCATACACAGCATGGAACACTATGCAGCCATAAAAAATAACATTATGTCCTTAGGAGCAACGTGGCTGCACCTGGAAGCCCTAATTGAATTAATGCAGAAACAGAGAGCCAAATCCATCATGTTCTTACTTATGAGTGGGAACTAAACACTAAGCACACATGGACATAAACACTGGAAAATAGAGACGTTGCTGCCTCCTAGAGGAGTAGGGAGAGAGCAGGCAAGGGCTGGAGAACCAGCTGTTGGGTACTGTGCTCACTGCCTGGTGTAATATGCTCATGCAACAAATCCGCACATGAATTCCCTGTATCTAAAATAAAAGTTGAATTTTTTAAAAACACAAAAGTAGCAGGCCATACCCAGAGTGAGTAAGAATTTTGGAGATTTTCTAGCCATTGGATCAATCTTTTAATTTTACTTCTGACACACTGAGAGCAGGGGAGAAAGGTACACCACACACATGGTCCAGTGGGAAACAAAGCCTGCCTTTAGGTAAAGTGGTAAGGACAGGTTTTCATCAGTAATACACCATTGTAGTGGGAAAAAGGTCCAGCGTGGAATGAACTCAGGTTTTATTTGTGCAGAGGAGACTGGGCATTTTAAAGCAAGACTGAGAGAAAAGAGCAGGGGTGATGGGGGATCAGTCAGGTCAGAGAAGTGGAAAATTAGAAAAAGCAGGAAAGGGGGGATTGGTCCATGTGAAGCCCCCATCGCTTTGTTAACTGGAGCCTGTTGAGGTGAGGCCCCTACCCTCCCGCAGAGGCTTGGAGACGGGAGCCCTCTCTCCAGGGGTTGACTGGAGCAAACAGTGCACTCCTTGGGCTGCCTTACCTGTCCTCAGGCAGGCGCCGAAGCAGAGCCGGGGTCATCCCTGGAGATGTAGCCTTAAACTGTAAGAAATTAACTTAGTGTTTTTAGGCCGTTAAGAACATGTCTTCATGGACCAAGGTTGAGGCCAGGGTGAGAACGGGCTCAGAGAAGCCTGGCTAAGGTTCAAAGAGAGAATCTTTGTCAACATTGATTAAAGTAAACGTGTGCCTTCTGAATAAGACAGTCTGTCTTTTCACTTAATAAAAAAGTTTTGAATTCTAGACATTATACTACCTGTGCCTTTTGAATAAGACAGTCTGTCTTTTCACTTAATAAAAAAGTTTTGAATTCTAGATATACTGTATGAGAACTTCAGAAATAGTTTGATCCAACCCTTTAGTAATCCATAATTACTGAAAACAAACTACTTAGGCAGACATGTCAGGTATAGTCTTATCTACAGTAACCCTGAAAAGAAATATTAATTTATTCTAGAGGTTCAGTAAAACATTTGAATTCCAGCCAAAAAAAAAAAAAAAACCCACCCAAACCATTGCAAAGGAGGATCTGTATCTATTTCAGAGTGTAGTAATCTGAGAGTCAAGCATTGAATTTGAAAGTCAGGCAGAGGTTACTTGCCCAGTAAATGTACAGGAGAAGAAAAGCATACGTATCAGAGCTGTTGAATATAACTCATCTGAAGAAATACTATAAATGGCAGGAACTCTTATGAAGGGGGGATGACTGGCTCTACGTCTGTTGACAGTGGCTTACAGACAGGTATAGTAGGAAATTCTTACAGAAGTAGCAACACAAAGTCACATAAGAATATTGTTACTCAAAATCTGTAACTTTTTTTTCCAGATGATTTACATCTAAGTGGTAAGAAAAAATAGCTTTAGCTTTAGGGTGGGAGGGATGCATGTTTAACGGTTTAATAATGTAATTCTAGAAATTTCTTTGATTCCATCCTTGCTTTAGACTAAAGTTGTATTATGGTTGATGACTCCGATAGGAACACTTTATTACTAAGAAGCAAGAATAGCACCTCTGCTTATGATTTATGAATTAACTCCTTAGATACCTACATTCGACCCATACTATGCACTTAGACACAGGGATTCTACAATCTAAATCTTTTCTCCATTGCTTCAATTATAAGCTACACAACTCTGAAGACTGTGATGTATTTTCTAAGTTGGAGCACATGATACTGAAAGCTGACGTATCTAGCTACATGATTTACACATTCACTTTTCAGATTGGTTTTACGCTCAAGCCAGAGAGGTCCTGGATGTACCCAATGCCGTGTGCCAAGCGCTCATTTTAAACTAGCAAGTTATTATTAAGCCTACATTTATATTTCTCAGTGCCCCTGCACTTCGTGCAGAAGGTTACCACAAAGATAGATCACATCAGAGAGTTCTAAGAAAGAATGCAGGGCCATTTAAAGTCAATGGAACACTACAGAATTATGTGAGTTCCTGTGGGAGCCACTTTTCAGCAGCCAAGTTTGCGGTTTCTGCTAATTCTGGCCACAAATGGATGGCTCCTTTGACATTTTTAGACATTCCCATCACATGAAGCAAGAGCAGTTCAAATAGGACTTAATTGACAGGAAGAATGAGGGGCAGCTCATGCTCTTTTCTCCGTAACTGTCCAAGAGAAACACGCTGTTTTCTGTCTCTGAATTCAACTCACTGAACTCCTCAATCAGCAGAGCTGTCCCTAAATTGAAGAGTAAGCAGATTTCAGTTAGTTGTTTTGCCAGAACCATTCCACGCTGAGTGTGGCGTCAAGAGCTTCTAAGTCCCCCCTCTCCTCCTCCAATGTTTAGCTCAGTTTAGCTGTAAGGCCACTAGAATCCTTTGGCATGGTTTGCTGGCAGCCATACCCATGACAGTAAGATTGGAACTGTGAGGAAGGAACTGACTCTGTAGCAGAAGAGCACACACGTGTTTAGCCCAAAAGGGAGCAGGTGGGAGCAGAACACCCCGGGAAGACTGTGTCCTTACTGGCGCAGAGTCGAGCTCCATAGCTGAGAGAGGCTGGCCAAGAGGCAGAAACAGGGAAAAGTGGGGCAGACGCAGGTGCGTGGGCTGACATCTTGCTGGGCTGTGCTCAGTGCAGGTGCACGGTCATTCTCAGGAAAAGAAAAGCAATATCCCCTTATCCCTTTTCCTTTTCGTGAGAAATCCTTACTCTGCAAAAGCAAATAGTGATGTGTCAATACCAGAAAACCAGGCACACAAGTGACAAGTTATTGTCGCTTCCTTTGGTGTTCACGGTAATACCGTTAATCATGAGAAATTCCTGCGGCGTGACGGGATCTCCTCTCCTTTGATCTCACAAGAAAATCTCAAGCAAACTGTCATTTGCTAAACAGACCAGTGAAGAGATTATTTTTTCCCCTTTCTGGTTGTAAGTGCTTTTAAAATGAAGACCCATTGTCAAATCCATGAAGAAAAAGTGAGGCACAGTCCAGGTTTGACTGGACGGGATTAAACCTAGATTCATGCTCTAATATTTTCACATTCAGGTGTCGGTTCTGTCAAACAACAGTGCATTGCACACAAATAACTTCCAATGTATCTCAGCAGCCGATACACACAATCTTTCTTTTGTTTAACAATGGTTCAAACCTTGAGGTCCTCTTTGCTTTATTTTCCATATCACATTTACTGTAAAGTCCAACAATACTCAACTTCTCTCACTCCATATAACATGCTCAAAATAATAGGAGACAAAGCTGAAGGCATTAAACTGGTTCACAGTGTCAGACGGTTTAAGGACTGCTAGTCTGAGGGTTGAAGAACTGAAGCAGGAACCCTTCAAGGATAGTTCTGTGTGGTGGTCTATTTATTTAAATTAGCTCGATTTTAAACAAGGAGAATGCGGAGGCTTAAACTACCGTATTCTTTCAAAAAGAATGCCCTTATCCTTCATACACAACCTTCGTAAATCTCATGATACTTTCACATAGAGGATAAGTAGCCAGTTTGGTTACTGTTGCCTTCCTTTAAGGGCTGTCTGCTGCCAGGTCCTGTAAATGCAGAGTGAACTATTCCTGTTATTATCTGGCCGTGATGTTGACGAAAGTTCTTACAAAGTTTATTTTAAGGTTTTGCTCTAAGAACTCCATGAATGGCAACACAGTTTATTGTTGACAGTGATTTGGATTGTGTTTGTTCCGTTTTCATTTGGTAAGTCGCAAATCACTGGCCGTTACATTGCTTGGACAGCCTCTTTTTTTTTTTTTACGTATTTAGTTTCAAAGGATTTGGCTTCCATTTTCAGACTTTACCCTGCTTCAATAAAGCATTTAATGACTATGTAAAATATGGACTAAAATCTTATACATTCCTGGAGGTTTAACCCCTAGATATTTATCTCCATGTTACCCTGATGCAAATGTTCAGCCATACGTGAATACTTAAAATGTCTTTTAGAATACCACGTCGGTTAGAGAGAACTTAGCTCTCAATAATTTAGAGTGTATGGAATCTTACAGGCTACCAAGAAGGAAGAAAATAAGTAAATAATCTTTGGGAGGTCAAGATTTCCTTTTTCCGTCATGTATTCATTCATTAAAATGATCGAATATTGAATGTTACTCTCAGGATTGAAATTGGGAGCAAATGTCGCTCTCGCTTTCATGGACTTTATAGTCTCTGGAGGTGATAGACTTTAACTAATAACACTTAGATAATGCAAAGACGGCTTGTCCTGTGAAGAAAACCTCGAGGGAATGGGGAGAGTGCAATGGACTACACTGAAGGCAGCAAAAAGGCTCTGGGAAGAGGAGCAGTTTAGGTGGGAGCTGATGATGAGGTTGTCATGATTAAATTGATGAGGCTCAATCAATAAATAACTGATACACAACACAGGAAACTGTTCCAGCCAAGGAGCAAATCCTCCCAAGCACTGAGAGGAAGAGGAGCACAAAGGTGTGCCTGGGCAGTGGGGAGGACGCATAGAAACGTCAACTCTGACTTATTTTTTTTTCTTTTTATTGCATTTTAGGTTTTGGGGTACATGTGCAGAACACGCAAGATAGTTGCATAGGTACACACGTGGCGGTGTGTTTTGCTGCCTTCTGCCCCTTCACCCACATTTGGCATTTCTCCCCATGCCATCCCTCCCCCACTCCTCCCCACTGTCCCTCCCCTGTTTCCCCCAATAGACCTCAGTGTGTGGTACTCCCCTCCCTGTGTCCATGTGTTCTCATTGTTCATCACCCGCCTATGAGTGAGAATATACGGTGTTTCCTTTTCTGTTCTTGTGTCAATTTGCTGAGAATGATGTTCTCCAGATTCATCCATGTCCCTACAAAGGACACGAACTCATCATTTTTGATTGCTGCATAATATTCCATGGTGTATATGTGCCAC
>CM052650.1:172635887-172666861 GCA_028533165.1 Leontopithecus rosalia | reverse complement strand
CCCGTCTCTACTAAAGATACAAAAAATTAGCTGGGCATGGTGGTGCGTGCCTGTGATCCCAGCTACTCAGGAGGCTGAGGCAGGAGAATTGCCTGAACCCAGGAGGCGGAGGTTGCGGTGAGCCGAGATCGCGCCATTGCACTCCAGCCTGGGTAACAAGAGCGAAACTCCGTCTCAAAAAAAAAAAAAAAAAAAAAAAGAAACACAAGCTTCTAGTACGTACAGCCTTCTCTCACTTCTGACAGCTCCTAGGTGACGGCGTTTTGTGTGACTGGGCATTACTCTTGGCAGAAGTGTGTCTGGCCTCCTTTTGAAACAGCGTCTGTAGCTGAGAACCAGAGAAGAAAACATTCATGCAACTTTTTCTTTTCTAAGAGATAGAACAGAGGAAAACATGTCAAAATTCATTCTACAGAAGTTTTCTTCTAGAAGGGGATTTCTAGAGCGTAGCTTATCTTTCCTTGTTGTGAGAAATTTCCATCTGAATGCTGAAGGCTGACGCTCATTCCGAAAGAAAACTTAATATGTTAATACAAGAAGTCCATTCGCATAGAGATACATTACTCCCTATCATTTGTGTTAAGACTTTAACATTATTTTAAAGTAAACCTCTCATTTGGTATGTGGAGAAGATACTAATCTCTATCTTGTGTTGTCTTTTTGCAACTAACATCAAGGAAATAATGAGAAATTCTGCCTTAATCGGGTGTTCATCATTGACTCTGTTAATTGAATTTTCCCTTTTTAAGAGTCTTCACATGTTTTCAGACTAGCAACTAAGAAATCACTACTTATATTACTGGGAGCTATTAATACCTACTGTACTGTATAACATTGCATCTAAGAGTTAAGTTGCTCATCTAAAGTGAAACTTGAAAGCTAATTTAATTGCTAAGGGTTCTAATTTTTCAACTCTATCTTATGCATGGGAGGGAGATAGTCAAGTGATATTTGATAAAGACAGATGGACACAGGGAAGGAGGTTTGTCAGGCATGCGGCGCTGGGCTCTGGCCTTTTTTAAATGAGCTAAAGACTTGATTCAGACCCATTTCTTTTTTTTTTTTTTTTTTTTTGAGACGGAGTTTCACTCTTTTCACCCAGGCTGGAGTGCAATGGCGCGATCTCGGCTCACCGCAACCTCTGCCTCCTGGGTTCAGGCAATTCTCCTGCCTCAGCCTCCTGAGAAGCTGGGATGACAGGCACGCGCCACCATGCCCAGCTAATTTTTTGTATTTTTAGTAGAGACAGGGTTTCACCATGTTGACCAGAATGGTCTCGATCTCTTGACCTCGTGATCCACCCGCCTCGGCCTTCCAAAGTGCTGGGATTCAGACCCATTTCTAATGGTAGCTTGGTCTTTTCAAAGAGGATGCCACTGTCATAGTTCAACCATATTAAGCCATCACATCACTGTGGCACGTTAAAAGCAAGTGACTCAGACTTAAATGTTAAATACCTCACAGAACAGAAGGCCACCAACTAGTTAAATAATGAAGTTATTGGCACACAGTGCATTATAAAGATAGCACTTAGTAAGAAAATGTCTTGATGGTCAAATTCTAAAGCCCAGTTACAATATCTAGGCTAAGAATTATGAAGTGCATAGCTTTTCTAATTCAAATACCATCTCACTATGGATCACATATTTTAATACAGATGGTGTTTGATTTGTATAAAGGCAGTGTTTTAACTCTTTAACTCTTTATTCTAAAAGTAACCACTTTGTTTCATCTGATTTTGCAACAGCTGTTGCTGACTTCAAGGGTAGAAATGGATGTGATCTTCTTTCTGCATATATCTGAAATGCAGGGTTTTTTTAATGAGGGAGAAGAGAAGAAAATCTGATGTTTTCGGGTTGTAAAACATCAGTGAAGAAGTAGGATTATTTTTCATTTATGAAAACAGAATATTCCTGTCTGATCCAGGCTGTGTTAAGTGGACAAAATCCTTCCTTTCACTTTATAAAGTTATCTTTGGGGTCTGGTGGACCAAATCTGATAGACTAAGGATTTTGATCTCAGAAGGAAATCCTTCATCATCTAGCCCCATCACCAATGTGGATTCACGAATTATTTAACAACTCTAATCAAGGAGTTACTCTTCAAAAAATATACTTTGCATCTTCATCAATTACAAAATAACCCAATTAAGCTTATTCATTTAATGTTTTTAAAAAGTGTGATACTACATTGTGGGCTGTTACGGAGAAGCATAGAATTCTTCAAGTAGGTTCAGTTGTTCAATAGATAAAATTCACCATATGCACAATCTAATGAACGATTCATGGTAATAACTGAGAAAATCTATGATTATTCTCATGCAGAATTTATAGTGAGAGGATGATTTTCACAGGTGAATGTTAGTCAGGGGTGACTTTATGCAGGGTGACTTTATTTCTTTGGAATGTCACTTACTTCTCATTGCCTGCCCTCATTCTTAGTGGCTGCTCATTCACCACAATTCCAGGTTGTGTAAAAACTGCTTCAGATATGATGCTAAATATGAAGGTCCAAAGGAAATAATGGTGAGCAATAACTCACCCATGACCTAGATACAGAGAAAGTACCCATCTTAGCCCTTACATACCGTCGAGCTGTCATTTGAGTTCAACATGTACCTTTTTTAAGTTGACTTTCTCCTTTTTCCCAGCTATCCACAATGTGTCTAATATTTCTAGCTCTGTATCAAGATAGACACGAGATAGAATTCTGACTCTGTTATGTATTTTCTATAATCAGACTTGTACATTATAAATTGTATTTTGGCAACAGCAGACAGGAAAATAGGAGAGAGAGAAAGAACAATTTTGATATCAGTACCAAACCCTAGATAGGAGCTTAAGAGGACTTGAATTTAGACATGAGAAGTAAAGTGGAGATGGACGCAATAAATGTTGATGGAGAAGTCCACCCACATTGGTGAACGCTTAGATGTGAAGTGAGCCCCATGTGGGTATAAGAGCCTTACAGGCATCAGGAACCTGCATGCTTGCTGCATGCAGGCTAGGAGCATGCAGCTTCCACTCTGTAGTTCAAGGGAGCGGGAGCTGCTCCATTTCTGCCACCGTGTGTGTGTGTGTGTGTGTGTGTGTGTGTGTGTGTGTGTGTGTTCCTGCCAGCAGAAAAAAGCAAAAGAAGAGTAGGCTCCCTTTGTAGAGAACAGGTATAGGAAGTTGTATGCATTACTGTCGCTGACTTCAAGGGGAGAAATGGATGTGATCTTTATTCTGCGGCCATCTGAAATGCAGGGTTTATTAAGGAGGACGAGGTAGAGAACAGATATTGAAAATAAGTCTCTGATGTGAGAAGAGAGGACAATTCCCCTCACCCCCAGCTGCCTCGCAGAGCAGAAGAATGAAAAAAAATTGGATGTTTTTCGTGTTCTATTGACCAATAGTAGATGAACCTGTGATAAAGTTCAGTTTTACATATATACACAGGCGTATGTAGGTAAACATAGGTGTATTTGTGTGTGTTTGTGTGTGTGAGTTTGGGGGTAATAATCTTTGGGCAAACAACCCTACACCCTACCCTCATATAAACTTGAATCACACTTTTAGAGGAAGCTATAAAAGAAGCCAAGCGTTTAGGGTGTGTTAACAAGTACCCAGTCAGAAAGATAATTCTCAAACCAAATGGTGCTTAAATTCTCTTTTATTTAAGCTACAATGCTATTTTTTTTAAGTTGAGTAGAAATGTAAAGATTTGAGAAGGAGCACAGAACTGCCAGGGCATTACTATAAACATGAAGTGCTCCTAAGTAATATTATTTCAATCATTAAATTATTATTGAAGATATAGTTACTTATATATCTTAAAATTATTTTGACATATGCCTTTTATCATTTCACAGTTTTTTTATGCTGCCCTCATTATCATTTGAAAATGCAATTTTCAAACTCATACTTAGTATACTAAATGTTCCACAAGTAAGATTATAATCTGTCAATTTTCTATTTGCAAAAATCAAATTCATATCTATTGAGACACTGGAATAAACCAAGACCTCTTATATGTAGCTGCACCCTGTTGTATTTCCTAAGATTGAGTGTTACTGTTCTAGAATTTTATGGCTTTGTTGTTTTTTGAAAAACAAATCAAATTTAGTGCTTTGAGCCGTTTCCTGTACAGGAGATCATGAAGTGTGAAAAGGAAAATAGGTTTAGTGAATCTCTACCGTTGGAATCCAGCACACTTGGGGACGTAGCTGAGACACGAAAGCTTAGATATTTCAAGATCTGTATTTGGAAATTATAGTGAAGCTTTAAGTCTTACATGACAGAGGTAATAACCAGACAGGACTCTTGTAACATTTTTTTTCCGGGAGATAAGAATGTTAATGAGGTCAGAGGGCAGTTCAACGAGGGCATAATAAGTCATGCAGATTTCACACCAAAGCAAAGATGAAAAAAAGTGTAAAAAAGGAAATAAGATTTTAACCTCTGGGTTTGAAAGGACTTCACCATTACTCACACTGGGGTTGCCCATTTTAGCATAAGTAGCAGGTCCCATAGCTTGTGATTCTGCGGCTTATATTCCATCGATACTGGTATTAAAGTACCACATTTTAAACTTTTAAAGTTTAAGTACCACATTTTAAGCAACTGCATATAAATACACGCTCTGGGTCTCTTTGGTACCAGCGGTCTCAGAAAGGTGACTTACTATGGGGAGGAAAGAGAAGACTTATGTTGGCTTGTAGTATCCACAGCTCTAAAGCAGAATGACTTTGTCAGCACAGACATGCTTCTTTATTGCCATCAAGACTGCTGTGGCTTTTACAGCTGTTGAGTTTACGGATTGTAAGAACAGAAAGTCATCATATTTAGAATTGACCAAGTAGTCAGTGAGACCAAGCAAACATTTACATTGTCATCTCAAAAGGCAATCTGAAGTGTCTTTTAAAGATAGGTCTATTTTTAAATTATCTGGATGATTCTGGCCAGTAATTATATTTTACGCTTCAAATATATAGTTTCTTTTACCTATTTACCAATACAAATTTTGGAGGAGATTATGAGTTCCTAGATAAGGAAGCATTTTATGAACTGGGAAATGTTATCTGGAGGAGAAGAACTACCATTTTGGAGTTGATACTGGAGGAAGCCAGTGCTGTACAGACAGGGGGTGGGGTCTGGCCCTGCGTCCTCCTGCACACAGGAAAGCGTTTGACTCTGGAACCTCAAACAATTTAGACTTTCCTTTTTCAAGATTAAAAGGGAGTTGAATTCATAACATCCAAAGACTCCTTTGGTCTTAAATATGATTAGAACAGGTAAATTAAGTGAAAGAACAAATAACAGTGAAACGGATGCTTGAACAAATATAGCAAATATTATATGGCTATAAAAAGAAATAAAGTACTGATACACGCTGCAACATGGTCAACCTCAGAAACATTATGTTAGCTGAAGTAAGCCAGATGCAAAACACTACATATTGTATAATTCCTTTTATGTGAATATGTCCAGAATAAGCAAGTCTATAGAGACAGAAAGTAAATGAGGAGCTTCCCAGGACTAGGGGAATTTCTCGAGGGGTAATGGCTAAGGGACCCAGGAGGGGTCCTTCTCGGGGTAGGGAAATATTTTAAAACTGATCATGGCAATAGATGCACAACTCTGTGTATACAGTAAAAGCCATTGGATGGTGCTCTCAAACGGGTAAATTGCCTGTCTGTGAATTACAATAAAGCTGTTAAAAAATCACTTGGATTTAACTGTGCCAAGGATAGACACTGGAAGAATCAAGATTGTCCCCTTTTACTGTGATGCCAGCCTCTGGTTTAAATTGGTTGGATTGTCTTTATTAATGAAGATGACCATTAGCACAGGAAATGCAAGATAGGTAGATTCAGCTCTGTTGCTTTTTTACTGCCTGTTATTGACTTTTTGCAGTGCCTTTACCTGCTGTGAGTGTTACTATTCTCACTAGATCTCATGTGACAGTGAAGCGTGGATTGTTGGGTATCTTACATTTTATGCTTCTGCTGCAGCCATGCACACCCATCACAGCTACCAGTGGGGCTCTATGTCCACAATGAGTATCAGTAATAAGAGCTGGTCTGGAGAGAAGGCGACTCACAGCTAAGCGATTGTAGCAAATGTATTTGCATAACATACGCATCATCTAAGTCCTTACAGTTACGTGACATGATGAGAGAAGATATTATTATCCCAGTTCACAGAAGAAGGAATCAAGGACCAGAAAAGTTGAGTCTTTTGTCTAATGTCCAATTGCTATTTGTTGCAAATCCTAGACCAGGATGTAGTACTACCTGGTATCAAAAACCATGCATGTTCTGCACATGTACCCCAAAACCTAAAATGCAATAAAAATTAAAAAAAAAAAAAGAAAAGAAAATAAATAAATCTGAAAAAAAAACAAAAAACAAAAACCATGCTCTTTCTTTCACATTATGCTGACTCTTTTATCAGTGAGAGCCCTTTCAGAATGCTCTGTTCTTTTAAAATAGAGTTGTCATGTAAAACCTCCTAGCAAAAGAAATAGTCCAGAAGGCTTGAAGAGAAACTGAAACTTGAAAAATCTACCTAACAAAAGTGATAAAGGATTTTTAGTTTTGCAGAAAATCCAATACAGAGAATACAGAGTGTCTTTGGAAAGAAAGGTCTCATATGGATTTAAAATATGATTCCGTTTACAGAAGTCAGATGAAATTGCTATGTTGAAATATGAAATAATGAGCCTCAATTTAAGTCTGAGTTCTTCCATTAACCACCTGAGTAAATTGTGAAGCCCATAGGAGCTTCCGTTTTCTCAATAATAAAACATGAGTTTAGTTATATTTCATTCATTCATTCATTCATCAAATATATGCCCAGGTGTTCTTCTAGATGGTATGAATCTCACAGTGAAGAAGTCAGAATCCATTGCTCTTGTGAAGGGCAGCTGCTGATTTTCTCTGAGCTCTGTTTCCAGCCTTCGTATACTCTGCTGTTCCTCACAAGGATGGACTTTTCTTTAGTCTCTCTTGGCCAGTGGCAACAGGGTAAATTCTGCCTATAGGAGGTACTGAGAGAAGATTAGGGAAGAGCAGGAATGGAAAAACCAAGATGCTTCTCCAGGTCATCCCACCTTCATGAACCCTGCTTCTGTCAGGAAACCCACCATGACTGTCCATCTGGAAGCCCTACCTCCTTCCACTGTGTCTGTAGCCACAGGAGCAGGAGCAGCTTCCCAAGCATGGTTCGTGTCTGGATAACTCATGATCCCCTTCTAATAAAAAATATACGTGTAGATAAAAAATCTTCACAAATCCTAAGCAAGAAAAACATTAAGAAAAACATATCAAGGCACATTATAATAAGATTGTTGAAAATACATTAAGGGAAACTCTTAAGAACAGTCAGAGATAAAGAGAAACAAAAATGAGATATCCTGCTGACTTTTTATCACAAATAATGAAAGCAAGACTGTGCCAAAAGCAACAAGAGCAAAAGTCCCTCCCAACCTAGAATTCTGTGTTCAACAAAAATATCTTTCAAAACTGAAACCATTTACTCTCGTGTGATTATTAGGCATTGCATGCCTATGTCAAAATATCTCATGTACCCCATAAATATTTACACCTACAAGGTACCCATAAAATTGAAAAGTAAATAAAAACATCACCTGATGTGTTATTCAAAAATTTGATTCTTTTATAATTCAAGGATAAAATTGTGGCATATATAATTTTAAGTTCTAGTTGGGGAAGAAAAACCAGAAGAAACATATTAGAGCAACTTCAATACTCTTTAGGGATTTACCCTGTCATCTCAAAGAGTCCTGGACATTTGACCATGTCTTCTCTTCATGGAGGCGCTTCTTTTAGCACATTATAACCTTGGCATTCTCATAGTTCTTGTGTGGTACTGGGTTGTCAACACTGAATATGTTAGCTTTTTGAAGGCCTTTGATGTTTTCATGGCTGTGTAGGTACAATATTTAGGTGCTTTTTCATTGGATAGCTTTCATTTTACTCAGGTAGAGAGACCTGATTAATTTCAGGTTCAGCACTTAATGTCCAGTGCACACTACAACTTTGGTTCCATCTGGCACACTGTGACAGCTTCGAGAGTTTCTATGTTTTTGGAAAGAACTTAAGACTAGAAAAGCAAGATGGATAGTCTCAAAGACTTAACAGAGACACAAGTAAGAATTTGAAAATCAGAACTTATTTGGCCAACATTCAAAAAGAAAAACAGAAATTTTTGTTAGAATTCTTATTTAATTTTTCTGTTGTTACGAAGTTGAAGACTCCATGTACATACAAATACACTGAGATTTCTTTGTGAAACACAGTAGTATTCCTGTCAATCTTGGCATATTTCATCCTGGAATTTTACTATTATAACACCTTAAAAAGTAAAGGCTACAGTTTTAGATATGACAGCTCACAATTTTGGCAATATTTGACACTATGATGTTTTCAAAGCATTCGTGAATACTAAAGGATTAACCTCAATAACACAAAGATTTTCAACATGAATGGCCATGCGAGGTCTGTTTGTGTATCAGACAACATTGGTTTAGAGTAGGGTGAGCACCTGTCACAAATCCTCATGCTAAGTGCTGTGAGAGGCTCTGTCCTGCACTAAAAGCTCAAATCTCCCTGCATATATTAGAGTTTGTATCCTGGTATATTTAAGAAATAATATTTTAGGTAAAAAATTGAATATTGTAGAGGAGAGAAGAGGGAAAAAGATATTAAGTGCAAAGTGATTTAAAACTAATTCTACTTTCTTTTAACTTTTGTATTTGGGGCTTAAATCATTAGACCAACAGAACACGGATCAGTTGGTTGTAACAAATTTAATTTGCTTCTTTGATGTCTCCTCGGAGGGCTCAGTGTTTATTGGCTTCTTAAAAATTGCTACGTGGTTTGCCAGACTTAGCTTACGAGTTTGGTTAAAGAGAGCTTGAGATGAGCATAGGAAGGGACATTGAAAGAGGCAGGGATGAAGGAAGGAATTGTAACTCACTGCTTTTATCCCAGCCGTCAACGGAAAGACAAGGTGACATTGTGTTTTCTTTAAAAAAAATTAACCGCTGTATAGTCATTTACATTCTTGATAATTTTCAGATGGTTTTATTGATACTTTAAATATTAAATAAAAATCGTTTGCTTACTTATTTGTATGAATATGTGCTAAAGATATTGAGTGAAGAAATTCGTTAGATTCCAAATATACTTTCTTAAAGGAAATATTTCAATGAGTAGAATAGATGTAAGTAAATATATCATTGCAAAATCATTTATACTATTTCAGACAATATGGAAATTGAGATTACTATGTTTTTATTAGTGTGAAGCAGAGCGTTACAGATTTTCCGACTGGGTGCTGTGGCTCATGCCTGTAATCCCAGTACTTGGGAGGCTGAGGCAGGCAAATCATGAGGTCAAGAGATCGAGACCATCCTGGCCAACGCGGTGAAACTCTGACTCCACTAAAAATACAAAAAATTAGGTGGGCGTGGTGGCATGTGCTTGTAGTCCCAGCTACTCGGGAGGAAGAGGCAGGAGGATCGCTTGAACCTGGGAGGCAGAGGTTGCAGTAAGCAAAGATTGAGCCACTGCACTCCAGCCCTGGTGACATAGCGAGACTCCATCTCAGAAAACAGAAAACAAACAGACAAAAGTTCCTCTTCTGCCATTTGATTTATTAGTTTATTCAGTTACATATGTACTATATCTTGAGGCTGATTAGGACTCATATATTTACTTTTTTTTCTGTATACCTCCTCTGTGGACAGTATTCACTCTTGGAAGACAAAAGTTTAGCATGCTCTGTACGTACTAAAAACATGATTTCTACAGAGGTCCTGGAAATGGAAAAGGCCACAATTTTGAGATTAGTTACTTTTATTAGTTACCTGTTGCCACCCCCCTGACACACATGCACATATGCACGCCAAACTCAATGACTTCAAATTACAATCACTCACTATTTCTTACAGTTTCACAGGGTGAATGGATCTGGGCAGGACAGGATCAGAAGCTGCAGTCTTAATTGGACCAGCTCACACATGTCACCAGCTTAGTGTTAGCCGTCTGGGTTGGGCTGGGTTCCTAGGGTGTGGGTCTGTCCCATGTGCCTTTTATCTTCCTCTGAGACCTAAAACGTGGCTGAGGCTGAGACACAGGAGGGCAAGCAGAGATACTGTGAACCTTGTGAAGCCCACACTGTCAGTCTCATCTCATCCTGTCGGCTAACACAAGTCAGATTACTGGATCCGGAGTCACCTATTCTGGGAAGAATAGCAGAGACTCATGGTAAGATACAGACATAGAGAAGGATGACTAAGTGGAGTGACTGATGCAGTCTCTGGAAGGCGTGAAGCACCTGTAAGGCACATTTGAGGATGTATCAGCCATGAAGAGTCCTCTAATATTAAGAAAATCGACTTCCCAAACCTTCATAACTAGATCCCAGCACTCAAGGCCTTCGCTGGGCATGTCTTTGTATTTTGTCTATTTTTCATGCTATGTTTGGAAACAGAAATGTCCTATAAGCGGACTAGTCACAATATTGGATATGCCTACAGTGTACATGTCACTGGGATCCTGTTTGAACACTGCATTTTGTCACCGTGTCGTAAATCTACGCATCTTATGTCCCGGTGGCTGTACTGCCGTCATTTCCATACTGCTCTGTTCCCTCTCCTTGCCAATTCTGCTGCAAATAGGAAGACTGAGACAGACTCAAGTGCATGTGGTGGCTCATGTCTGTAATCCCAGCACCTTGGGAGACTGAGGCAGGAGGATCACCTGAGGTCAGGTGTTCAAGACCAGTCTGGCCAACACGCTGAAACCCGATATCTACTAAAAGTACAAAAATTAGCCAGGGTTGGTGGTGCTTTCCTGTAGTCCCAGCTACTCAGGAGGATGATGCAGGAGAATCACCTGAACCCAGGAGGCGGAGGTTGTAGAGGGCCAAGATCGCACCATTGCACTCCAACCTGGGCAACAGAGCAAGACTCTGTCTTAAAACAAAACAAAACAGACCCAACAGTCCCATAGACAGTTGTTTTTGGATAAATATAGAAATCGAGTTGTCATTTTGTTTTCTAGACATTTCCAACAATTCATTATTTGTTCTGTTGATCTAAAGCTCCTTCACACCTCTGTGAAACATCCAAACATTGATAGAGGACACCAGCACTTCACAATTTCATTGTGTTTGCTTACCTCTGATAATCTAGAGACCTATGAGAGGTTTAAGATTCCTGGCAAAAAACTGCATAAAAGACTTTTTTAAATAAGTTCTGAACAGAAATAGTGCATTATTTATTATTTGAAAAACTAGGTGAGAACAAAAATGTTTAAATGGTATTTATTTCCAAGGTAATTCAATTCAGTCAATAATTTGAGTAGGTTTCAGATCTTTTCTTTTAATGAGGAAAACCTGATACACATACAGAATTAATGTTCAGAAAATATTGGCCTTTTCCTTAAGAAAATTCTATTGATTGGGATTTTTCTCAAACTATTTTAGTTGTGTTTACCATTATTAACATTAAGTGACATTCACTTGGATTGAGCAGTAATAATATTTAAAAAATGTGAGACTTTTTGGTGATTTCTGATCCCAAACTTTTTATCACAGGTAGGCCTTCATGTGCTCACCTGAAAACAAAATATGCCTGACTGTTGCATTGGTTTGAAAATGTTGGTGGTGAAAGTTACCTAATCAGTTGTCAGCACTGTATGGAGAAACCAATCTCAGAAGAGTGTGATGATTCTCTTTTAAAAGAGCTGAAAATGAATTACTATCTGCTTTTTCTTACTTTGTCCCTGTTTTGTTGTATAGTATTTTTAAAATTATTATTATTATACTTTAAGTTCTGGGGTACGTGTGGAGAATGAGCAGGTTTGTTACATAGGTATACGCGTGCCATGGTGATTTGCTGCACCCATTAACCCATCATCTACATTAAGTATTTCTTCTAATGCTGTCCCTCCCCTTGCCCGCCTACCCCCCAGTAGGCCCTGGTGTGTGATGCCCCCCTCCCTGTGTGCAAGTGTTCTCACTGTTCAACTCCCACTTATGAATGAGAACATGTGGTGTTTGGTTTTCTGTTCTTGTGTTAGTTTCCTGAGAATGATGGTTTCCAGGTTCATCCATGTCCCTGCAAAGGACATAAACTCATCCTTTTTAATGCTGCATAGTATTCCATGGTGTATATGTGACACATTTTCTTTATCCAGTCTATCACTGATCGACATTTGGGTTGGATCCAAGTCTTTGCTATTGTGAATAGTGCTGCAGTAAACATACATGTGCATGTGTCATTATAGTAGAATGATTTATAATCCTTTAGTTATGTGCCCAGTAATGGGAATGCTGGGTTGAATGATATTTCTGGATCTAGGTCCTTGAGGAATCGCCACACTGTCTTCCACAATGCTTGAACTAATTTACATTCCCACCAAGAGTGTAAAAGTGTTTCTATTTCTCTACATCCTCTCCAGCATCTGTTGTTTCCTGACATTTTAATGATCGCCACTCTAACTGGCATGAGATGGTATCTCAATGTAGTTTTGATTTGCATTTCTGTAATGACCAGTGATGATGAGCATTTTTTCATGTCTGTTGGCTGCATGTCTCCTTTTGAGAAGTGTCTGCTTTTATTCGCCCATTTTTTGATGGGATTGTTTTTTTCTTGTAAATTTAAGTTCTTTGTAGATGCTGAATATTATCCCTTTGTTAGATGGATAGATTGAAATTTTTTTCTGTCATTCTTTGGCTTCCCTGTTCACCCTGATGAACAGTTTCTTTTGCTGTGCAGAAGCTGTTTAGTGTAATTAAATCCCATTTACCAGTTTTGGCCTTTGTTTAAGTCATGAAGTCTTTGCCCTGCCTATGTCCTGAATGGTATTTTCCTTTTCTTCTAGGATTTTTATAGTTTTATGCCTTACATTTAAGTCTTTAATCCATCTAGAGTTAATTTTTGTATATGGTGCAAGGAAGGGGTCCAGTTTCATATTTCTGCATATGGCTATCCAGTTTTCCCAAAACCATTAATAGGGAATCCTTTCCCCATTGCTTGTTTTTGTCAGGTTTGTCAAAGATCAGATGGTTGTAGATGAGTGGTGTTATTTCTGAGGCCTATGTTCTGTTCCATTGGTCTATGTATCTGTTTTGATACTAGTTCCATGCTGTTTTGGTTGCGTAGCCTTGTACTATAGTTTGAAGTCAGGTAGTGTGTTGCCTCCAGTTTTGTTCTTTTTGCTTAGAATTGTCTTGGCTACATGGGCTCTTTTTGGTTCCATATGAAGTTTAAAGTAGCTTTTTCTAATTCTGTGAAGAAAGTCAATGGTAGTTTGATGGGTATGGCATTGAATCTATAAATTACTTTGGGCATTATGGCCATTTTCATGATATTTATTCTTCCTAACCATGAGCATGGAATGTTTCTCCATCTGTTTGTGTCCTCTCTTATTTCCCTGAGGAGTGGTTTGTAGTTCTCCGTGAAGAGGTCCTTCATGTCCTTTGTTAGTTTTATTCCTAGGTGTTTAAATCTCTTTGTAGCAATTCTGAATGGGAGTTCACTCATATTTTGGCTCTCTGTTTGTCTCTTATTGGTGTATAGGAATGATTCTAATTTTTCCACATTGATTTTGTATCCTGAGACTTTGCTGAAGTTGCTTATCAGCTTTAGGAGATTTTTGGCTGAGATGATGGGGTTTTCTAAATATACAATCATGTCATCTGCAGAGACAATTTGGTTTCTTCTTTTCTTATCTGAATACCCTTTATTTCATTCGCTTGCCTGATTGCCCTGGCCAGAAATTTCAATACTATTTTGAATAGGAATGGTGAGAGAAGGGGTCTTTGTCTTGTGATGGTTTTTAAAGGGAATGCTTCCAAATTTTGCCCATTCAGTATGATACTGGCTGTGGGTTTGTCATAAATAACTCTTAATATTTTGAGATACATTCCATCAATATCTAGTTTGCTGAGAGTTTTTAGCATGAAGGGCTATTGAATTTTGTTGAAGGCCTTTTCTGTATCTATTGAGAGAATCATATGGTTTTTGTCATTTGTTCTGTGGATGTGATGGAATATGTATATTGATTTCTGTATGTTGAACCTTTGCATCCCAAGAATGAAGCCAACTTGATCATGATGGATAAGCTTTTAGATGCACTGCTGGATTCTGTCTGCCAGTATTTTATTGAGGATTCTTACATTGATGTTTAGGGATATTGGACTGAAATTTTCTTTTTTTGTTGTGTCACTGTCAGATTTTGGTATCAGGATGATGCTGGCCTCATCAAAAGAGTTACGGAGAATTCCCTCTTTTTCTATTGTTTGGAATAATTTCAGAAAGAATGATACCAGCTCCTCTTTGTACCTCTAGAAGAATTTGACTGTGAATATTTGTGGTCCTGGACTTTTTTTGGTTGGTAGGCTGTTAATTGCTGCCTCAATTTCAGACTTTGTTATTGGTCTATTCAGGGATTGGACTTCTTCCTCGTTTAAACTTGGGAGGGTGTATGTGTCCAGGAATTTATCTATTTCCTCTAGATTTTCTAGTTGATTTGTGTGGAGGTGTTTATAGCATTCTCTGATGGTGGTTTATATTTCTGTGGGATCAGTGTGATATCCCTGTTATCATTTTTTACTGCATCTATTTGATTTTTCTCTCTTTAATTCTTTATTAGTCTGGCTAGCAGTCTATATATTTTGTCGATCTTTTCAAAAAACCAGCTCCTTTACTTATTAATTTTTGAAGGATTTTTGTGTCTCTATCTCCTTCAGTCCTGCTTTGATCTTAGTTATTTCTTGTCTTCTGCTAGCTTCTGAATTTGTTTGCTCTTGCTTCTCTAGTTTCTTTTAATTGTGATGTTAAGATGTTGATTTTAGATCATTCTTGCTTTCCTCTCCTGTGGGCATTTAGTGCTACAAATTTCCCTCTACACACTGCTTTATACGTGTCCCCAAGAGATTCTGGTATGTTGTGTCTTTGTTCTCACTGGTTTCAACAAACTTATTTATTTCTGCCTTAACTGGGGAGAGACATATTTAGTTGGCCTCATGTTTCTTCATTAGATCTTATTGTTTGGGAAACTGAGTCTCCTCTCTATCCAAAGGTGTTTCTGATTTATTACTTTGACTAAATGAATGACTATTTTATAATGACTTGTGATCCTATTTTGTGATATTAAGTGTCATAAAACTTTGATATGTGGTTAACTTTCTAAGAGTAAAATTTTAAGGTCTGAATTTGGTTAACTTTTCTCAATATTAGGTTCCCTGATATCCAAGAGAGACATAGTAGGCTTATTCATTATGTTAGAATTATATAGGAAGCATTGTCAAATCTGAGGTGGTATTTAGCTTCCTTTGGGTTATATTTATATAAATGTGGTGTTAATATGTGTTCCAGGATTGTATGTGATTCTTAAAATTCTGATATTTTAAAATATATGCTGTCAATACTAATTATAATTGTTAAGTTGTTGTATGCCACAGAAATAACCAAATTTTCTCATCAACTGTGTCTCTTCCTATGGCTATCTCAGACTTCTGTTATCCACAATAGTTGTTTTGCTTTCATTCTTCTCAAAAAGTGACTTACAGTCAGCCACAGGCCAAGCCTTGCTTCTTTGGCATTCGTAAAAAGGACTGTTGAATGCAGGTTTCTGGTAACTTTGGAGATTGTGTCATTGGAGTACAGGGAAAACTTCTAGATCTCTAATTGAAAGGCTGATGGGTTCCTAAAGATTGCTAACCCAATAGGAAGCAGAGCAGGATTTGGTAGCATAGACTGAACTAATAAGGACTGAGATAATCTTTTATGATTTTTATGTTTAAAATATTGCTGATTCTTTTTGTTTTGTTTTTCAGAGTCTGGAGAATTTTTTCCTTTTGAGCTATTTATAGCCTTCAAGTATACTTTAAGTGTACTGAATAGAATATACTTTTATAAACTGAATTTGAGGTCTGTTTCTCTGTTTGCTTAATTTCTCCAGAATTTGTAAACTATTTGGGAATATTCTTAACTCATGGCACTGTGTTTGTTTGCATAATAGTGACATGTTTTCTTTTATAATAGACCCCAGTTGGAGGAAGTGGTTATTTACCAGGGCTTTGACTGAAATAGCCTTGTGAGAGGTTTCAGCAAAGCCAATATAGGAGGCTGTGGTGAGCTGAGATTGTGCCATTGCACTCCAGCCTGGGCAACAAGAGCGAAACTTCATCTGAAAAAAAAAGAAGAAAAGAAAAAGAAAAAGAAAAAGTCTAACTGAAAAGCTGTAGGGCAGAACCTAGTTCTCTCTTATTCACAAATACTCTGCATTAATTGTGCTAATAGAAAGTTGTAAGAATCCTATTGAATATATATGTTTTTACCCTATATTTTTATGTCTTTTTTCATAAAAGGGAAAGTAAAACTGTGCATACAACAGCAAAAAATATTTTGTTGCTGAGTAATTCTTCCTAGACTGTAAAAATTTTCTACTGTAATAATTTTCAATAGATTAAAATATAATCTTTGACAGCTAAACAGTTTTATATTTAATTTGTTTTTAAGCAACCAGAAATGAATGTTAAAGTTTTGGGGCTTTATTTCAATTACAAAAATAAGGCAATAACATAATGAGTCTAGTTAGCAATATTTCTCCACTTTAAAAAAGTCATCTTAAAATTACTGACTTTGGAATAGTATGTGAATTAGAATGTTTTATAAACATTTCAAAAAAATGTTAGCATTAAAGACATGGTTATATGTTTTTAATTCATTCACGAAATAAGGTTTTCTGCTTATGCCCACAGAAGTCATCCTGAATAATAAGTAATATTTAAGCCACCCTCTGCTGTTTGCAAAGAACTTTCAGCTTCATTTCACTGAGATTTAAAGAGGTGACTTGTTAAAGTTACCTAAAGAACCGAATGTGGAGCCCACACTTATACCCGATTTAAAACGCATGTTCTAAAATGGTGTCCAAGCTCCATAAGTTTGAAAACCTCTCCATTCTTGTGATTTTTCTCTCAAACTTTTATAAACTCAGGTTATGCCGCATACATGGCAAGATTGTGCTCAGCTGTCATAAATGACATGCTCTGTCTTTACAACTAAATAGGCACTTCATTACAGGTCAAGATCTCATGTGCAGGCTGTCTCTTCAGTATCTCTCTTCTGTACCCCAAAGCCCTTAACGTCTTCAAGCTTATTATTTGGTAACTGAACGTAAAGAAGTGATTTATCATTCATGTAACTTATAGCATTTCAAAGTTCAAGCTAATTTGAAGTTTCTTTGATTTAGTACACGGGACTTAATGTGGGTACATGCTTCTAAATCATCAAGGATCTCGTAACAATAAATGGTATTGAGTTTTCAGAATATATGAGAGTCTGATCTAAGGAGGGTTTCCAGAATTTTGTTGAATCAAATCATCTCTCCTGAAGTTTAAATTAATGCCTTCTCTTCCCGTTCACTAAAGTTCCTAAATCTGCTTCTTAAAAAATAAATGTATGTTTTTCTGCTTTAAATGTTGAAAGGCGTCCAGTATGTCCTGAAAGCACAGCATTTCACACCCTGGCGTTTCAGTGAACTTTTTTTTTTTTCTTAATAGCTCAGTAAAACTGGAGAACAATTACTTTTTCAGTTAATGTTAAACCGATAGCATTTTTAAACAAGAAGCTGGCAGCAAATATTATGTCAAGCTATAGGGCATTGAAGAGTGGTTTGGCCGCTTTGCAGCCCACCTCTGAAATATCAGACTTCCTTTGTCGGGCCAAGTGCAGCATTAAGAAATCATACCGTAGAGGTGGAGCAGGTGCTGGGATTTTTTGCTCCAGGCATAGATTCTATTTCTCTGAACTGCTACTTGACCCTGACTTTCCAATCCGTTTTATAACCCGGCAGTTCTTTTGCAAAGACCTGAAGTTCCATTTTCTCACAGGCTAACAAATATGTAGACATAAGTAGGTTAACATTAGAAAGCCATTTAAATGCTTTAATGTCTCTCTGACTTTTTAAAAATTGGGACACATTCGGGGTCTTTTCCCATACATTTTGCAATGCCTTAAGAAGACAGGAAGGTAATATTTTCCAGCAGCAACTGAAGCATCTGTGTGTACTATACTCATAACTGTGATAAACTGTAGCAGAGCCAACCCTTTCACTTAAATTCTACAGATACTTCAGTCAATCAGGACACTTCTGAAAACATTCTGTCTCGTGAGCAAAGCTCTGTATTCCATACTTCGAAAGATATTAAGTAAAGATGAGACAGTTGAGGTTCTGACAACTACATACATAACTGTATTTCATACATAGTGGAAAGTATTACATTTCCTAATAGATGTACAGATAGCAGGCTTTATATGTGGAAAAGAAAAAGAGACAGCTTCCTCTTTGAAGGGGTTAAGAGATGGTGGGGAGGGGCGAGGGCAGAGGCAGAAGATCTGGTTCAGAATTGGTTTAGACATGGCCAGAGCAGAGCAGGTTTATCCCAGAGACAGACGCAGGAGACAAACTGCAGAGAGAGAGATCAATTTAAAGCGATAAATCTATGGTCACTGATCAAGATTGGGGTCACAGAGTTGAGAGCTCAGAGCTGGGAAGACCAAAGAGACCTGAGAGGATTAGAATTAGAATAATTTGGGAACGAGCAAAGACAGATACGTAACCACAAACACTGAAAACAGTTCTTGGGACACTGGACTTGAGTACTTGGTTTGGGCTGACTCCTTGATGGGGCAGGAGGATCGTGTGGAGAAGATGTTATGTGAGCAATGAAAGCTTATGCCCAATTCTGCTTGTGCTGGTGGCTGTGTGTGTGTGTGTGTGTGTGTGTGTGTGTGTGTGTGTGTGAAGAAGGACTGTGTCATTTGTGCTACAGTTTATGTTTGGCATAAAGTTTTATGTGATCCAGAAAACAGTTGAAAAATTTTACATCATTCTGAATCTAAAACTCAGGTTAAGTCCCACATTATCTATGTCGATAAGTTTCAGGTTCTCAACTGGATAACACGATTTCTTAATCTCACCCTTAACTGAATAAATGCGATTTTAGTGAACATAGATTTTCTAAATATATGAAGGCTGTAAAGGAGGCAACTGAGTAATTGGTGCACTTTCACCTTGTCCGTGGTTCTCTTATCTTCCTGGTAGAAACTTTATTGAGGGATATTTTACATATCATAAAAGTTCAGCCATTGAAGGTAGACAAGTCAATGACTGTTTTGTAATTCTGCACATGGTGGGAATATCACTGTCAATCAATCCAGAGCCTTTTCTCATGCCCCATCTGAAATCCCAACTGTTTATTTACAGTGAATCCCTTTACACGCTTTAATCCACAGGCAGCTATTAATCTAATATTGGTCACTAAACGTGGAATCTACAGTCTGTGGTCTCTTCTGCCTGGCTTCTTTCAGTCGTGAATGTTGTTGTGTTCATCGTGATATGGCATGTGCCAGCAGTTTTATTTACCTATTTATTATCCTACTTTATCATATGAATATTACCAATTTTATTGATTTACCAGTTGTATTTATTTACCTATTTATTATCCTATTTTATCATACGAATATTACCAATTTTATTTATTTACCAGTTGTATTTATTTACCTATTTATTATCCTATTTTATCATACGAATATTACCAATTTTATTTATTTACCAGTTGTATTTATTTACCTATTTATTATCCTATTTTATCATATGAATTTACCATAATTTTATTTATTTACCAGTTGATGGGTATTTAGGTTTTCAGGTCCTGGCTGTTAGGAATAATGCGCTATAAACATTTATATGAAAGTCTTTATGTAGATATATGTTTCTTTTCACTTGGACGGATACTTAGGAGTGGAATTGCTTGGTGATATGGTGGTTTTGTCTATAACATCTTGAGGAAATGCCAAATTATTTTCCAAAGGGGCTGAATTGGTTCTATTACCTTGAGGATGATGAAGACGGTATCTGCCACTGCTGCTTTTGTGTGATGTGGGCCAGATTTAAAAGTTATGTATTATTCCCATAGATGCATCTTGAACACTTTCAGTATGTTTGTGATTTCAGTTGCTGACTACACTGGTAGTCTGCTCTTTAACAAATACATTTAGGGAGAAGACACCATGTGATCTACAATAAAACAGGGAAGTATCAATATTTGTTGGTATTTGGAAGCTGGGCAATTTCTGAGCAATTCTACAATCACGTATGCATGAACTGAATTAGATGAGTGAGGAGGCATATGTCTTCCTTGGGTGGCCGATTTATTCAAGAAATGTGCTGTATTTTAGAAGATGAGGAATCAACCTGACGCCTGAGAAGTATCTACGATTGGTCCCGTTCTAAGCAAACTTGGCAAACATCAGCTCAGTAGAATGAGTGGATGAATTCTTCGAGGTCAGAGACTGGTCCTGTTTATCGTTGTATCACTGGTGACTAGATCAAAATAAGGGCACGATGTATATTTGGTTGATTATATGTGGCATCAAATGAATATGCACCTTACAGCCATGTTCTCAGCACTGCCAGAGTTACATCACGGTAAGTCCAAATCAAATGGAAAGTTGCAACAGCCATGAGTATCCAGATCATGGAACTGAGGCTTTACAGTCGCTGAAACTCTAAATGCATTCCAGCAAGGTGGCCTCAGCTGTGTGCTTTACAGTAGCCATTATGAATTTTTGTCCCAAGGCTAACCTAAATCCCTGCAGGTACTTCTATTGCAAGCAGTCACATATATTTCTTCTCATAGAGAAACCTAAGTTAAAGAGGAGTCAGCAGTGTGGAACTTAGAGTGCCACATGTCTCTGTTGAAAGGGAAAGAAAAGAACATCCTACCTGTGTGTTGTATTGAATGAAACAAAATCACATCTGGATGAAGACAGCATCTTTTTCATGCCGGTTAAGATTTAGGCTTAGATCCTCATATCTTCTCCTTTATTAATTTTTTTAGTATTAAGGAGCTTTCACTTAATAAATACTTAATAATTTTCTCTCTTTTTCTAATTGACTTTGAAAGAAGACATAAAAAATGGCAGATAATTAGGGCAAAATTTTGTTACAACATTGATTTACTTAATGATTAAATCTATAAGAAATGTTAGAAAGACAGCTCATATATATATACGTATATATGGGCTACATATAGGTTTTACATATATATGGACCATATATGGGCTACATATAGGTTTTACATATATATGGACCATATATGGGCTACATATAGGTTTTATATATATATGGACTACATATGGGCTACATATAGGTTTTACATATATATGGACTACATATGGGCTACATATAGGTTTTACATATATATGGACTATATATGGGCTACATATAGGTTTTACATATATATGGACTATATATGGGCTACATATAGGTTTTACATATATATGGACTATATATGGGCTACATATAGGTTTTATATATGTATGGACTATATATGGGCTACATATAGGTTTTATATATATATGGACCATATATGGGCTACATATAGGTTTTATATATATATATAGACCATATATGGGCTACATATAGGTTTTATATATTTATGGACTATATATGGGCTACATATAGGTTTTATATATATATGGACTATATATGGGCTACATATAGGTTTTATATATATGGACTATATATAATATATATGCGAGAGAGAAAGAGAAAGTAAAACAATGCAACCAGGAAAAATGCTGGGAAAATTGTACCGAAATGCTGACGGAGTTGTCAGGGTCTTGCAGTTAGGAACATCTCTCTCTCCTTTTTCTCCAAATTTTAAGTTCGGGGGTACATGTGCAGGATGTTCAGGTTTGTTACACAGGTGCATCATGGTGGTTTGCTGCACGGACCATCCCATCTCCTGGGTATGAAGCCCGGCATCATTAGCCGTTCTTCCTGCTGCTCTCCCTCTCCCCACACCCCTCTCTAGGCCTCGGTATGTGTTGTTTCCCCCATGTGTCCATGTGTTCTCATCATTCAGCTCCCAGACACATGTTGAGTGACAACGTGGTGTTTGGTTTTCTGCTCCTGCATTACTTTGCTGAGGATAATGCTTCCAACTCCATCCATGTCCCTGCAAAGGACATCATCTTGCTCCTTTTTATGGCTTGTGTATTCCATGGTGTCTATGTACCACAGTTTCTTTATCTAGTCTATTGCTGATGGACATTTAGGTGGATTCCATGTCTTTGCTATTGTGAATAGTGCTGCAATGAACAAACATTTGCATGTATCTTTATAATAGAATGATTTATGTCCCTTTGAGAATATATCCAGTAGTAGGACTCCTGAGTCAAATGGTATTCCTGCCTCCAGTTCTTCAAGGAATTCATACACTGTCTTCCACTATGGTTGAACTAATTTACACTCTAATCTACACTGTAAAAGCATTCCTTTTTCTCCACAACCTTGTCAGAATCTGTTGTTTTTTGACTTTGTGATAAAAATGCCATTCATTCTGACATGCATGAGATGATATCTCATTGTGGTTTTTCTCTAATCATCAGTGATGTTGAGCTTTTCTTCATGTTTGTTGGCCACATGTATTTCGTCTATTGAGAAGTGTCTGTTCATGCCCTTTGCCCACTTATTTATTTATTTATTTTTCTTGTAAATTAGTTTAAGTTCCTTGTAGCCTCTTGATATTAGACCTTTGTCAGATGGATTTATTGCAAAATTTTTCTCCCATTCTGTAGGTTGTCTGTTCACTCTGATGACAGTTTCTTTTTCTGGGCAGAAACTTTGTCATTTAATTAGATTCCATTTGTCAATTTTTGCTTTTGTTGCAATTGCCTTTTGTATTTTCTTCATGAAATCTTTGCCCATGCCTATGTCCTGAGTGGTATTGCCTAGATTTTCTTCTAGGGTTTTTATTGTTTTCAGTTTTACATTTAAGTCTTTAATGCATCTTGAGTTAACTTTTGTGCACGTTGTAAGAAGGGAGTCTGGTTTCAATTTTCTGCATACGATTAGCCAGCTCTCTCAGCACCATTTATTATATAGGGAGCCCTTTTCCCATTGCTTTTTTTGGTAAGATTTGTCAAAGATCAGGTGGTTGAAGGTGTACAGTCTCATTTCTGAGCTCTCTATTCTGCACCATTGATCTGTGTGTCTAAGAACGTCTTTTGTTTTCTGTTTTCCAGTTTCTGTATGTGGTTACGTAAATAAAACAATAAATATTGGGAGGCCGAGGCGGGTGGATCACGAGGTCAACAGATCGAGACCATCCTGGTCAACGTAGTGAAACCCCGTCTCTACTAAAGATACAAAAAATTAGCTGGGCCCGGTGGCGCGTGCCTGTAATCCCAGCTACTCGGGAGGCTGAGGCAGGAGAATTGCCTGAACCCAGGAGGCGGAGGTTTCGGTGAGCCGAGATCGGGCCATTGCACTCCAGCCTGGGTAACAGGAGCGAAACTCTGTCTCAAAAATAAAATAAAATAAAATAAAATAAAACAATAAATAATGATGAAATTAGTTATTAACCCCCTAGGCTGAAAAGAAATCTTTGGAGTGTAGGGGTGCAATCATAGCTCACTGAAACACTGGCCTCAAGCAATCCTTCCATCTTAGCCTTCCAAAGTACTTGGATTACAGGCATGAGCCTCTGTGCCTGGCCCTAGATTTTTCTTTTAGCTGTAAGTAGTATTCATTGATTGTAAAGCATGTGCCATATAGGATGCTTCCACATATCACATAGTTTAATTCTATTACTATTTCCATAGCACAGATATTACTATTACTTTCATTTTAAGGAGTAGGAAACGGTGACTTACATAATTAATTGTGCTAAGTCAGGTTAAGTAAGGAGTTAAGTATATCATTGAGTAAAACTCCAGTTCTGACCAGTTCTTAATCAGGGCATAACCTCTTAGTTCTTGTCGAAGGCTCAAAATAGGAACCTCTAATAGGAACTAAGGACTGAGTAATAAGCTTGAGACCTCACAAATTCAGTGTCTCAGGGAAAAATGTATTCTTTCTCGATTTTGGCTTTGCATAAACAGAATTTTCTTATGTCTGAGTTTTAAAGTTTCACATGTGTAACTGACTTGTAATTGGAATATTTAGCAACATGAAGTCAGCTTCCTGGGATCAGAAGTCAGAGAAGGCAAACGTTTTTGACATACTTCCTCATGATTAATTTTACTTTTCTACCCCACCCAGTTCTAAACTGCTATCCCATTCTTGCCTGACATCAGAGATCACTCAGGTTTCTTGGGAACAAAATTTGCTGGCTGGATTTGGTCTTCCTGGGCAATTGTCCATCTTCCAAGTAGGAGAGTGTGGGGAAATGTGCACCCTCTGTAAACAGGGAAACAGGAGGACCCTTTCCTGCTCAGTGAATTGTAAGGCCAAGTGCTCCTGTAGCCCTAAGCCAAGGGCAATGGCAGCCAGATCATATGCAGCCTTTCCAGTGGGACCTTCACAGAGTGTGTGGGTAGAATTTTCTCTCCCTTTCCTGGGGACCATCTGATGCACCATGTCTGATCGGCTGAGGCTGTCCTCTAGAACAACTCTGAGTGGCAGCAACAGTGTTTGTCTGACAGCAAAGAGATTTCTCTGCGCCAATGTGTTTGGCTGGAGATGAGCCCAAAACAGTTGTACACTAGAACAATTAAATTTGTCTCAAAAAAAATTTGTTTGTACTGGCTGATTGGAACTTGAGTGAGGGGTAGGTGAATCTTGCTAGTGGCTACGAAGTACGACAGTCCTAATCTGAGTTCGACGGTTAAACAGGGAGCATAATTCAGGGAAAAAACTTCTTTCCACGTGAAAGGTTAGTACTTTCCATCCTGGTGAGGCCCTCCTGCTCTTTCCTTTTGATTTGATCTGAGATGTTTGCTTTGGTTTTAAAACAAAAACGAAGATAAAGAGAAGAAGGCCATATGACGTCTTTGTGTCCTTATTACACAGTAGACGAACAAAGAGTGCTGAAGGAATTGAAGAAGGAACAGTGCAACTTCCATGATGCTGAAAAAGACGTGCAACACAGCCCAGAGGAACCTGGACACGCTCAGCCTTGTCTAATTGAGAAAGAGGCAGAGCCGAGCTGGGGGGAATAATGGCCATCACATCACAGTGTAGCATTGTGCAGTGAGTAAAAGCACAGCCTGTCTTTCTTTCACGGGCCACGCTCAGTTTTCTCCTTGAATTGTCAGAATTTCACCAAGGAAAAAGTACTCACGACCTCCATCTCCAAATTCATATTCCCTGTTTCTACTGCCCCAAAGATGTGCAATTTGTAACAATTTGCCCAATAATAAACAAATGATCTTATTGTGATGAAACGAATGGCCTTTAATCATGGAATTTTCTTGCACCTTTAATGAACAGTGATTACCATCATCATTATAATGATTGTGATTTGTTACAGAAAATTTTTAAGTAAATAGTGCTCCACCTGCAGGCAGCCAGGGAAGATGTGAAATCAATCCAGCAACAGAAGTTATCTTTCTAACCTTCCGCATTCTCAACCGCGATTTGTTTTGGAAGGAATTTTAAATGAACATTAAACATGTCACAAAACTTGCTTTTCGTGCTCAATAATTTATTTCTTGTTAGAACGGTCTTTCAGGCTAATTAAGATGAATTGTTTGTAATTAACAGAAACCTGGCATTCATAGATTGGCTTGAAGTCTGCATTTTAAATGACTAAAGGAATAAGAACCTTGAAATTGGAAATGATTACTTGTTCTATAGTTTGCTGCCCAAGTGAGTGCCTATTCAGGATGTAAATTACCACACATATTTAGCTTCTGTTTTCTAAAGCAATACCAATATTGAAAGGCAAATCTTAAGGGCTAAAAAAATAAGTTTTTAAAGATCACGATTCAAGTTGAGTACACCTTGAACAATTAGAACATTTCTCTGAAACTGGTTAGCTGACTTCTTCCAGGTATGTGTTTCTTTCCTTTTCCATCATTTCAGATTTTCTTCATTTCTGCGGTAATGACGTTTTAGACGGGAAAGAATGTCAACGGACTGAACTTGGAGGCCTGGGTTAAATCACATTTTTTTTATAAAGACATAGGGTTGAGCTAGATGATCTTTTAAGGCTCCTTACAGCCCCTAAATGACAACATTTCAACATTTTTCCTCATCCTTTTGTGTTCCCTTTGTATTCTGAGTAATTCCTAGGGCCAGGTTTGCTATCTGTGAAGATCCAACCCCGTGGTTCAGAGACCAGTAACATTCAGATCCCTTGGCTCCGTCCCGGGTTCTCAGGATTAATAGGTCCAGGGCAGCCTTAGGAATCAGCATGTTGACAGCCCATTTGAGCTGATTCTGGAGCAGATATTCTGTGGACCCATCCCTACGGACCAAACAGCTTGTTTCCTTGTTTACAAGTTTTCTGTAATACCATACCATTAAATTGCAGATTTTGCAAGACCCAGCTGGCCTTGTATTGAGTGTCATCTATTATAAGCAAAGTTTACTAAATATCATGAAAGGCAATTTTTAAAGAATTCTATTCAAGGAAGATGCCTATTTTTCTTACAGTTTTTAAATAAAGGAGCATAAAAGAGTGAATATACTGAGACAATGAATAAAGCTTCGGTTCTAACTACCAGAAAAAGTCATTTATCATCTCTGTCTGGAGAACGGCATGGTTCAAGATGAAGATTCTATGTGGCCTGGCCATTTTGAAGTGGAAAAAGCTGATGAACTTAATGTGTAGTTAAAGCCATAAAAAATGAGAGGGAACTTTGTTTACATCTGATCATCTAATATTCTAAAAGGTTTCGGGTATCTGGAGTTGAGCTTCTTGGGTTAACTTGAGTCGGCAGAATTCTTGCTGGTAGGGGCAGCTGAGTGGTCTCACTGGCCAGGAGTCCAGGGCCCACAGTGACCTATGTGCCTTGTCCAAGCAGACTGTCCCTTGTCCATGTGGCCACCTTGTGTAATGGTCTGTCCATCACTGTTTTATGTAGGAAATTCAGTACTGGCCACTTTCCTCATCTTGCAGAGGTTTACTGATGGCCCGAGGAAGGGTGGTGTCCTGCGTACGCTTCTGACTTCTTTATCCATGTCTCCATTGTCTTCTCTCCCACACTTTTGTTTATTTATTTATTTTTTGAGATGGAGTCTCATTCTATCACCCAGGCTGAAGTTCAATGGCATGATCTTGGCTCACTGCAACCTCCGCCTCCTGGGTTTAAAGTAGTTCTCCTGCCTCAGCCTCCCAAGTAGCTGGGATTACAGGCACCCGCCACCACAGCTGGCTCAGTTTTGTAGAGACTATGTTTCCCCATGTTGACAAGGCTGGTCTTGAACTCCTGACCTCAGGTGATCCACCTGCCTCGGCCTCCCAAAGTGTTGGGATTGAAAGCCTGAGTTACCGTGCCCACCCATTTTCACCCTTTAAAAATCTTTACAGTAGAAATTGCTCCCTTGTTTCAGAAAGGACAGTGTCTCTGATATAGGACTTCTTCTGATCACGATGTTTTCTAGGTAATTATGGTGCTGCCTGAAAAAATAATTCCGATGAATTTCTCTCTCTGCACCTGCTACCCATGGGCCTCCTGACGTGAGAATATAAATGGTTTGGAATGCTACTTTATTAATTGCTTTAATTCTAATGCTTCTCAAACCCTGTAATGGGCTATTAAATATTGTACATCTCCATGTGTGGAAAGAGGGAGAAGCGTCATGAGTTATGTTAAAGACATAGAGTCTTTGTTTCGTGGAACCTTTAGTGACATCTTGTGCAATACCAGGATCTTGCAGAGCACAGTTTTAGAAAATTTCTCTTGGGAAAGAGAAACAGAAATTTTCCCTTGTGTGCTTTGAGGGAATGTAAAATTGGGAAGAAAGAGGAGGCCCAGCCGGAACTGGGAGGCTGTACCAGAGTGTCAGGCAGAGGAATGGATGTGGCCGGAAAGTAAAACGGGACATTTTTGCATGAGTACTTCAAAATTTACAATTTTCTCATCAACATCTTTTTACATAGTGGTCACTAGACGCTTTAAATACGAGAGTCCCTCTTCCACAAAAAACTTTTGAGTTTCCCCTTATGGTTAAGTAATTATACTTTCTCTATATTTTTATTGCGATACCATATCATGATGAAAAGCTGAGGAAGTATTCCCTACATACTTCCTGAGATGGCCGAAATCTACAACAGGAACACCACCAGATGCTGCTGAGGATGCAGAGCAACAGGGACTCCATTCGCTGCTGGTGGGAATGCAAAATGGTTCGACCACTTGGGAAGACAGTTTGGCAGTTTCTTTAAAAATGAAACATACTGTTATCACAGGATTCAGCAGTTGCACTCTTTGATAGTTACCCAGATGTGTTAAAAACTTAGGTCTACCTGGAAACCTTCACATGATGCTTACAGCAGCTTTATTCATAATTGCTCAAACTTAGAAGCAAGCAACATGCTCCCCAGCAGGTGAATGTATGAACAAGCTGCTGCGTTGGACAATGGACTGGTAATCGTAGGTAAAAGGAACCTGACTATCAAGGATGACAAAACACAGAGGACCCTTAAATAAACGTTGCTTAGTGAAATCAGCCAGTCTGAAAAGGCTACGTACTGTGTCATTGCAACTAAATGATCTTCTGAAAAAGGCAGAAAGATGAACAGCGAGTGCCATGAATTGTAGAAGGGCAGGTTGAGTAGACAGAACACAAGATTTTTAGGGCAATGAAAATTTCCGGATGGTACTAAAATGGTGGATATGTATCTTTATACATTTGCCAAAAACCGTAGAATATACAACACCGAGAATGAACCTTAATGTGTACCACAGACACTGGGTAATAATGACGTGTGTATGCAGGTTCATGGGTGATAATGACGTGTGTATGCAGGTTCTTGAGTGATAATGATGTGTCTATGCAGGTTCATGGGTGATCATGATGTGTCTATGCATGTTCATGGGTGATAATGACGTGTCTATGCAGGTTCATGGGTGAAAATGACGTGTCTATGCAGGTTCATGGATCTAATAAGTGTTCTGCCCTGGTTCAGGATGTAGGTAGTGGGGAAGCTGTGCATGTGTGTAGGCAGAGGGTCTGTATGAACTCTCCTCATCTGCTCTAAAACTGCTCTAAAAACAAAGTCTATTACATTTTAAACCATTGAAAATGCACTTACCCTATGAATCAGCAGTCACATTATTGGGCTTTTACCTGAGAGAAAGAAAATCTTCTGTACACACACAAAAAAGATACACACACACACACACTGTACTGTGACATTAACAATCATTTAAGTTAATTTGTAGTCTTTTTTTTTTTTTGAGACAGAGTTTCACTTTTGTTACCCAGGCTGGAGTGCAATGGCGCAATCTCGGCTCACCACAACCTCTGCCTCCTGGGTTCAGGCAATTCTCCTGCCTCAGCCTCCCAAGTAGCTGGGATTACAGGCACGCACCATCATGCCCAGCTAAGTTTTTGTATCTTTAGTAGAGACGGGGTTTCACCATTTTGACCAGGATGGTCTCAATCTCTTGACCTCATGATCCACCCATCTCGGCCTCCCAAAGTGCTGGGATTACAGGCTTGAGCCACCGCGCCCGGCCAATTTGTAGTCTTATTAATCAGAATAGTAGCTTGTGATTACTTTGCAAATAGTGCTTGGTGCAATTGTAGTTTGAGGGAACTCTTCTGGGGTGTTGCTAGGAACTAGCAGATTGGGGCTGTTGTCCTATGGTTAAATGGCCTACTTTCAAGCATTGGAGATTCTACTACCAAAGTCTCTGTCTTGCATAGATCAGTTTCGTGCTGAATAAACATTTGGAGTTGCTATACACATCTGCTACTTGCATATTGATATTTTCAGCCAGGCCCTTTAATGTGGGAGAATGATCATTGAAACTCAGCATAGACATCAGCCCCAAGCACATATTAAACACCGTCTCTGGACACCCTATTTTAAAAACTCAGGGTGTGAAATCTGGACTGAGGCTTTTCCTTCTGCTCTGAGTTATATATATGTGATACACAACAGTAAAACACTAGATCTAGAAAGTTCTTTTCAATGACCCAATACATTTTTTGAAATGTTGTATTGAGATGTTTGCTGAATTTATACTTTTATTCATATTCAGACTTATATGTGCTTAATCACATGGCAAGCAGTTAATGTAAGCAGCATGCGTTTATCACTTCCCTTATCATATTTATAGTAAAATACCCTTTTTCAACACCTGCTATGTGCCAGGAAGTTGTGTTGGTGGTTTACGTACATTCATAACAATTTCGCAAACCCTGAGAGACAGCTGCTGTACCATTTTACAGAGGTTAAGAAATATAATGATAATGACAGAGTTCATAGTAACAGAACCCAAATGTGCTTTAAACCCAAGCAGATACAATATTTAAGTTGAGGTGGTGATGACATTGTTAAGATTAGTTTTCATAGCTTCTGAAAAGGGCTGTTCTTTTTGCAAATGTTTGTTTACCATTATACCTAGTGGGTAAGAGCCCAGGCTCCAGCCCAAACTATCACAGTTAAAATCTTATTTACAGAATTTATGTGCCTACGATCTTAGGCAAGATATTGACTTCTTTGTGTTTCTATTTCCCCATTTTAAAATGGAGATCATAATGTACTCACAGAAATGTAAGAGACAAATGAATTAATATATGTAAAGATGTTTAGATGTTTAGAACAGTCTGTGGCACATTGTAAGCACTTAATCGGTATTAGCTATTATTATTGTAGAAGACTTTTTAAAATTAGGTGGCATAACTGCAACATTTTTATTGTAGAGTGTTTATGGGTTTTCTGTGCCATTGACCGCTGCTTGAAATTCTTGATTACTCAGTATTTTCCATTCTATGTGAAATTCCCTGGAACTGGCAGGTCCCTGCCCTTACCTTAACTGGTTTGATGGGGTTCATCCCGAATACCTCTAATCAGCCCCTTCAGATTGCGGTCCAGCCACCATCTCTCTGATCGTAGAAATGGCACACATTTAGAAGATGCTTGAAATGAGGCTGTGGAGTCAAAAATTTATATTTTTAAAAATGTTATGGAGTACAAGCT